>OY998176.1:155975238-156557155 GCA_963921935.1 Galeruca laticollis | reverse complement strand
TTTAGGTAGATTGTCTCGCATGAAAACGCCTAGAAAATGTTTAATTTTATATAATTTTGCATAATGTGCAATATCGGTGTCGTAAAGTGGACGATTCGGTAGCTTTATCGAGAGTTTTTTTTTCAAATACAATCCAAATCATCTTTCACTGGGATACTTTTTCAGATATAAACCATTTCCAATATGTTCCATAGCCTTATTATGACGGTGATCTTCTTCCAATTTCTTTCGAGCATTATTAACATCAATAACAGTCTTTGCGATCCCAGCACCTCCACCCGATAGTGCTCCAAGTGCTGAGAGCCCAGCAAACAGAGGTATAAGAGGTAGGAAACCTCCAGATTTTACTGGTATCACTCGAGGAACAACAATTTTCTTCAAATTGTTCAATAAGTGATTTGGCTGCTCGTAAGGCAAACAAGGCACTTTCTTTTAAAGATGCTCCCCTCTTCATGTATTTTCCCATCTTTAGCACTACATCTCGATGAAAGGAACGTCTTTGTTGTTTCTTTGGGCGACTTCCCATTCCCAACTTTCGTTTCACTTCCATGGTACCCGTAACAAGTAATGCAGCAGCCCTTTCACCAAAACATCCCTCTTTTGATTTTACTCGAGCCAAGCTTTATCTTCCAATTCCCTTTCTGCTTTGTGACGTTCTTCAAGAGATTTATTTTGTGGATAAGCTATATCCTGTTGTTTGCAAGCGCCATCCAATGGATTAATGCCCGCGTCGCCACGTGCAAGCCGCTTTTGTAGTTTTGTTCCAGCTATAAATGTACATAGTATGTGTGTTTAACGAAAAAAAGACAAGTTATATTCACTTACGTCCGCAATAATTGTAGGTAGGTAAGTGAAGTTCGAATGGCAGTTTATTTATTAGAGAATTCAAAAGACCTTCTCTCTCAAACGCTAACATTAAGACTGATGTATGATAATGTGGGGACATCCATATTTATAGAATAACACTCTAATAAAATTCTTCACAAGATGAAGATCGTTCAACAAGAGCAGTCGCTACCCATTGAGAACTTAGACTTTACCCTCTAATCCATCATCTTTTGGTGAACATGGTAAACTACTGGCAAACTCTTTTCGTGCCATCATATGTGGTCCTAGTGGGTGTGGAAAGACAAATGTAATGTTGTCGCTTTTATTCAATCCAAATGGTGCTAAGTTCAAAAATCTTTACGTTTATTCCAAGTCGTTATTTCAACCGAAATATAAGTTGTTGCAAGAAGTCCTAGGAGGAGTTAAAGGTGTTGGCTATTTTCCATTTAAAGAAAATGAGGAAATTATTAGTCCAGATAAAGCACAGTCAAACTCTATATTCATATTTGATGATGTTGCCTGCGATGGTCAACAGAAAATTCGTGAATATTATTCAATGTGTCGTCATAAAGACATTGATGCGGCCTACTTATGTCAAACATATTCAAAAATACTGAAACAGCTCATACGTGACAATTGTAATATGATTGTGTTATTCAAGCAGGATGGAATTAATCTAAAACATATATTTGAGGAACATGTATCACCAGATATGACATTTGAAGAATTTAAAAAGATTTGCTCAGAATGTTGGTCGTCTGACCGCTATGGAACATTGGTGATTGTGAAAGATTTTGTTTTAAATAATGGTAGGTACCGTGAAGGATTCGATAGATTTATGAAGCACTAGACATTATCCTCAGTCATCGTCACCATGTCCAACGATAAGGTCGCTATTGCCATGCGTAAGATAAAAAATAGTGAATTGGCGAGATCTATTCGCAAGAAATATTTAGCGTTGAAATTGGGAAAATCAGAACATGATACATCTCTAAATAAGCTATTTAAACCAATATCTGTACCGCTAAAAGGAATGGTCAAATCCTCAAAGTCAATACAACAAACCATTGCTCCAAAATTTAACCTTCCAAAAGAGGGAGTAACAAAAAAAGAAAAAAATGCTGATGTATCTACATCATTTCTCGATACAAAACCCATAGCCGAGACGGATGAATCAGGAAATATTATACGTTATGATGATGAAGAAGAAGAAGACGATTATTATTATGATGATTATGATATAGGTATACATCTCAACGTTTCACGTGAAGTCATAGAAGATTATTTAGATCAGTATCCTACAATTAGTCTAACATATCTGGAAGATTACTTTCGCAAAGATGATGAAATTGATAGAAATTATGGTCCAATATGTAATGATGAAATTGGATGGATGTTGGGTAGGCGTAGAATTGCGTTTGATTAAAGAAGCGGCAATATAAACATATTACGAGAGAAGGACGAGGGAGAAGGATAAGGCGGAAATATACCTGGGACTCCGGGGTTGTATCAGCTTATGTTTTACTATCATCCCAATGAATACTCTGATGATGATTCGAATAATTACAAAGCTCTGCTAAAAATAACAAAAGCTCATCTCAATGCACTCGGTCGTCTGAAAAGTTCCGCTACCCAAAAGTATCGCAACATAATTAAACCATTGTTTGAAACTGACTCATCAACTAGTAGTAGTAGTACTATAACCAAACCTCCATCAGCTCTATTATTAAAGAAACAACAACAATCCATTCAAACCGCTCCATATACTAATGTAGGAAAAGGTCTTGTTGGCGCGTCGGTGGCGGTGGACCTCTTTTGTCATACAACGGAAAACCGATGGAATACATTCATTGGGACGATCCCAATGAGTTGTGTGACCATTTAAAATTACTAATTGCGTCCAAGGAGGCTGGTAACACATCATTCTCACACAACAACGAGATAATTGCAATAATCAATGAGATGAAAGAGGCCAATATAATTGAATAACAAACTAAAAACATAATCATTTCAATCATGTCTGTCGATAAGTTTGGACATCGCCGCAATCATGCTAATGAGCGGGTTAAGCCGTATATGCCGAAAGTATCGTATCCACATACTCCTGACGGTAATATTGATGCTGAAAATGTAAAAATTAGTAATCTAAAGATGCCGACTGCAAATAGCGATGTTGCTAACAAACTATATGTTGATGAACAATTACATGTGTACCATAATGAGCTCGAAACATTTCAAAAAACAATAATCCCCTCATTACAAACGCAGTTAGTATACTAATCAAAATAAGAATCAAAAAATGATACTAGTCGTCATCGATTGATTTTCAAAGTTTTTATGGACACGTCCATTAAAGACAAAAACCGGTGAAGAGTTAACTCGTGCATTCTCAGACATTCTCAACGAGTTCCTAAAATTCTCCAACCAGACCAAGGAACGGAATTTTACAACAGCAAGTTTCAACAACTGATGAAAAAACATGGGATTAATCGTTTTAGTGTATTTAGCACGAGAAAAGCTTCTATGGCAGAAAGAGTTATTAGAACATTGAAATCAAAGCTTTACAAACATTTCAGTTTAAATGGTACCTATAGATGGATTGACATTCTCCCTAAAATTGCATGACATTACAATAACACAAAACATTCAACAACCAACTATAAACCTTCCAATGTCAATAAATCCAACGAAAAAGATATTTTGAACAAAACCTATACACATCTAAAGATTGCGGGACCTCGTAAATTTAAAGTTGGTGATATTGTACTTATAAGCGAGTCGAAACATGTCTTTGAGAAAGGATATACACCCAATTGGACGACTGGACTATTCAAAATCGGTGAAGTTAAAATAACAAATCCCACCACATATTTGCTAGAAGATATGCAGGGTATACCAATCAGTGGAGGGTTTTACGAGGAAGAGTTACAGAAAACGTCAAATCCAGATATTTACTTGATGGAAAAGGTGCTTAGAAGAAGAGGCAACAAAATGCTTTTTAAATGGTTGGGTTTAGATAAAAAACACAACAGTTGGATAGAAAATACAGATGTTGTTGTTGGGTAACTACTTTTCGATTCGCCGCGTATGAACTCATTTTTGTATGAAGGTGTGTGTGGTTGTGGTGGTAGGTCTTGGTATAAATTGGAGAGAGCTGTAGGTTAGATTGTTAGTCGTCAATATGAGATCTCAAGATAGTGGTTTCAGTAGTAGTACAGAAATTTATAATTATAGTGTCGAATTAGATCATATTTTGGAAATGTATGAAATAGCTGCTAAAAAAGAAGACCAGTACCTGTTGTATACCGAGTATCCTACACATACGAATTTTCAAATTGGTTGTAGTTTGAGTCCAGCAAGAACGTTCGGTAGCGCAATCACTCTATCCGCAACTAATAAACCTACGAAAATCTCCTTCAGCACTTTTGAATGGGCCACGTTTATCGATATTTTGACTAATAATTCGTTCATAGATGAGCCACTTCCAACGTTTTACGATGGTTATGAGACAGAGACGATACAATGTGGCGACCACTGTACCATTTATCAAGTAATATTCGATTGTGTAAAATGGTTGGAAGTAATCAAACACGGCATCAGCTTCCCTTTAACTCAACAAGATGTTCATCAAATTCTACAACTCCATCATCACCTCATTCTCCCACGTCTCGCCCATTTGGAATCTCTAAATTTTGGTGAATACTATAGAAATATGATTGAACTTATTAGGAATTTTGCTCAAAATAATGTACATTCAAGTAAATTTGAGTTATTGTATAGCATATGTGATTGTAGTGATAGCATATTGTCTGCGGCACTTAGAGAATTTATATATTTCTGTAAACCTAAAGTTGTAAATGATTTAGATTATGTAATAAATTGATTAATTGAAATTATTGTGATTTTATCTCCTCTTGTCCTCCTTCTGACGTCTCGTGAGCTGTTTGAAGAAATTAATTAAACAAAGTTATGATTTCTCATATTTTGTTAATAAAACACTTTTTAAAATTAATATATATCTTTTTATTGATACATCATGAGGATAATACAAACTAAATTATTTAAGAAAACATTACAGCTTAATATGAAATTAAAAACTAGAACCTATCTTTGAGTTTTATTTTACATATTAAGAGTGTACAATGGCACAATCAAATCAAAATCCTAAATTGAAAAATTATTCTGAAATACTATGATGGCCCCATGGAAGTGTATCGAATGAACTGGGAAGTAATTTCCTCTTACCATCGTGAGGAAACGCGATTTTCGTTTGTTCGATGCTATACACATCATGGGCGAAGGAACGTATCGTATTCTGAGTAACCGTCATTTGTTTCCAATTTTTCAGACAATCCACATAATTATCAAACATTATTTTATTTTTTACTATACATTTCTTAATTCCCTTTGACTTTTTAACGACTTTACCTCCCTGAACTTTGTAGCTGTACATTTTGGACCTTAAGCCGACGAAATGATTGATGATTTGTCCATTGGCCTCATCTTTCATGAAACCTAGTACTTTTTGGTTAACTCTAGGAATATTGTAAGGATTATCTGAAGGATAGTTGCTCGTATCAAATTTATCCAAGTTTTTCTTTATTAATTCTTCATATATGTTATCGGAAATCAATTCATAAAAACAACCGTCGGTGTCGGTGTACATTAACTTACATTTGTCTACTCCCATTGTGGGAAGCATAAAATTGTAATGGAAGTCGTACATTATGGTTTTCTAAACGTCAAGAATAGCCATAACCACGTACATCGGTTTATTGAAAATGAGCACGGACTCTCTCAATTCGATTACCATTAGAGGAGGATCACCATCATCGAAAACTGTTCTATTGTGGTAACGCGGACTAGCGATAAGATTTTTAGCACCATAACGACCCTCATACGAAGATACTAATTTACAAATTCTATGTTTACGCATGCATTCCATACACTTCCCAAACACCGCATTGTTCGTTAGTTTTCTCAAATCTTTTTCAAAGTCGCTGGTGGCTAAAGTCCTCAATAGATTGTTTAATTCGATGTAGGGCTTAAGCCACGCAGATTGCTTAAATTTCAAAACTTTGTGGACTTTTTCCAATATTAGACCATGTTCTAAGGCTTGCTCCAAATTTCTATAATGTAAAGTGTAATGTTTTTTATCGTGAAGCGTAGTCATTAATTTTGCTAAGTTCGAACCGGGTGGTTTGCGGTGTTCGGAACACATAGGAAAGTATTTATGTAAATTATGTAGTTTGTTAGGATACGCCAAATCTACTTGAAGAATATAGCCTTCAGGGTTATCATCTGCAATGGATTTTATGAAATTTATGTCGTTAAATTTCTCAATATCATTTTCGACCCATTCGAAACCATCGTACGGTAAATGCTCACACATCGCTAACCCATACAAATTATTCACATCTGTATAGAGTAGGTATGTTGACGGTTTCTCAGGATCATAATCTGACATATATTTGTTATTTGCTTCACTATATCTGTTGCAACGTTGCGATATTCCTCCTCTAATAGACTCTTCGATAAACATAATCATGTTGATATCTTTTAAAATTGGTAGTTTACATTTTGTTAACTTAAGCATCGCGTCCCAAGTGTACTCCGGCATGGTGTAGTACCAGGCAGCATCAAGGTCGTACGTTGCTAAAGTTGTCTTCCTAAAATTTTCGAACACATCTGCTAGAAGATGAATATCGGTGCGCATGTATATATCGCTATATTCTCCAAGTGTTTTCACATTTAAAGATTGCCAAACGTTTTGAGCGTGAGCATAATCGTCATCAGTTACGTTCGCGTCATTTAATCTATTGTAAAAACATTCAATCGGTGGTAATTTATCATCATTTTATTTATCCATGTTGTTAATATAGTCATAAGGGAAGATACCTTAGCGTGTCAATAATGTAAATTGATCATCAGTTAAATCGCGATTTTCCTTTTTCAAATTTTTTAAATCATCGGTTTTCAAAGTTTTAACGATAGTATCCAAGCTGGACCCTAAAAATCGAAATGAATCAATAAATCTGAATTTTATGTTCGTTTTCGAGTCGTACTGAGTGAATGAAATGTATTTTTCCTCATTTACCGGTAATAGACTGACTCTACCACGTTTGGCAATATCTCTAATAATAAAATGACTGTCGTAACCAGACAAATTGTGAAATACAATCGGCACAATAAACAGTTTTCTAAAGTTTAAATTGCAAGATTGGTGTGCGAATCCTCGAAACTCACCCCTAAAATGATTATGATCTCTAAAAATGATATCTTTTCCATTGAACTTTTTCTCACAAATATGACAAACAGTTGCATCAATAGTAGTAGTATTTGGTTCGACTGCCATTGGTACAATCGTCTTAGTTTTTGATTCAATAAATTTGGCTACATTAGACATTTCGTTCGCAAACCAATCCATACAATCTACTCCTCTATAGCTTTTGTAAAATGACAGTGAATCGTCAAAAGAACATTTTACATAGTTGCCTGCACTGTACGCTTGATGCTGTTGATACTTGTTTGTTGTTTTTAAATTTTTTTTATTACATTGTGTCAATTGGGATTCAAAATCGGCATAAATAACAAAAGGACAATTTTGTTTGTATGTACAATTTTCAAATTCTACATAATCATATTTGGGAAAGAATTTTTTTCGTTGTTTAAATTCTGACAAAGTTCCGTATGATCATCAAGTTTCTCTAGAAATGAAAAATAATAGAGACATCTATCACAAACATATTTTTTATGGTATTTTTTATTCAACTGCGAACTAATCAAACGCGATAAATCTTTAATACAACAATAATGGTATCTAATCTCAACAACACTATCATCATCATCATCATCATCAGAGGGTGTGACTTGATAATCGTTTAATTTTGGAAAATATTGATCTTGAATGAGTAATAAGTTGACGTGACGATTTAATTTTTTCTCAGTCAATCGTGCTGGAACTACAGTATTAAATGTTTTTTTCTCGTTCGCCGATTCATTATACTCCAACATGTAAACATTTATGGAAATTTCGTTGAGTTTTTCAGATTTCTTAATTTGGGATAGTTTCATTGGCATGTCTAAGCCTTGAGTTTTCAAAACATTCGAATAGTGTGGATATGATGTTCTTCGGCTCACTGTTCCTGTGGGAGCATGCAGACCGGCAACAACACTCCAGAAAAAGCATGCTTCATCATATTTGTTCTGAATATTGATACAAGCATGCTTTCTTCGTATTTGCTCAGGCAATCGAATGAAAGATGAACCATTACCCATTTCGTATTTGTTTATAGCTACCTCTAAAGAAATAATTTTGCTTAAGGCTCAACCGCTCTGTTTCTCTTGAAACTCGGACATCTTGTGTAAAATTGGATCAACAATATAATTTTTGAACCAATCCATCAAATCAGTTCCTCCGTCAATGATAGTATTAAGTGTACTGAAATGCTTTTGATTTTAAACTTCCCGGTCATTTGATTGTTTTATATAATCTTCGATGAGAGTAGTGTTAACTTTAATCATTTTTAAATCCCTCATTATTTTTGAAATTTTATCTTCGAATAAATTAAACGCATCTTTGAAAAAATCATTAATTTCTTTGTTTTAAATTTGTGATAAGACCCGTCCTGATTCTGCTATTAAAAAACCACCGGCATCCACCCATTTTACACCCCGTCTTTTCCTCAACCCATAACCTATATTTTTTGGTATTGACTTGATTTCATATCGCATCCGTTTAAATTCCCCAATCTTTGTTTGAATTTTTCTCTTTTCACCAATAGAGAATTAAATTTTGTCTAGCGCTAACACACATTTTCTTACATGTCGGTCTATTAATTTAATTATTCTATCAGCTAGAGTTTCAGAATAATTTTGTCTTAGGAATGCTATTATCTCATCCACTTTGTTCATTAAATTTGTCATTGTACACTTTTTATATGATAAAATAAAAACTAACCAGAAAAATTAATTTTGAACAATTTCAAACAAGATGGCCGGATTTGGTTTTCTGTTTCGATCTTCCCCCGAGAAATTAGGAAATACTTCTTTTCCGTGAGATATTAAACTTTATCCTCATAAATGTTTGTTGCTCTATTTGGTAAAAATACTTGCACCTCTTCTAACACCAATACGACTGCTTCACCAAAACGAGTCTTCACTACATGTGCACTTAAAATTGGATATGGTGTATCTTGTGTTAATTCATATAGTCTTATTGTTTCTTTCCTCTCTAAAAGAGACACTTTATTTAGTTCTTTTAAATCCATATAAAAAAATAGGGAAAATGGATAAATTCAAATACAATAAAGAAAAATCATGAAAAACTTACTGCAATAAAATTTATCACAAGTTCAGCAACAACTTTATTCTAAAAGTTTAGTAGTATACTTCTAAATATGGTTTTAAAGATGATTTTGAGACGCGCAAGCAAACACTGCTAACTTGTTGACTTGTCGACGATGAATGACTACATTATTTCTCCTCAGCGCTATATATTGAACGTAAATTGTGGGAGTTTGATTAAAAAACATCACCATTTATCAGAAATTGTTTGAGATAAGAAAATAATGGTTTCCTGTGTGATAATGTAGTGTTCATCAGCTAACATGATTAATTTTAATTTGGGAAATAATTAATGTTTCGAGATATATTATCTTACAGGAAATGCTAGTTTCCTGTGTGATAATGTAGTGTTTATCGGCTAACATGATTAATTTTAATTTGGGGAATAATGAATATACGTTCAATTTAAGATTTTTCATTAGGATTATTCATTGGGGTCACTGACACGCAACGGATGATGGTGAACCCCTAATAAGAAATTGATAAATATAAGCCTTGATAGCGCAACGGTTAGGGATTGTGGTAGGAACGAGAAAGATGCTGTGTGTCGTGGGTTCGAATCTCACGGTCGAGACGAAACATTTTTAATTTAATTAAAAAAATATATTCGATGCTTACGTCACACACTATATACAAAATAGATGTTGACAAAGAAAGAAATGGAGGACATGATAGAAAACACACATCACAGAACACAAGATCGATTACACATTTGACAGATGACACATACGACACATATGACAGATGGTATATGTGACAGATGACAGATGGTATATGTGACAGTTGACATATGGCGTGAGTGATGTCATAGAACAAACGATGGATGACTGTTGACAAATTACGTAGGTGATGTCACACGACAGTTTTCGTGGGGTTTACTTCCGCTACACAAAATTTAGGTGGGGGTTGCTATATTAGGTTACCCCCATTTGAGGTTCCATTGATGACCTTGAAAGTGCTCAGAACCGGCCTAGACTATCTACTTTGGCTGCTTTTAGAAATGTCTTCGAAAAGTTTGTAGGACATTGCAAAGAACACTATTCGCCCAACTCGCATCTTACAGTTGACGAGCAACTAGTATCTTTTAGAGGAAAGTGTCCCTTCCGAGTTTATATGAAATCCAAGCCCGCTAAATACGGAATCAAAATTTGGGCTCTTGTGGATAATGACTCAACATATGTTCCTAAACCTCCAAATTTACACGGGAAAGGAAGGGAATAAACCGGAAAGAGACCAGGGAAAAAGAGTGGTTCTCGACCGAAAAATCTACCGTATTTGCATTTCAAGTTAAATATACCTTAGTTTCATATGTTCCTGCTAAAAATAAAGCCTTCATTCTTCTCAGCACTGAGCAGCATGATGACAAAATTTCGAGAGAAGAGACCGATTATAAGCCAGAAATAATTCTACATTACAATGACACAAAAGGTTCGGTTGACACCATGGACAAAATGGTGAATGAATAGTCGGTGAAAAGATCGACCAAAAGGTGGCCATTTGTTATGTTCCAAAATACAATGAACATTGCTTGTCTAAATGCTCTTGTGTTGTGGATAACAAAAAACCCTCAGCTTAGTACAACTGCTACACATAAACGCAGAGACTTTTTACTAGACATGGGACAGCAACTTATAAAACCCTATGTTGAAAGACGACTACGATCGGGTGTGACGTTTCACAAACGTATACTAAATGCAATGTATGATTTTATAGGCACCTTAGATCCTGGACCTAGTACAAGAATCGAGGGCAATCAAAAATCCATGGGAAGGGGTGTACTCTGCCCTAGAAAATATGACAAGAAGAGCAGAAGTAAGTGTGACAGATGCAGAAACTTTGTTTGTCCTGATCATCATGTAACTAAGAAATCAAAAATTTGTCCAAAATGTAGTTTATTGCATACATAATTTTCTAATTAACTTTGTCATGTGAAATATTATTTTGTGTATTTCTTGATTATATTTGTATCGAATATGCTATTAAAATTATATTCAAAAACAAATATTGCTTTTTTATTATTTAGATATAAGTAATAATGGAAATATAGAATATTTTGAGAGTTGTAAAGCAAAAAAAATGTGGGGTACACAATGTACCCCCTCCGGCATCTTCGCAGATGCGCGACCCTCCGGCATCCGAAGGTTAATCGAACATTGAATCGAAATGCTCAAGTATACGACTACTGTCGGAAAGTAACTGATATGATAATATTCCTTAAGCTCTTATGCGATTAGCAGAAGTGACAAGTAACGAGCGTTGTTGCCGGATGTTGAAGGAATTCTTCAGTCAGCAAATTTTATAATGAGTGACACTGATACTTAATATAAGAAAAAAACTTTCAAAACTGAGGAAATTAGGGTCACCGACGAAAATAGGGTCACTCACCTTAAATACAAAATAAAAGAAATATCGTAAACTAAATATATTTACACACTGTGTTAGAATATATTGCAGCGTCGTATTATTGGGTGATAGGCTATAAAAGTTAATAATTACAGGGTGATCTGTCTTGAGCTTGTAAGATGCCAAAATCAACAAATTCAAAAGAACCGCCAAACAATAGAAACAATTTTGCTATTACTTTTTATGCGTTTTGATTCTGAGCTATTGAATGCTTTTTGAACAAAACTGCATACAGTATCATTCAATACTCCACTAAGCCCAATTGTAGGCTCGTTTCCACACCACCCGTGAGGTAAATCCATATAGACGCTTTTTTTTCAATCGCTATCCCCTGTAGGCCTATTCCACTTATATTTTTATATAATTTTCAGATTCTTATTAAGGTTAGGTAGATATTTCATACGGTCACCACAGGCGACTAGAACAAGCATGCATTTAAAAAATGATGGTGAAGTTCAAATAAAGTGGGGGTAAACGAACAAAAACCTTTTCAAATTTCTTAAAATATGGGACCTAGAACAATATTTTCTTGCAATAAACGGTTTGCTGCATCGTGGACACAATCTAGTAGACGTGTTGGTGGGAATTTGATATTATATTGCGCCTAACAATTCCAAAAAAACCACAAGATTGTTGTAACTTGTGCGCATGTGCCTGAAGTTCACGCAACAGATGGACATATGTAGTAGTGGTGGAAAGCTGGAAGGTTGTCTTGAGTAAGTCCGTCCTCGTATGCCAACTATAACATATATTTACTGGCATTTCTAAATCTAGAATAGATTATTAAACGTAAGAAATTGGGTTCCTATCTTAACTCACCTATTTCTAAAACATTCAGTTCTTCTCTTTGTAATTTATCTTGTATATATGATGGACTTAAAAGAGATGGTGAGGACCTACTAGGCCTTTTAGATAATTGATATCTACCCGAGGAAATTCAGGAACATGGATATGGTTAAGCTTCTGCCAGCGACCATCTCTGACAGCTAGATTTTGACCTTCAACACGTGCTTGGACAATATTTACATCATCCAGTTTATTTAGCATTCCAGTTGCTACCTCAACTATTCCTGGCGTATGTATTAAATCGTGAAACATATTTATCAACGCATCTGAAATCTGGTAAAAGATTGGCAGTATGGGCCGTACTCAAAAAAACTTGAAAATTGACTTGAAATATCCATTTCTAGCTTCTATAACGCAGCAGCGGCTTGTAGTTATTAGTTTTGCTGTATTAGCTTCACTAGTAGACAGTTGACGTTGGTTATGACGAAGTAAATGTGGCATATAAGAAATGAGACCTAGTTCTTCAAATGTAGGAATCGCGTCTCTGTAGCCACTATTTACTATAACAATATCTCCTTTTTCAAACCAGTTTCTCATTCCATGAACGTCGTTCTCTAAATCCTGCCGTAAAATCGTTGCGCCGTTGTTTCGTGCATCAGAAAAATACGTACGGATGACAGTTAAAATGTATCCATCAGGAGGTACTATAATTTCTGGCTTAACCAAATGTTCCTTTTTAAAAAAGCGATAGGATTGACGTAATTTTTTAAAATAACTACTCTTTTCAATAGAGTTATGTGTACAGTCTACATAAACAATCGCTTTATAGGGTCATTTCCCATCAAATCCGTCCAGTCCAGTCAAGTCTAGTCAAAGCGGATGCCACAGGATTCGTTCAAATAGCTCACAATGAAAATAAGTCCACGCGGTAGAGCAGTAAAAGTAGGGTGTAATGGATGTTGTTTGATAACGCAAAAAATTTTATGCAAAAAGTTGTTGAATATTGTGTACAACAATAATCTATGTTTGTCTACTCCAAAAAGTGCTTGCTAAATGCTGTAGAACAGCAAATGTACCGAAATTACGAAAAATGACCCATTTTTCGATACATTTGTGTCTAAAACTTTGAAACAAAGCCTTACATCAAAAAAATGTACTCTTTCCTTTTTGTTCATTCGACAATTTCCTATAAGGTTTTGAGAATCACGAATCGAAAAACTTTAATTTTCCATGAATATTATGCGAAAATTAATAAAAAACCATACGTAAACTTTGAGAAATTTTTTCGGTAAGTAAAAATTGATAAATGTTTATTATCAAATATTCAGAAAAGATAGTTAAACATATGACAATTACGCACAAAAAATTTTTGTTACGATCGACCGCGTATTTCATCACTGCCACAATTAATAATTAACAAATTATAAAAAAGTTGATCGCGCGTACCGTGTTTAAACAACGGTGAAAAAGGAGCACACCATTTTCAACAGTTAGAAATGAGAGAAATCAGAATATGCCATCGAAAAACAGTATTACAAAGCACGAATTTCAAGATAAAAAAAGTATGCTATTTTCATTTGCATCAAAAAAATAGTTGTTTGATAGAAAAATTATTTTATTGCTTAATGTTCATCAAATCATGCAACTAATTAAACGTTTCAATAATAAATATTGATGAAAAGTATATTTTCTTTCTTAAATGGTCTTTGTTTATGATAACTAACCGTCCATTAAGCAACAAAATAATTTTTCAATAATAGAAAAAATTTAAAAAAATTGTATAAATTCATTAAAACGTAAAATCCACATTTTTATAATTGCTCATTGTTTGTTATGACACTAAGTAACTGTTGTAAATTGCGTGCTCCTTTTTCACCGTTGTTTAAACAAGGTACGCGCGATAAACTTTTTTATAATTTGTTAATTAATAGTGGTGGCAGTGAAAAACTACGCGATCGGTCGTTACAAAAATTTCTGTGCGTAATTGTCATATGTTTAACTATCTTTTCCGAAAATTTGATAAATATTTATCAATTTTTTTTCACCGAAAAAATTTATCTGAGATTACGTATGCTTTTTCATGATCATCATGATATTTAGGTAATATGGAAAGAATTGTCAATTTTTTAGAATCTTTAACATTTTTTCAATATATTGTGGAGTTAACTGAAAACAGTAAGTTTCATTTAAAACACTAATATGAGTAGATTCCACAAAGTAAGGGTCGAGAGACAGTTAATTTTAATTGTGCTTATTCTAATACGAAAAGTGTGACTGAGTGATGTGAATGATTCTCCTGTTGCTAGATATCTAGAAGTGAACAAATAATTAATCATAATGTTTGTTTTTTCACCGCGCGGTGCTGTTATTTATCAAAAATCTGATTTTCTTTTATTTCCCTACAGATGTAGAGGTTGAAGCAAAATGGCAGAACTTAATGAAGTTACTACATGCGGGGAAAAAGAAAAATCAAGAACATTCCTTCTGGATCTGCCAGTACCTGAAAACCAACATGGCCATATTTTTAACTACTGATGTTCTTAGAAAGCTCCTTAGCTCATAAAGCAACCTTAGGAAATGTACCAGATAGCGACATTCTAAATTTTGACGTTTGTTGAAGAGTTGGAAACAAATACAGACTTGCAATAGGAGTCTCAGCAGCCATCTCAACGGAAGTCTTGATCTCAAGAGGAGTCACGGCGGCAGGAGATGATAGCACCGAAAAAATATACTGACACTCAAGTTGAAATAAATAAATGAAGAAGCAGCTATGATACAGAAAATGAAATAGACAAACAATACTTTAAACACCTGAAGGTAATTTCTGAAAAAGCTGATGATGACAAAGATCCAGACCTACTATTTCTACTTTTCTCTGAAGCAACTCAGACTAACTGACAATTTGGAATTGAAAGCGGTGAAGAATAATCCACTGAAAACTAAATTAGAATGCACATATTTTGTTTCAAATCCGTCATCAGTAGCCACTTCTATTTATTCAAATTATTTTCACCCTTATTCAGCTGCAAGTGTGCATTCAGTAGAAGAACAGACTACAAACATTGTATCTCCAGATACTTACGATTCATATTTATTGCATGACGTGTAGAACAATATATATATATATATATATATATATTTGAATGACAGGAAATAAAATATTAAAAAATAATTACTGTTATTCATAAGAAAACTGTGTCTTACCTGAGAAAAATAGCTAATCTTTCTTTTGGGGAAATCGCGGCTTTATAATTTGTGGTTTATTTCTTCATCCTTGGATATACAGCATTTCTTATTTGAAAAAATGAATCTGGACTCATTCGAAAATAGTTGTAATTTTTTTTTGTTCGTCTAATAAATCAGGAAACATATGACTGAATGATCCAAAAAACGGATCTTCTAGTATTTATGGGATGAATCCAAAATAGTTTTCGTCGATGCCTCATTCTTCTTCTTCTATGAAGTCTACGTAATATTATTGCTTGAATAAGTCTATCCATCTTCGACAAAATATTGCACTAAAATGACAACTTCATCCGTACAAGACGTGTTCGGTGCGAAAGCCCATGACTGACCTGATTTGATTGGTCTTCACTTAAGTGGATTTGACTGGACAAGGCGGATTTGTTGCGAAATGACCCTTAGGATCATAAAACTTGTTGACAAATTTGGGCACATGATCTCTTTTAAAATTGTCTCTGGTTATTTATCTGAATTCAATAGTGCCTGGTACAAATCTTTTCATCAGAGATAGAAGGACATTAGATATTATTAAACTAGTGACTTGTCTGGAAAAATAATTAAAAAATAATTGTAAAAACTCGTCCGACAATGCATGTCTTAACTTAACAAGTAAAGCAAAAAATCGTTTGGGCCAATATTTCTTTTATTACCACATTGTTCAATTGGCGCACATAATTAATAAAGTTTTTCAAAGTTTTCCTTAGAAATTGCTGTTGAATACTTAACATCCTCTACACTAAAACTATTTATATCTTCCCAGTTTCTGACATGAATCTTTGAATTGGCAACATTTCTTAAACTGGTCAAAAATGAATACTACTTAGAAGATCCGGTATAATAACATAAAGCATACAACCTTGTAAATCAAATAATAAAAAACCAACATTATCCAAATGATTGTCACAAATATTTAAATGTCCAGGCACATAAATATTAGAAAGTATAAAAATATTGGTTCTACATTCTGCCGACATTTCTCCTACGTTACCTTGCGCATTGCATATTATATAAACACGTACTGAATAGGGAGTTGAAACGTTGAGTCTGGGGCAATTTGAATCGTTTTCCATATGTTTTGTAGTAAATCCTTACATAATTAATTTTAGGCAACATAAAAATTGAAACATAAAAGTCAAAAGACTATTAATATTTTAAATTAAAAGTTATTGCAAGCATATTGTAAACAGCGCGCGATAACAAGTATATACAAACCAAATCATAGTTTATGCAAACACAGCGTTCAGCCATGGAATTCACCCTGACTGGAATCACGGGACCTTGATCTTTATAGAATATAAGCCGCTGACCAGCTGATTGTAGAGATATACAAAGTAATAAAGTAATGTAGTAGTAAAAATAGTAGACGTAGGTTAATGTTGCTCGTTATGTAGAATTTGAAACCCGAATATTTTTTATAGTTATGTGTATCGTATTCCGCTCTACGTAAATACCAGTTTTAGTCATATTAAACCAACCAATGATTTTGTATGAAGACAATCCATCGATTTCGTTCCTGCTACGAGGCTCAATGGTAGTGACACGAACCTATTCTCGTGGAGAATTGGTGTCAGCATTTCTAGGCACATTCACCACATTACAGTCCAATGTCCTCTGCAATTGCCTGATAACAATTTAAACACGGTCTTATTTCTATCACTTCTAAATTCTCGATATCAGGATGTCTGGCAGATTGTCGTCTATAAGAAGCTAGGTTCAGAAGATTTATATTCGTTTAAACGCGTTGTTAGTCGAACTTGAAAGTTTCTATCACACACATAACAATTTGCTCTATTTACAAATGCCATATTAGCAAAAAAAATGGAGTTAGAACACTGTAATGTTAAGTTAAATAACTGAATAATACTAAAAGGTACTATAAACAACTATAAGTAATACTTATTGTAAAACTCAATGACAGATAGATGTTCATTTTTTATTCATAGCACGCTAGATATATACCAAGCTGCCTTCTCTCGACCCCTACTTCGTGGAAACTACTTATATTACTGTTTTAAATGAAACTGTTTCAAGATAATTCCACAATATATTGAAAAAAATGTTAAAACTTTTGAGAAACTGACAATTCCTTCGATATTAAAAATCATCGTCAGAATAACAGAAGTTACGTTTTTATTCGATGCCCACCTGATGTTTAATAATTATTTTTGACTAGACCTTGTGATTGACCTAATAAACGATTGTAGAGAAAAGAAGAAGATATGACATTACAAATATTAAAGCTTAGATATTATTAGGGCTAATAATATCTTATCTAATAGATTTGATATTTCATATCTACGTTCTTTTTTCTATTATTGTATATTAAGTCAATCACAAGGTATGTCTCTTGTTGGACTAGCCAAAAATAATTATAAGTCATCAGGTAGGCATCAAATGAAATATCACTTCTGTCATTCTGACAATGATATTTAATTGCGCAACAATTGTCAATTTCTTGAAATTTTTAACATTTTTTCATTATATTGTGAAATTATCTAGAAACAGATAGTTTCATTTAAAACAGTAATATTTTATTATTACAATAACGGATAATTGAAGATTATTCCTGGTAAATCCAATAATTGGATGTTAATACTAAAATTTTTAGTACCATCTAATAAGTGAATACATATAAGGTAAAAGACCCAAATTCAGACACCTTTAGGAATTCACGTTACATATTCTGTGAAGTAATTAACAGTCATTTAATAACATTGGTCAGTTTCAATATTCTTGAATTAATAATTATTTGTAAGGAGATCTGAGCAGTTTTTTTCCCAAACTTTGTATATAATTATATAATAATAATTTTTTTGTAACCATGTCAATAACACCTAGTTCCGACAACAAGATTGAAGTTTGTGCCAATATCAGACACGTCAGTGAACCTTATTCTGAAAGTGACCCCAAATCGGACATTTGGGTAACATCATTCCGACAGAAAATATAAATAGTCAATTAACCTTCAGAATTCCAACGTTTAATGTAAAAATAGAAAAGAACCTTCTACAACATTACACATTATGTGCTCAACAGAAAAAAAACCTCTTTTATTTATTTCCATTGGATGCGTGATCTTCTTGACGACTTCCTAAGGATCGTACCAAATTTCATCTTTAGTACTTGGCCATTTCAACCATCCACCAGCTTCAGCCATTGTATTAGCTAAAATGTTTCCCTTGTTTTTATCTGTAATTTGTGCTGGGTAATAGTTGCCAAAATAACTGATAATTACGAAATCATCAATTTTTATTTTGACATAAAATGGAGTTTCTGTTTCTCCATCACCTGATAAATAATTCTTGTATAGTAAAATTGAGTTAATTACTTTAGTAAAATTGCTTCTACATTCATGTTTAATTTGACTTTTTTCCGTTTCATCGTTATCTTGAAATGAGACTTCTCCACTTTCTGATCACTCTTCTTCTTATGAGTTTATTTGTTTATCTTGCCGAATAGTTTTTTTTCTAGGTATTTCCACTTTCTCTTCACGCAACCTCTTGTTTTCTTCTCTTTTTCTCTTTCTATTCTCTTTTTCTTGAATTGCTTTTTTCTGCTCTTCTTCTTTTTTCAATAAATATTGTCTCCAAGCATCAGAGGTGTCTACAGAAGGAACTTTAACCCGACTATTCCTTGAGTTTACCTTATTTGTTGGTTCAAGCTAGAATAAAAAAATTTTAAACGGAGATGGTATAACCACTCCTGGCAGTATTTGAGAATGTTTCGTATTACTGCAAATATTCCCACTTTCATCTTTATTGACGGACTCCACTCTTACTTGCTCGTTCTCAATGGTATTAGTTCGTTTTTCTGGGGTTACTTCAATATTTTCTATTACTCCCCCTACACTCCTCCCTAACACATTGGTTTTCCGTATTTCGTCAATTTTTTCCTCGCGTTTTTCATCATTTTCATCCTCGCGTATTTCGCCATTTTCCATTTCCACTATTTCGTCAATGCTTTTTTTTCTAATATAGTTTCTTTGTCAGCGTTTTCCGTATGACTAACCATGAGTTCTACTTCACTTGTTTCGAGATTTTCCAATGTGTTTTCTATATCTTCGGGTAATGATTCATCAGCTTCAAATACAACCAAATTTTCCCATCCATCTTCCAGAATTAGGCCTTCTTCTATATCTATTGTAATATTTGGAGTATTTTCTTTGTTCTGAGATAACCCCGAGTTCTCGTACATTTTGTACCAGATTTCATACAAATTTCTATCTTTAATTCCACTTGTCCAGTTTCCACCCTTCAATTCATAGCATTCATTAAAATAATCTGGCTGAAAATATGTTTCGCGATATCGAAAATGACTCACTTTTTCAGCATCTACTGCTTCATTTGTTTCGTTTAACTCATTGTTACCTTCGTTGAGACGTTTGTGATAGTCGACATTATTAGCATCAAAAAGGAAAAGGCCACATGCCTTGAAGGCGTTTTTAAAAATATTTTATAAATTTAAGATTGATTTCACAGCATTTTGAAGAACATGAGCAAAGGTGTCTTTGCCTAAATGTTTATAATTATTTTGTGTTTTGAAATTTTGAACTTCACTTTTATGGCTGCTCGAGAAGCGCATAAGTTTTGTGCTATTCTTTCACTCATTTTAGGATGCCTTTCAATAAATAATTCATACCAGTGACGGCCTGGTCTTCCAAGTGTAAAATTGTTAGGACGTTTTAATTTTTTAACGAGAAAACAGATCCTGTCAAGCAATTGATCTTTGGTTATAGGAAAACCCTTGCGCCCCATGTTAATGATCCATTGCCCTAAAAGGTTTTCTTCCTCATCAGTTAATACTGAAGGAGCTCCACTACGACTAATCTTCCCAATAAGCGTAGTTCTTAGAACGTTATATTGTTTCGATGCAGCTAAACAAGGCGTGCCTCTTTTGATGGCATCTAAAGCTCGCCTCAAATCATCTCTGCTATATTTGTAGTTTTTTTCTGTCGACATCCTGTAGATAAAGCAAAGAATGCAACAATGAATAGTTATTAATGATGATTATTTCTAAATTTTAAAATAACAGAGGATACCCGTTCACATAAACTGAACTTAATTCAGACAGTTGAAGCACTCAACTCCGTAACTCGTGTCGGAATTTGGATACGACCTCTAAAATGAACTTTTCTATATAAAACGGTATCTACTGAGGTTATTTTATGAGGTGAGAACGGGATAGTATCATATCAACCATATATCACATGCACACAAATCAGACACTCAGTGTCTGATTTACGGAAAATACAAATTTGCTTGTACCTAATCCCGACACCATAAAAATTATAAAATTCTGTAGTTTTACTAATAGCAAACCTTGTTAAAATGCAAATTTAAAACTTTAATAACAAACTTCAAAGAAGTTCATTTCAATGTGCTCAATTAGTGGTGTCATGTGGTTAAGAATATAACAGCTAAAATCTGCTTACCTTATTAGAAATACTTTGCAAATGAACACAGCACGTAACTTTCCAGCACCATCAACTTTTCAGGTTATGCATTGACCGTTAAAGTGTCGGTAACTTAGGAAACTATTCATGGCTGGAATAGTTCATGTTGAATTTTATCAACAGATATCCTAACGTATATTTGGAAGTTGTAAATCTCTTATTTCAACTGAATCAACTGAAATATAACTGAATATAGGACTGTGTCTGAATTTGGGTCTTTTACTTTACCACCGTCTTTACGATTTTCTCTATCATGTCGATATATTGAATATTGTCCATTTATTTTCACTGAGCGGTCCAAAATAGTGTGTTTTAACCAACGACTACCATAATCGTTGGCTTTTAGCAATGTTTCAGTGATAAATTAATATGTGTGGTTTAAGAAGGTGCACTGTACATTCAACTTCATCCAATGTAGCTTGAAGTTAGTCCAAATAGCCAGTCGGTGAATTTGCTAATAGGAGAAATATGGACGAAATTTCGTGATATTGATATATCTAATTAAATCGTGTTCTCCGTTTTGTTTGCCCGTTCCTAATCTCTGTTGTTATACAGATATCTTGTCATCAATCATAGAAACGTTTTCCGTAGTTTTATTCCTTACGAGTTGGTTTATTTCTCAGAATAGTCTTAACATGATAATTTTATGCCATGATCGCTTTAATTATTCGATGAAATCTGTGGTTCGTTTTTCCAACTCTATAATAAGTGATGGACTTTTCTTGACATACAGTAGTTTCCAAGGCCAGGTTAATTTCGTTTGCTTGTTCCTCTTTTTTAACTTGGGCATCTCCAGTGGAGGATACAGGTACGCCTCTGTTTAAAGTGTTTTCTCAATGTCATTACTATAAATATACAAACTATTTCAACTTTTAATGAAACCGTGCTTTTAGGAGGAATGTATGCATTTATATTATCAAGTTTGGAGTACTATGTTCGTAAGAATAATTTCACATCGCAGAAATATGTAGACATATCATTAAATGACATTTCATAGGTAGGGCTGGTTACCGAAGTTTTCAAATGTGTTGAGACAGTTTGCGAGTTGATTACAGAATGAACTAACAGAGTTTATCAATTCACAATAGAACTATAAGCAGTATTGCTACTAATTGAATCTGGTTCTTGCCCGGCATTGCGGAAAGTAATTCAAAACAAAAACAAATAATAAAAGATTCTATGATATATTCTCTCAATACTTTTAATATATAGGGTGGCCGGAATAAAACGAAAATGCGTCAACGTTTAAGATAAATGCAGAAACAGGGTGGTAAGCATCACCTAAAAATATTTAAATGGCCTTAGGGGTGGGGTCGAGTAAGGATTCATTTTAAAGCCCTTCCAATTCTTTTTACAACAGTGTTTGAATTTTAAAATTCTTCCTAATACTTTTTAACAAAACACAATTTAAATTATGTATTCGTTTAGTTTTTTATAAGAATTTTGAAAATTGGATTTTTTTCATTTTTGTCAAAATAGTGAAAATGGCACATGAGTCGTTAAATACGCCAATGGTTCAAAAAATGTTTATTGTCTTACTTGGCATTGTTTTATCATTTTTGTACAAGACACATGGATACGATACGGACACACAAATAACGAGAAATTAGTGGATTCGTATATCGAAGCGAAGTTTTGTTTAATTGTGTTTTCGAAAATTAAATACCCTGGTTTATTCCATTGCGGATAGGGTAGATTATTTCGCATTATATTATGAACAATAAGTATGCAAATGCAACGGCTCGGTTAAAAAATGGAAAATATCAAGATAAACAGGTCAGTAGGAAGTATGCTCCAAAAGAGGTGTACCCAAACTTGAACCTTAGGGGAAATATATAAAAAAATTCGACAAAAAAACATATTTTTCTATGTTAGTGGTTATAACAGTTTTAGATATTGCAATAAAAATTTTAGCGCCTTAACTTGAGAATAAGGTTATCAATGATTTCATTGGTTGATATAACTTCTTCTGCATGACCTAACAGCATAGTGTAATAAATGCGAGTATTGAAAAGGGAACAGTATATCAGTAACTTTCAAAACACACGATAAAATATATGTTTAATTTCAAACAGAAAAAAATAGAACTCGACATACTTTTTGTTAAGCACAAATTAGGCAGAACCATAACATTGCTACAATGTAAATAACTAAACTAGACTATTGTTGTTTACACACACGGTTGAGTGAGTTGAAAAAATCGAAGACAATTCTAAAACAAAATACGCAACCTTTTGCAAATCAGTAAAAAATCCCGTAAAATTTGGGGAGATGATAAAAAGTTGGTTCAGAGCAGCCAGAGGAGAATGTCGGGCAAAAAACGCGAAGGGAGCAGGTATTTCCCTATCACGGTGAGGGGTGTCAGTTTATTTTGAGTGTTCGCGGGTTTAACTGGAGAATTTCTCTCTCCGTTGTATTCAGGGCGTCAAAGTGATACTTGGATATCCTTGACGGTAAAAACTGTCCCCCTGAAACAACACGGAGTTAACTCTCTCCAGCCGTTAACCAACATACCCCGAAACCGTGTGTTAGAAACCTAGCGTCCCAGCCGTTCTAGCTAATTTTATCGAGAACGTCATATCGAAATCAGTTCAGCAGCCAGAGACGTCTACGTCTAATATCAACTGCGAGATTTAATTTTTTTGTGCGCTGCTCTAACTTTGATATATATATATATATATATATATATATATATATAAATATATATATATATATATATAAATATATATATATAAATACAGGGTGTTCATTTCAGCACTTCCCACCCTAATTTTCTCGAAATGTGTGTATTTTAAAAAAAAATCCTGGGACACGTCAACACATATATCGAAGGGGACAAATTCTTATCATAAAGGCAACGCGGCCCCTTTCACCCCCCGCTAGGGGGAGTTGCCAGCTTCAAAATCTTAAATGGGAAGGGGTATCTAGTTATACCTCATTTTAAAGGTCTTCTTAATCTCTACACGTCGGCTTTTGTTTTTTTCTTAATTGATCGATTCTTTGTCGAAATATTCAGGAAAACATGTTTGCTTTTTCGTACCATTAAAATAGAAACTGCAATTGTTTGTTTTGTTATTCCTTTCAACTTTTTTGTATAAAAAAATGCAAAAAAATGTTTTTGATAGAGAAAATAAAAGACATGACACCTATTGAATTGTTTACCATACTTACCAGTTGTGTGGAAAAGCAATTTATCAAAAATGGTTTACACTTTAGCTGAAAAGGTTGAAATAGTGTTAATTTACGGCGCCGAAAACCAATGTGCTCGACGAATAAATCATGCCGTTAAGCATTCAAATGTTGAAAGTGTTTTAATAGCATCATCGGACACAGATGTATTTGTGTGTGCCGTTTACTTTTTTCATAAAGAATTTAAAGCTAATGGTTTACATGAACTTTGGACTTATTCTGGGGTAGGACAGACTTTAAGATTTATTCCAGTACACGATGTGTGTCAAGCTGTTTCAAATCAAGTCATTGAAGTACTCCCTGCTGTTCACTCACTAAGTGGATGTGATACTACAAGCAAATTTGGCACAAAACACGCAGCTTTAAAAGTGGCTCAAGACTATGCATACTTGTTAAAAAACTTTGGAAAAGAAGATCTCTCTAATACAATAATTGAAAATGCTGAAGAGTTTTTGACAAGGATGTTATCTAAAGACATCAGGAAAATTAATGATTTAAGAATTTTTAAATACCACCGAATGAAAAATTTAGATTTCACCAAGCTTCCACCGACTTTATCTAGTACGGCATTACACATCAAGCGGGCATATTTACAGGCTAACCAGTGGTATGGTCTATTAGAAGATCTTGGTATACCTTATCCCGGTGACTATGGATACGAGCAGATGGAAACAGGATGGATTCCTCAAATTATCACCGAGCAACTTCCTCCTGATTTCCTTCACATTTGTTTATGTAAGACTTGTGCACGTCCAAACATCTGTATCTGTAGGAAGAATGAAGTTGGCTGCTCCAGGTTCTGTGCTTGTGAACTTCCAAAGTGCCATAATCATTGGAATTAACTTTTAATCACCTTTTAATACTATTTGTTACTAATAGTAGCTTAATTTTCTAATAATTTTTAATAATGTTGCAAATTTAATAATGTAGTGTTTGTATTAAAAAAATTTTTTTTTTTAATTCAAATTTTTTATGGTTTAAAAACACGTAAAATAATGCCCTTATCAATTTTAATACCTTGTGATTTCACGCTACGAGCTCTGGTTCCCGAGATATAGATCATTTTCTGGGAAAAGTATATATGGACAAAGCGGCCATCTTAGTGGCCATATTGGGAGAAACCTCCCCACACCAGAAACGCGTACCCAAACAAAAACTTATCCTTAGACATCTAAGAACTGAGTTTTGAAGAGAAATTCTCTATACACCTCTCTGCAACAGTTGTCACTAGTGTGGCCCCTAGACTAATTGATTCTATTTGTCGTGATGGTGTGCAATATGAACACAATTTCTTCCTTCTGCTCATACACTGGCTTAGTACTATTAGGAACATAGTTGCCGATTGTTATTAAATTTATCGAAAACCAATGCCATTTATATTTCATTCTATAATTCAATCCAATTCAATGTACATTTCACTTATTCTGGTTGTTAACCGACAATTAAGTTTGGCATCGTAGTTTAGTTTTACGCATGTGGCATATTGGCAACGATCCTTGTGCGAAATTTGGGAAATGCTCCTTCTTGTTCGGCCATGTTTTACCACTGAAAGAATCTTGAAGAGTGGATGTTTTTAATCTAAAATTTTATTATCCAGTTTGAATGGGATTTGATTAAAACTCTACATAATTATTCTCCATTTGTGATTCAGTTGTCTTAGCTTATCTTTTATTTATCTTGGCTATTTTCTGAATTTTTTTGAGGAGATTGATGATAACTACTATTACGTAGGATTTTTTCCGTTCTTTAGGTAAGCTAACTTTGGTTACATTCATAATTTATCACCGATGAGTGATTTTCTCGATCCTGCCTTTTATGCTAAATTCAGCGTTTTATTTATTTTTTTTATTTTTATTTCTCACTCTTAGAATTTTATGGTGGATAATCGAACCATGTTTTTTTTAAATTGTCGATTCGACTTTAGATACTCGATGGTCCCAGCCCGTCTTTGACTTGGACACCGTATTCAGTTATCGAATCTTTGGACAAGCACAAACCTAATATAAAAACCCCCCTGGCCAGAGGTGAGTTAAGTTTTTTTATTGATTATTGTTTATCACTTCTTTTATTATGCTAATGGATGTGAGTTTCAATTGACTTGATGTTTGATTACTTAATTAATGTTCAATTCTCAGTTGTCAATCCTTAATAGTTTTAATGAAATTGACTGTCTCGACCCTTACTTCGTGGAATATGCTCATATTAGTGTTTTTAATGAAACTGAAGGTCTCTAGTTAATTCCACAATATAATACAAGTTATTGAAAATTCTAAAAAATTGACAATTGTTTCGATAAATCAATATCATCGTCAGAAAAAAAAAAACACTAAAAAAAAAAAAAAAAAAAGAAAAAAAAAAAAAAAAAAAAAAAAAAAAAAAAAAAAAACACTTAATAGTTTTAATTTTGATGATTTCCTTGGATTATGGCAATGATAATAGTTAATGTAGAACACAAGTATTAGTTTCTTCATGACGTCGTAGGCGGGGGTCAATGTTTTCGTAAACTTTTTTGCCTCTTTTTCTTCACAAATGGGGATCAAATAATTTGTATATTATGATAATCCATAGGTATTGAACTTCTTTTAACTAATGTGTTTATAATTATAATGATTTAATCTCCTTATTTTCTGTAATCGTTTGTTTAACTTTTCGAATAATATAATTAAGTAATTCGATAATTATCTTTTTACAATTATTACTGAAGCATTTCCGTTTTCCCAGTTTTTGTTTGTGTTGAGGTATTAGAGATTCTCTGTGTTTTCTTCTCTAGGGTGTTTTCGGCTGGAAATTTGCCTGGACATTGACCACAATACCCCTCCACTGTCCAATAATCCAGCGATTCTTGGGGAAAAACGGATAACAGCTAAGTCCACTTTATTTTAAATTTTTGTTTATTCCGTACCAATTTGTTTCATTTAATTGTTTTGTAACCCAGTCGAGGCTCTAGTTAGTATTGCGCACTCTTTATTTTACTTTATTTAACTTCTATCTAATAATGTAAGATAAATTATTGAACAAGTGATCACGTTGTGCATTTAAGCTTTGAAGGTATTAGTCTATGAAAAAAACTTATTGTAACTTTAATTTTATATTTTTATTTCTACGTTTGTTACCTTTTTTATTATTATATTGGTGCTATTTGAAAAAACTGTTGATTTACTTGGCAGACTGTCTAGGAGTCATTAATTACCTTAAGTACATCCTTTTCAAGTTGCTTTGTAGTTCTCCGTGGCTTTGTAAGTATCGACCAGTTCTTGATCAACTCAGACTTCCAGTTTAGTCGGTAAACTGGTGGCGCCGAACCTACTTACATAATACTCTCTAGCTGGGATTGCTCGCACCGTTTTTTAAACCACTGGTCTGTACTATAGTATAGCCTATTGATTCTGCTAATTTGCCTTTAGTCTAAATTCAATTTAGTATAAAAAGGAAAAGTTGGTCTTCATACCAATTGTCTAAATTGAAGAAAAGGAAAGGAATCTACTCAATAAAAAGCGCGTGGCAATGTAAATTATAATATCATATTGTGTTCGACTTTTTCTTTTTTTATACCATCACGCCTCACAACAATATGTTAAATTAAATTTACCTAGAACTAACTTTTCACTTCTTCTATATCAAAGGCTGTTATACTAAGGTAATGAAATATATGTCTTAATTTTTTTGCAATTAACATTAAAAACAATGAAATTTGACAAATGTCTGGTATGGGTACAGATTTTAATAGAAAAAAGAAGAAGATGATGTGATGTTACAAATATTAGAGCTAAGATATTATTAGTCCTATGAAAATATCCTGGATATCTTTTTCCAATTAAGATCAGTATAACTGTGCAATGATATAGAAAACCAGAAAAACTATATCTGCTGATCTTTACTATTATCACTTAAGAAGACAGTTTAACAGTGGAGAACTCCCTAGATTCATCTGTTCATTGACAACTTGATATTGTGGATTTCTTAAGTGTCTTCTAGTTTCTAACTCTTCAAGAAAATCCAGTTCTTTTGTCTTATCACGAATATGTAGTACTTCTAGTTCTGTGTTAGGTTCCAAGTAGATGTTTTGCGTAGTGGGACTTATGGTTGCTTCAATCTATATGCTCGTAAATGTTCACTGTATCTGATCTCAACATTTCTGAGGGTTTGACACAAATAAGCAGCATTACATTCTGGACATTTAAGTTTATATATTCCAGACTTCTTTAATGTGGATATTTTTGTTTTTACAAAAATCAATTTTGTACTTACAATACTTTCTGTTTTAAAAGAAATTGTTGTATTTGTAGTTGAAAATATTATCTTTGAAATATTATTAGAAATATTACTTGCATATGTGATGGTTTTATAATTTTTTATTTCGTTATTTTGTTCAGGAAATATTAGTTTTGAAGCGGTCCATCGTTCATAAAAATCCTCATTCTCCACATTTATATGGAACCGTTGATTTACATAAAATAACGAAACCAATTAGACCTGTAGTTTCTTATGTTAATACTCCTAATAATGTATTAGCAAAAACACTTAACAATATACTTAATAGTTACGGATATGCATCTAAATATTCAATTAGAATTTCAATAGAGCTAATCAAAAAATTAAAAACATTCTAATTGCAAGATAACTCTAAACTAATTTCATTTGATGTTACCAATATGTTCACTAAAATTCTTCCTGAAGAATGTCTAGTACTGGTACGAAAATTACTAGAAGATAATATTGATCCAGGAATAATATCGGTTATACTTGATTTATTTGATGTATGTATTAATCAGAATTATTTCACTTTTGACACTAAGATATATAATCAAAATGAAGGTTCACCAATGGGAAGCCCTATATTACCAATTTTGGCAAACATTTTTGTGGACAATTTAGAGAGAAAAATCTTTGTCAGTAATATTTCAAAAAATATCTTATTTTGATAAAGACATGCAGATGACATATTAGCTTGTTTTATGGGTAGTGAACGACAATTAGATGTATTTTTCAACCATATTAATAATTAACACCCAAAAACTGAATTTACATTAGAAGTTGAAGAAAATAACTCAATCAATTTTCTTGATTCAAGAATTCAAAGAATTGATAATGTACTTGATTATTCAATTTACAGAAAACCAACACACACTGATCTAACTATTCTATATCACTCCAATCACCCCATGTCACATAAATTTGCAGCATATAATTCGATAATAGTTAGAGCATTTTCAGTTCCTATGACCAAATGTAATTTTTATAGAGAAATTAAAACAATTAAACAAATAGCAACATCCAACGGTTATCCATTACATATGATAAATAAATAAATTAATAAAGAAGGGGAGAATGTGGCATTAAAACTAATATTTCCAGAATCAACTAACAAAATAAGAAATTATAAAACCAACACATATAATATTTCAAAGATAATATCTTTAGCTATAAATACAACAATTTCTTTTAACAAAGAAAGTAATCTGAGTACAAGATTGTTAAATGTAAAAACAAAAATATACCCATTTAAGAAGTCTGGTATATATAAATTTAAATGTCCAGAATGTAATGTCTATTTGGGTCAAATCCTTAGTAATTTTGAGATCAGATACAGTGAACATTTACGAGAATATTGAGTAAAACAACCAGATAAGTCGCACTACGCAAAACATCTACTTGACACCAAAGATTCATTGACACCTAACACAGAACTAGAAGTACTACATATTTGTGATAAGAAACAAGTACTGGATTCCCTTGAAGAATTAGAAATTAGAAGACACTTAAGAAACCCACAATATCAAGTTGTTAATGAACAGATAGATCTAGGGAGTTATCCACTTTTAAACTGTCTTCTTAAGTGATAATTGTAAAGATCAGCGGATATAGTTTTCCTGGTTTTCTATATCATTGCACAGTTATACTGATAATAATTGGAAAAGGATATTCCGGATATCTCCATAGAGCTAATTATATCTAAGCTTTAATATTTGTAATATAATTCTTCTTCTTTTTTCTATTAACATAAATTAAGTCAATCACTAGGTACGTCACTTCTTAGTCCAGTCAAAATAATCATTAAACATCAGATAGGCATCAAATGGAATGAAACTTCTGTCATTCTGACGATGATATCTAATATCGAAACAATTGTCAGTTTTCTCAGTTTTCAAAAAATTTCAATATATTGTGAAATTATCTAGAAACAGTTTCATTTAAAACAGTAGGACGAGTAGATTCCACGAAGTAAGGGTCGAGACAGTTAATTTCATTATGTCCAACTGTATTTCAGTTTAGTCCAAGCCAATCATTCAGCCTAACTATTGATAATTTTTGGTCTCCCTGGTCTCGGTTTGGGTGATGTTATACCAGCCGATTTTTCTGCTTTCAAAATTCTATATACAAATGATTTTCTCATTCCATTGCTGTAGATATTCGAACTATACTTTCAAGACAGTGTTATTTTTAGATTACTCACATTATAGGCATTTTTAGTAATTTCAAAGCAATAGTAAATTGTTTCACAAATTTCTAATTTGCCAGAGAATTTTATAACTGAATTCAGCGTATATCGGTTTTTTTTCTGTTGCTCCTTGTCTATAAAAAGAAGGCACTGTGAAGTGCCAATTTCTCGCGAATAACCTCACAACCGAGTGCTTAATACTCGTAACTGATATTTCACAGCAGAAACTAATTAATTTCGCAACCCAGCGAAAACTTTATCAAATAATTCAATCTTCTCTAGTCCATTTAAGTTGTGCTAAGACTACTTCAACTTTTTATTTATTTAGGGAATATGAACAGAAACATTTATACCTACGGAGCAAATTATAACTTGCAAAATGTAACGATTTATTGTTATAGTTTACAGTTGAGATTGAGAAGTTTGAAAAACATAATTCGAGTTGAGATAATGGTTGGAGTTACGTTAAATTCAGAACATAACTATTACAAAATATTCTGCATGACTGCCGTAAATAGCCCTAAGAATAATTTCAGAGTTCAATCAGAGTAGTCCTTCCATACATTACTGAAACTGAAATTTTATGTTGGTGATAGAAGAACACTATGCTTTGGTACAGATCATTTGTAGCATACGCTTCAAGTGAACGGAGATTTCGAAGTTAAACCGCGGTTATATTCAATTTGTGTCACAAATTGCTTTTGCCCGATTATGAACTCTTGGGTAATTGTCTTTTAGCTCCATTGATCAGATTGAGGTGAATATGCAATCAGCCCTATGCTGTAACTTCATTGACTTGATTTCGAGTTAAAATCTTGACAGAAAAATGATATTTGACATACATTTCAATTAAAATTGGAGACTAGTATGCTGTAAAATAAATTACAATCAATCTTGCTTCAAAACTTGAAATGAAGTCAAGTAACCTAGTAACCTTGAGAATTTCAATAATTGCTATGTTATATATGAAAAATTGATATAAAATTGCAAGTAAAAGTTGAAAAATGTCAAGATTTTAAGGCACGTAGAAACCCTGGGTCCTTAAGTTTGAAATGAGTCGTTAACAAGTTTTATAACCTAGAAATTTAGATAATTTTGTATATTTTGTTGTCGTGTTTTTTATTTCAAAAGTTTTTAACATGGATATAATTCTGTTTGTAGAATTTTTAGAAATTGGAATTCAATGCAAGTACCTGAGTTAAAAATTGCATAATTTAAATCTATTGGTGTTTATAATGTTTCAATTTAAAAGACCGACAAAATTTATTTTATATTTCTGACCTTTTTAGGCGTAATTTGAATGATAATAGAAAACTTCTCAGGGATGGAAGTGATCCACTTGCATTTCCAGAGCAAAGTTTTGAAAAGCTTCATAAAGTATCTCGAGATCTTGGTCATTGGTTAGTAACACAAATTGGACCCTACATGAGGGAAGGTGAAAGAACCACGAGCATTCCAAAATATTTAAGGGTAACATTAAAAAATATATTATTTTAGAATTAATGAAGTACTTTTCATACTTAGTTTTTTGCCATATTATATTTCCTTGGTCACGGTTCATATCAAAGAGGTGTAGGGCAATATTTTTTGACTAGCATGCATCAAACTTCAATAAGCCGATGTGTATCAGAGGATACAGATTTAATAGTTAATGTACTTGGACACTGTATTAAATTTCCTTAAACCGATAAAAAAAATAATCGAGAAAAATTGCTGTAAGTATTTCCTCCATTAATTCTGTTTTTTTTTGTATACATACTAAAAATGACTGTTTTTTATACATACCTAATATTTTAAACTTTTCAATTTTGTTTCTATTATAAATTTACATAAGTTGTTGCATTTCCTGGAATAATTGGTTGCATTGATTGCACACAAATTGCAATTATTTCACCTAAAACTGAGGATCCACAAGTGCCTGGGGTAATATTTTATTGTCGTAAGCAATTTTACACTTTAAATGTCCAAATAGTAAGTATTTTCAGCACAATTTGTTGAAAGGGCTTTTGTGGAAGCTTGTTTGTAATAATATAAATTATATATACCTATCTGCACCTCTATGCTGCTAGGATTATTTTTTTATGTATTGTTTGTAGGTTTGTAATGCAAAATTAAAAATAATGAACATGAATGCTAGGTTTCCAGAATGAGTGCATGATTCTGCTAAATGGCATCATTAGTGCGTAACCATTTACAAACCAACTTTAGGCAAAACGGAGATCAGTTAACTTATTTATTAGGTATGTAACTAAGTATTATAAAATTTTATCATTTAAATTAGGCAATTATGTGGGTGATCTAGATGACACTTTGAAGGGAACATCTTGGTTATTATTTGAATTAGATAGGAATAAAGAAAAAAAAGTCTAACAGACAAAAGTTGTTTTTTTATAACATTTTCTAAAAACGTTTGCTCTAAACATTCTTTTAGAATTATGAAAAAATTATTTCAATTTAATGAGTTACCTCTGGAGGATGCCGTATATCTATTAATTTAATTAAACAATGCTTAAAAGCAAAAATATCATAAACGATTTTTTTTTGTGAAATAGTACCATACTTTTAGTAGGAGATTCAGGTTATCCACTAGAACTGTGACTTCTAACACCAACTGCTCATCCTGCTAATGAAAATGAGCGGCAATTTAACATAGCTCATAGAACAACAAGAAATGTAGTGGAAAGAACTAATGGTGTCTTAAAACGGAGGTTTCGCTGCATATTTAAGCACCGTACTCTACATTATGCACCAAGAAGAGCTGCACAAATTATTTATTCTTGTGTAATCTAGCACAATTTCTGTATTTTAAATAATGAATATTTTTATGAGTACAATGGTAAATTCTACTGAACATTTTGAATTTTGTTGAAATATTGTTGGTTCTTGTAATCATTTAGCACAAATAATAAAACACATTTGTTTTAGATGACCAAAATGAAAATATCGATGATGATGACCATGAGGAAGATAACAATTGTAAGAAATGCAGTAGATAAAAATTACTTTCATAATTTATAACCATAAATATTTACAATAAAACTTAATATTTTTACATATATATTTTTTTTCATTAGTCACGTCAAAATATGTACAGGTTGTGGTATCATGTACTTTGCAGGACTGTAAAAATTAGGAATTTGAACTAATTTTTTTATTTAATTTCCAATGGCATAAAACTAACTGTACAATGTGTTGTGTAGGTACACAGAGGGCCATCTCTGCTGTGACTAATTTAGCATGCAATAAAAAACATCTGAATTGGGCTTAATGACATATATTAAAAAAAATTAAGAGTCAAATAAAATTATTTGGGATAGACTGATTCAACTAAATTTTTAATTGCTTTACTCAACAAATGGAGGCTGGTTTTCATGTCGTCCATACTGTTTTTCAGCATCTTTATTCTTTCAATTGAATAAGTGGGAAAGTCTTATTCTGATGGTACTAAAAAAGAATATTGCTTATTATAGTATAGATATACAAACGATTATTTCATACTCCGGGGTTTTTTCCTAAGATTCTTCTTTATTTCATATTTTCTCATTTTGTAGGTTAATTTTCTTATCTTTTTACTATTAAAGCCAAGCTCAACAATCTGTCGATGCCCAAAAATTTAAATTTTTGATAAAACCTTCAAAATTGTTTTCTCTAGATTGGTTAAAATCTCTACAATAGGAATGCCACCTCCAGTTAGTTCTTGCTCAAAGTGAATTCGTCTTGCCTTGGCTTTTACTTTTTTTCCCAATTACTGAACACCTTAAAAACAATTTTGTATAAAAGTTCGTAATTAAAATTTAATTGACTGATACCCAAAGAGTGAATATATTTACAAATTAATGATAAAGTTTCTCCTTTATTAAGAGGGATAATAAGTATAACTTAAGCAGTAAAAAAGAAAGAAATTTAATTAGCTTTTTCCATTGGGTTACAGTTCGTGTTGGTCCAAATTTTTTTTTGTTCAATTCAAGGCAAAGATCTGAGAAATCTCCTTCGTAATTAAGTTATTTTTAAAGTTCATATACATTTCATACTGCTCTACTGTAATTCTCTTATGTACTATAAAAGAAAATAAAAATACATTTGAAAAAATAGACATATGTTTATTTCAAAACAATAAAATAACATTTTGGTTCTATATTTTACTCTCCCGTACTGCAGATGCAATATTGTTAATAGAATCTGCAACAACCATAATAGATTTGGCAATATCTTGCGGCCAATTATGTGTTGACTGAATGTGTTCATCAAAAAGTACTAAAATGTACATAGTAATAATTTTCAATAAAATTATGGGGATTTAAAAAAAATAGTGATGAGCTTTTTACCATAATATCTTATGTATACTTACACCTAACTGATTTTGAGTGACACGTGTGGCCTTCCTTTGATTTCTTTTTCTTATCTCTATCCTCACATTCAAGGTCTACATGTGCTTCTGCTTCTGTTTCCAATGCTTCTTCAGCTTTAGGGTGTAAGTCTTGGATTTGGGGAGACCTACAGCTTCCAGGAACATCTGGGAGAAGGTCTCCCTCTGAGTCCACTTCATAATATTCTAGAATATAAAAAAATGTGCTACTTAGTACAAATCAAACTTCCTGCTACAAGTTGATTCAAAATTAAAATTGCTCACTTCAGTTTTAGTTTCTATTTGTTTTTATGCTATTTAAATTTAGCTTTAGGTATTTTTACCAATTTTTTTCTGTTCAAGAATCTATACAAAAACCAATTTTGAATTTACGTCAAATGTTAAGCTAAAGTGGGGTTATTGCTTAATTACAATCAATTTTATTAACAATCAATTGTGGTTACTGCATAATATTTGATTTCAATATTGACGGAATGTCAATTTTAATTGAGACGGTTCCAAGATTGAAATAAAGTCAAGCGTAGTAAGAGCATACGGCTGAATATTTCTCTTATTATACTGTAATGTATGTGAGCTGGTAACACGGCATAAGCTGACGGTATCAGACATGCTAGGGATCATGTTTCTGTATAATTCATCAATATATTTTGTAGTGTAAAGTATCAAACGCATGTATTATTCAACCTGCTATAGGACGTAACATGGTGGCAGCGGAAAAGTGGGCTATGAAATATTTTTTTTCTACGACTATTATAGAATTTCTATATTCCGACATAGTTTTTGATTATGGAATAGCTTAATCCCAATCCTAGGGCAAGAGTATTGAATATAAAACAATCAGGTAAAAATGTGATCAACCTTGATCAATTTTGAATTTGTATGCCCCGTGTATCTTTTTAATGTATTAATTGTAATATTATTGTCTGTCAACGAAATTCACTATAAAGATAATGTTAGATTGTCAAGAATAATTTGACACTGATATTTCCGTGCGAAAAAGTGCCATAACGTATAATTTTCCCACTGTACGTTATTACTTTTCCAACGGATATATAAGAAAAAACCTGCTTTGCGTGTTTGGTATAGTGTTTGTAGAAATATAAAGTAGAAGGAACCAAACGATGGAATAAAACATTTTAATTTGTTTAAAACTTCATTTACTTGAACTTATGTCCAATTTAAACGAGTTGACGCGTTTCACTTACACAGCGAATGGAGATATGATTTAAAAATGTTTTAATATATAGAGTGCATAAATACAGAATTCTATTATACTAATGTTGACAAAGGCATTGAAAGAAATTACCTGGAAATTCATTCACTACAAACATTCCTAAGCTATCTTCTAGGTGAAAAGGTTTAATAAAGGGAAGTTTTGATATCTATTTGGTCGTTAAGAAGGTTACCTGAATATTTATTTTTGTTAATCTCAAGAGCCTCTAATAAATATAAACTAAAGGATTTACCTATTACATGTAAAATTTCAAAATTTGGTTCGAAAATATGTTGGTTTTCTACTAAATGATTTGAATAGTTGGCATCTAATTTCTTTATGTCATGGCTACGTTTGTGTTTCGAAATTCTAGTTTTAAAATTAGTAATAGTTCTACCGATATAAATTTTATCACAGTTGTCATTACCACATTTTAATTTATAAACTCGTGATTTGTTTAATTTTGAAGATTCAGATTTGTTATTTTTAATGAGTTTGCATGAATTGTAATCAGTTTTAAAGCAAATATTCATGTTTAAAGTTTCTAAAAATGATTTAATTTTACGTTGGTGTTCCAAAGTATACTAAGCTTTTAAAAAGTTCATAATTATTTTCATCAGAAGGGAATATTTGTTTTAAATTATGTTCTTTATCTTTTTATTTATGATATTGTCAATTGAATTTGGATCGTAATTATTACTGACTGCTATTTGTTTTATCATATTTAATTCTTTGTTATAATTATTAGTATTTAATGGGACTTGTTGTGATATGACATGATGTATATATCACGATGACAAGTCAATCACAAGAGCTTCCACATTGTATTGAATTCTCGGGCTGGCTGAATGCCTATTGTGACTTTAAATCCTTAGTATTCACTTTAATGGTCGTAAACGCCCATTAATAAAAGATAGTTTGTCTTGTAAGTGCCTCCTCAACTCGAAACCCAAGTTTTAAATGGTTCAAAAGAACCTTATGTTTCTCAATAAAATAGAGATTATAGAACTTTCCAAAACCAATAAAATGTTACTACAAATAACGTTGAGTGATTACGATCCTCAATTAGCACCGTGAAAATATTTCAAACCCTTATACAAAGTAAAAAGAGGAATCTCAGCTATTCGAAATGAATGTTTTATGGATTGACATGAATTATCTAACAGCACCCTATTTATCGCTTCATGGTCAAGTGGATAATTAACGTTATGTCAAAAATATCACCATTCAACGGAAATAGAAGAGAAAGTTGTACCCCCAAAAACTTGCGATATACCTACAAAAATTAACCAATTTAAAAGTATCTCAATCTCAAACAGTACAGAACTAAAAACCACTCTCGAACGGTCGACATAAAAAAGTATTCGAAAACATACAGTGCGCGTTAAAACTACTTCTAGATCAACGAATTATATCAATTTTAAATTTAAAAATGGGAAAAGTTACTATTTACCCGGAGTATTAAAATATCTCGCGCTTTACGACGCAATATAAAAACGTGCAATTTTATGTGACGTCTTTCGAGAATTATCGGAACAATATACATAACTACCTCACGAGCATTTGATATCTTTTAGAAAACAGTAACCAACTATTAATTCTCTGTGGATATTCTTCTTGCTCTATCTTGGTACTTTTTGGTTTTAAAAAAATTTACGTGTTTAAATTGTCGTATTTAAGTGTTTATCAAACGTTACTTAAAATTACGACTGGTCCTTCCTTCCGTAACCTTATCGAAGCAAACAAACAACACATCTACTTAGGTGCAGTAGTGAGCGACAAACTCAGCAGACTCCACAAATCTAGTTCATTACAATTCCTAAGAGGACTGTTAAGAGCCTGTGTATTACACTATTGAAAGCTGCTAGTTTATGACTGAACTATTATGAATTGTAATATATGTATGTGATGGTTTATGAAATATAGAAAAATCATGTTTATTAATTACATTTGAAATTGTAGGGTCTAAAAAGTTTATAGACTTATTTTGTTCAAGCTCTACGGTAAATTTGATATTATTGTGAATTGAGTTGATGTAAGTAATGAAGCTGTCTAATTGTCTATTTGTACCGGTGAAGCTAGCTAAAATGTCGTCCACGTATCGGTCCCAGTACATACATTTTTTAATAAGGGTTAGTTATTGAATTATTTTCTCTATATTATCCATGAAAATTTCTGCTAGTAGGAGGCTAAGGGGGTTGCCCATAATCAAACCATATCTACTGCTATGAACCTCTCCATGGACAGGAGAATAATTTTGATTCAAACACACTTTTAATAAAGTAATGATATGAGAATGAATTATAGGAATAATATTATTGTGTGTGAGCAAGTTATCAACAAAAGTTATAGTTTCTTTAGGAGGTATACTAGGGAATAGATTTGTTACATGGAACGATATGAATTTAGAATTATTAGTATTATATCTTGAATATTATTAATTAATTCCGTTGAGTTTTTAACTGAAAGTCGAGGTTTGAATGAACAATATTTAGAGATGATATTGTTACGAAACAGCACACTGGTATAGACCCTAAGTCCGACTCTGTCTAAGCCAGGTATTAAAATTAAAATTATGGCGGATGTTTTTATAACTGTTTACGATTATCTTATCGAAACATTCTTTTTATGACCAGTCTTATCTAGAAAATGCCAGAAAGCCATTTGTTTTTGAGTGAGCCGCAGCTCGGAATTTTCCAGTAAAAAAGGCACTAGTATAAATAAGGAAACAACCCCAGAGAGTTAGTTAGTTAGTTGGTAATTTGACATCGTGAGATAAAGAAGTAAATAAGTGAACTTTTTACATAAATTAGTTTAAGTGAATATACTGTGTATATAATAAGTGATTAGTGAAGTATATATAAATTAAGTGTTAGTGAGTAGTGTAGTGAATAAATAAATCAAGTAAGTGAACCTACAGTGTGTTTAAAATTAATCCCACCCGTTTACTGTTTAAATAAATTAGAAAAACATTACATTGGTGTCAGGTGTGGGGTAATATAAATAAATTGCTACGTAAAAATGGCCAATAGACTATGTGATCCAAAGAAAAGATTTCGACGAATGTGAAAAACGATATTTCTGCATTGAAGAACGATATATCTGCCGATATCTTATTAATGAAAAACGACATTGCCGCTGACTTTGACAATGGAATTTCGTCTCTAAAATCGGAGATTTAGAATAAGATGACAACGATGGACGAGAAAATCAAGTTATAGAAAAAGATGACATATATAAGAACTCAAGACACTCCAGCGGAAGAAAAGAAGACCGAGCAAACAAAACCTTGCAAGCCAGAAACACACCCTAAGTAAGAAGACATTGGTAGTTTTACCCGAGAATATTAAGTGGATATTTTCCGACTAAATCGATTTGCTTATCCGTCAGCACCAGAGAACATAATGAAATGTTTGGGCATCCAGGCCTTCATTGATGGCTTACGTGACCCCGATATTCAGAGGACGCTTCGTTTAGCCTATCCGAAAACATTAGTCGACGCATTGACAGCTGCTCTTGAATATGAAGCGGCAACAAAAGCTTCCGGGTGTAACAAAATTAGTACCATTCAAGAAGAAGGTGACGAAGACAGATTTGACCAGTTCGTCAGTTTAATAAAAAGTATGATGGACAAGAAGCCGAAGAAGATCAAATGCCGGAAGTGTGGCGAGCTACAGCACGTACGCAGTCCCTCTAAGCGCCCCAAGACTCCTGTAACCCAAGAACTCCAGTCACAGGGGAAATCAGACAGGGGTGAACATCCAGCTGATGTGAATCCCCGAAAAGCCAACGCTTCACCTAGACGGTCCTGCCCTGTAGACTATTTACAATGCAACAAGTCGAAATCTAAGGAAGTTGCAGTTTCAAGAATTACAGTAGTCAACGAGGAATGGTCACCTACCAGGATCAGAGAAGATCAGGAGAGCGATCCTCACCTGAAGATGATCCGGCAAAGGAGGGAAGAAAATAGGCGAACTACCTGGCAAGAAGTGTCAAAATTGTCACCGAAACTCAAGGCGTATTGGGCTCAGTGGGGATCCCTTGTCCTGGAAGAAAGGTTGTTGAAAAGAGTCCTTGAAAACGATGATGGTTCCGAGATGAGGAGACAGCTAGTTATCCCGAGAACAAGAGTGGCTGAAGTATTAAAGAAGTTACACGACAGTCCATCGGGAGGTCATCTGGGAGTGAAGAAAGTGAGAGGTTTTATTGGATAAACAGCTCCGATGATGTGAAGAACTGGTGTAAGAAATGTACGACTTGTGCTACGAGTAATGGACCACATCGCAAGAGAAAGGCAATCATGAAACAGTACAATGTTGGAAGCCCTTTCGAAAGGATTACTTTAGATATCGCTGGGCCATTTCCAACGACAGAAAATGGTGGCAAATACATACTGGTTGTGATGGATTATTCCACAAAGTGGGTGGAAATTTATGTTATACCGAATCAAGAGGCCACAACTGTCGTAGATGTATTGGTGAAAGAATTTATCAGCCGATATGGAGTGCCCTTGGAAGTCCACAGCGACCAGGGAAGAAATTTTGAAAGTCATCTATTCCAGGAGATTTGCGAGAAGCTGGGAATGAAGAAGACCAGAACAACAGCATAACATCCACAGTCAGATGGAATGGTCGAGAGAATGAACAGGACTATTGGACAATACCTGTCCAAAGTAGTATCCAGCCATCAGAGAGATTGGGACCAGTATCTTTCCCTATTGGCATTGGCTTATCGATCCGCCGTTAATGAGTCCACGGGTGAAACACCGGCGACAATCCTGTTTGGACGTGAAATGAGGCTTCCTTGTGACCTGGAATTTGGCTGTCGGCCTGGAGAAGATCTAGCAGGCGAATACTACGTGATCCAATTGAAAAGAAGGCTGGACGATATTCATGAATTAGTTCGAACAAATCTTCAAGTTGCCAGCGACAGAATGATAAGTTGGTACAACACGCAGGCCTCAGAAGGCGGTTTTAAAGAAGGGGTCAAAATAGAGTTACACAACCCGACGAGGAGAAAAGGATTTTCTCCAAAATTACAAAAATCCTGGGAAGGTCCATACTTAATCTAGAAAAGAATCAATGATGTTATATATCGCATAAGGAAGATCCCCAGTGGAAAACCAAAAGTAGGTCACCAAAACCGACTAGCGCCATTCGAAGGAGACCATGACCTGGAAGAAGGAGTAAACCTTATTCGAGATGTGTCTGACCCTACCTTCAAAGAATTTATAGGCACGTATGGAGGTACCGGGAAAGCTAGATATGGAGTCACATCGGAACAACAACAAGATTTGTTCACCCTCCCGGAAGATTATTCCCTGGCATACAACATCCCCGCCCGTATCAAGAACGCACGAGGGTTGGCAACCGTCTTTCGAAAGAAGTTCGGGCAATAAGAAAAACTTGAAGACCAGATTGCAGCCCCTGACAAGACACTGAAACTGAAACATAATTCGCGGTACGTCTTCTACGTGGTAACTAAAGATGAATTTAAAGATCGATCTACCTACCGCGATGTGTGGGAAGCACTTCGTAACCTCCAAGACCATGTGTTAGAATCCAGCGTGAAGAAACTGGCTATGCCTAATTTAGCGAGTTACCAGTTGGATTGGCGAGTTATCAGGAACATGGTAGAGATTATCTTTCGAGATACCGGTGTCCAGATATTGATTTACAGCTACAACCCCCGTTATCAGTATCCGATGAAGACGGTGCCCTGCTATTTCCATAAGAACGGAAAGTGTAGATATGGGGTCAGTTGCCGATTCAAACATCCAGTCTCGGCTACACAAAAGTCCCAGGAGGAACTTCCATCTAAGGAGGGGGTAATGTTACGAAACAGCTAGTATAGACCCTAAGTCCGACTCTGTCTAAGCCAGGTATGAAAATTAAAATTATAGCGGATACGCAGGTTGTTATTATAACTGTTTACGATTTTCTTATCTAAACATTGTTTTTGTGAGCAGACTTATCTAGAAAATGACAGAACCAATTGTTTTTGTATGTGTGTGTGTGTAAGCCGCAGTCCTAATTTACTAGTAAAAAGGCTTTAATATATAAGGGACTGATCAGGAAGAGTTAGTTTAGTTTATAATTTGACATCGTGAGATAAAGAAGTAAATAAGTGAACTGTTTATATAAATTAGTTTAAGTGAATATACTGTGTATATAATAAGCGATTAGTGAAGTATATATGAATTGAGTGTTAGTTAGAAGTGTAGTGAATAAATATATTGAGTAAGTGAACCTACAGTGTGTTTAAAAATTATCCCACCCATTTACGTTTTAAATAAATAAGAAAAACATTACAATATCTGTAACAATCTTTGAAATTTTGAATGAAGGTGCTGTGAAATAAGAAATCACTGGTCTGATTGGGTACTCCTCTTTATGAAGTTTAATCAATGAATAATGTTCAGGGTGTTGCGGATTGGGTAAAAATATTTCTTTATCGTTAATTATTGAGTTATCAATTGCTTATTTCATTTCGTTCTGAAATTTATTAGTTGGGTCTTTTTTAAGGGTTTCAAAATTGCTTGCCTGAAAAAAATTGTTGGTTTTTAATATATAATCTAGTTTAGGTAATGCTATTACCGTATTTCCTTTATCTGCTTTCGTGGAAATAAGAATATTTCACTTTGATTTTTGCTGGATTGATTGGGCGACTGATAATTTAAAGTTGGGTTTGATAAAATCGACAAATTCTTTTTTATAATTCCTGAAGCTTAATGTTTTAGATTTGATTTATTTTGTTATTTGTTGAAGTTATCAAATGAACATGCGGGTTGAATATTATGTTTAAAACTTTTTGTAATAATTGAACTACTATATCTAAGAACATTGTATTTGGAAAATTGAATAATCAATTAAAAAAAATTATGTTCTGAGTATTTGGTTTGTGTGTTTTTAGATACTGGTTTGTTAGCTAATAATGACTTGGATTTACGTTTTTCTCCTTGGTACTTATTGTGATTTATTACTTCAATTTCAACTCTATTGGGGTGCAGTATATGTGATAGTTGTAAAGGAATTACCTATAAATACTGAAAATATATTTCTTCTTATACTAAATATTCTTTTCATCTTTTAACCATTTTTCTTTGACAGAAATACTTGCTTTGTTGGCTGAGCTGCTCTTGTTGTCTGTCTTTAATTCCATGTATCTAGGGCAGGCCTTCTCAAACTATGAGTCGCGACCCCAAAAGGGGTCGCGTAACAAAATTCTGGGGTTGAGAGAGATTTTAATGTCAAATATTTAAATACACATCTAGATGTGTATTTGTGCAGAGACACACTCACATAACTGCACACAAACAAAGGTTGGAATGTGCGCGCACACGTGAAGCGAGACAATGATTCAATAACAGTGACTGTCATGTGAACTAGTGTTTAGTATTAACTCTCTTGTAGTGTAGTCAATTGTCAGTGTTCCACCGTAGAGATTTTTTTATTTATTCGGTAATTAATTAATCAATTATTATATGCAATATGTTATTTTTATATATTCATTGGATTTTAGTTTGAAAATAATTTTTGGTCCTGGATAAATTGCTGAACTCAAATAAGAATGGTAATGACGCAGATGATAATGCTACAAACTCTCCTCAGGCAAGTATTGAAAAACCGGCGTCTAATGTGCTAAAAAGAAAATATGGTGGGTCTTTTTCTCAATTTAGATTTACATTTAAGAATTATAAGGGTAATTAACAACCTCTTGGTTTAATCTGCAATTGATTATTGGCTCCGAAGAGTATGAAACCAACAAAATTAAAAAGACATCTTGAATCAAAGCATGTTTCGTATGTCAATACACCAAAATAGTATTCTGAAAGACTGTATAAATCTTTAAATAAAGAAAAAAAATCCTTTGAAAAATATATGACCGTTAATGAAAAATATGTATTAGCGTCATATCAAGTTTCATACTGTATTGCTAAAAAAAGAAAGCCGTTCACCATTGGAGAAGATCTTGTACTACCTGCTGCTACTACATGGAAGTAGATTGATGATATTCGAAAAATTCCTTTATCGAACGACACTGTCTCGAATAGAATTTCTGATATTAACAAGGAGCAATTGTGCAACTTATTACAAGAATTAAAGTAAGCCCATAATTTTCAATTCAGTTGGACGAAACAACGGATATTACTAAATTGGGTCAGTTGTTAGTATATGTCAGGTACGTTTATAAAGAAAGCGTGGAGGAAGAATTGTTATTTTGTCGTCCTATGAAAGACCATACTACAGGGAAAGACATATATTGTAAAGTTGGCGATTTTTCAAAAACTGAAAGTTTAGAATGAAAATATTGCTCTGAAATCTGCATAGATGGTGCAAGAGCGATGACGGGCAAAAATATTGGTTTTAAATAATTTTTTCGAGCTTCTCATTATGACCATATAACTTTTACTCACTGCCTTATTCACCGAGAGGCACTTGCAGCAAGAAGTTAGCTACAGAATTGAATGATGTGCTTCATAATGCTGTTAAAATTATAAATTTTATTAAGAGCCTTGTCCTTAACAGCCGCTCATTTTAAAATATCTGTAAGGATACGGATTCCAACTACACAACTCTATTATTACATGCAGAAGTAAGATGGTTGTGAAGAGGTCAAAGTTTGAGAAGATTATTGTTATCAAAGGACGAAATCGAAATATTTTTAACCGAACGAAAATGTGAACTTGCTGCTTTTTTTTAAAAATGACTTATGGCTATCTAAGCTGTGTTATTTGTCAGATATCTTTGCGAAATTAAACGATCTCAACTTATCTCTTCAAGGAAAAAATTGCGATATATTTACTTCGAATGATAAAATTGGAAGTTTCATTAAAAAGATCAACATTTGAAAAGTAAGGTAGAAAAAAATTCGTTCGAAATGTTTTCCAGTGTCGACAATTTTATAATCGAGAAAAATCATTGTGAAACTTTTATTGCAAAAATTATTGTAGATCACTTAAAAGCGCTAGAAACACAGTTCCGTACATATTTTATATTAAATATTGATTTCAAAAAGGTAGCTTGGATTCAAAAGACGTTTTGGATTGTGTTAAGTGAGATTGATCACCTACCACTTAAAGCTCAAGAGGAAATTGCTGAGCTTTCGAGTGACTCAAATTTCAAACTACAATTTCTGAAAAAGCCCTTGACTGAATTCTGGATCGGAGCTAGAACTGAATTTCCCACAATATCTGATATGTCGGAAAATGTTCTTCTGCCATTCAACACCACATTTTCATGTGAAGTTATTTTCTCAGCTTTAACACATATTAAATCCCAATATCGTTCATCGCTAAAAAATGTTGAAGAGGTCTTACGTCCAGCAGTGTCAAACATTCCAGCAAGATTTAATTCGTTATGCAATAAAAAACAGACACATCCATCTCATTAAATCTTTTCCTTTAATTTTAATTTTATACTTACCACTCAACGACTGCGTTCGAATATATTCGAGCGATCTAAGACGGTCAGAATTCTCCTTTATTTATGTTATTGCAAAAAATGTAATTTTGATGAAAAATAGGGCATATAATTTTTGTAACTGTAATAAATACAATTTTAGAACTTTTTGTGCAATTCTTAATTTTTGTATGTTTCTAAACGAAATCTAAAACTATATATTTTCATATGTATATGTTACCTAATAAATAAATCATCAAAAGATATTTATTCGTCTTTCTGTCATATTTATAAGAGGTCGCCAGGAAACTCGCAATCATGAATGGGGTCGGGAATGAAAAAAGTTTAAGAAGCCCTGATCTAGGGAATACATGATTTCTGGAATACTGAACCACAAATTTTGCGTACATACTGCACTTTTTAAAAGTAATTAAAAATACCATATAGCCAAATAGCTGATATCAGCGTTCTTCAAAAATTGAATAGATGAGGCTTTTCCTTGATGAAGATCCATACTGAACGATGGAATAAAACAATTAAATATGTTTAAAACTTCATTTGTTGGACCTAATGTTCAATTTAAACTAGTTGACGCGTTCGACTAACATAGTAGCTCTTGTTCTGTCCACCCATTAAGTCATTCCAATCATAAACTAGCAGCTTTCAATCGTATGATACTCAGACTCGTAACAGTCACATGAAATACTAATATTTCTAAGTATCAAATATTATGAAACAAATATCAGTTTACGATCCAAATTGAATTGACAATATCATAAATAAAAAGATGAAAAAACAGACTGTAGAACAAGTATTCACTTCTGATGAAAATAATAATAAACCATTTAAAAGCTAAACGTACTTTGGAACACCATCCTTAAAAATTAAATCATTTTTAGAAACTTTAGACATGAATATTTGCTTTAAAACTGAATACAATTTATGCAAACTCAATAAAAATAACATATCTAAATCTACAAAATTTAACAAATCAGGAGTTTATAAATTAAAATGTGGTGCTGTTATAAAATTTATATCGGTAGAACTTTAAAAAATTCTAAAACGAGAATTTCTGAATACAAACGTAGCTATGACATCAAAAAATTAGATTCAACCTATTCAAATCATTTATTAGAAAACCAACACATTTTCGACCCTAATTTTGAAATTTTACATGTAGTTGGAGAATCCTTCAGTTTAAATTCATTAGAGGCTCTTGATATAAACAAAAATAAATATTCAGGTAACCTTCTTAACGACTGAATAGATTTCCAGGTAATTTCTTTCAATACCTTTGTTAACATTAATATAATAAAATTCTGTATTTATGCACTATATATCAAAACATGTTTAAATTATATCTTCATTCGTTTTGAGAAAGCTACTGAGTTAGTGAAACGCGTCAACCAGTTTAAATTGAACATTAGTTCAAATAAATGAAGTTTTAAACAAATTAAATTGTTTCATTTCATCGTTCATTATTGATAATCAAGTAAAAGCCTCATCTATTCAATTTTAGATGAAACCGACTTGTCGTGGATCATGGTTCAATATTTCTTATTCGGAGTAGTGTCCTATTTATCACATCTTCCTCATAACCTAGTATGTACTAGACCAAATAAATCCATGAATCGGTTTCCAAGATCCGTGTCAGTGTCGCGTTGGTCTGCAAAGTTTCATATTTGTCAATATTTTCCTACCGAATCATATCTACTGCATTATCTAATAGGCACTCAAAGTGAATTTTTTTTTCAAAACAAACAAATTGTGCTTCGAACAAATCACAGAATAAGTAGGGGTTTTTATTTTTCACAATAAACACATTGATAATATCTAGCTGTGATATGTTTGTCATAAGTTCCCCTTGTAAATCCCACAGCATTATATCATAAAACCCGTATATATTTCGCCCATATTATTTTCCTGCATCAATACCCCAATACTTTGCTACGAGCTGTTACCATATTCTAACCACCTGCACACAAAATTATTAGAAGGTCCGAGATACACAACAAAAGCGGAATTTTGATGTAGTGCCTAATACGTGCGACTGAAGGAATTTGATCTGAAATAGGTCAGTTTACCTTCTTTTACATTTCAAGTTTGTCGTACATCCACGATTAAATATATCACGTCTACCTAAGTACATAATATAATCGTCCAGAAGTGGAAACAGACTGCAAATTATGTGCTGATAATCGATTAGAATTAATTATTACGAATCAAAGAGTCTTTAGAAAATATACTGGCGAAATTATAGAATGCTTAGTTGATTATCGGAAATCGATTGATTGTAAAGCTTATGTGAAGAAACTGCTCAAACTCTTTCATTTGCTGAGATAGCACTACTCTTCTCTAAACACACTGTTACCGTCTTAACTCTTCGGTACAAATTTCTCCAAAGTTTCCTTGGCTGGTACAAAGATGACCTAGTGAAGTACTATTATTTGAAACGATAGTAGGCGATGAACAATTAAGACGTATGCGAACGGCGCTCTTGTTTTGGTTGGAGAGCTAAGAGTCGTGGTTATTAAAGTTAATCAACCGGAAAGATAATTGAAGGGCGCAAGAAATTTTAATTCACAGGAAAAATTTCAAAAACTGCGATAAGGTAGAGAAATTATAAAAAATGAGATATTTTCGGTAATGTGTCTGTGGAGGTTAGGGAAGTACTCACTAAAACGCGTTTATCATGTTGACCAGTTTATTAACATGTTTGACTAGCGTCAGTAAACAGAACATCAAAAAATTTACAATATAGGTATATGCATAACCGGGTACCACAACAGACAGCAACAATATGATACAAAATCTTACATACGTTCAAAAATTAATATATTCATAAAAACAATCAAACAAATTATCACCCAACTCTACACGGCGAGTCATACGGTAATTGTTCGAGGAATAAATAGTCTCCAAGGAACAACAAATATACAAATCAAAATTATATAAATACACAAACGATAAATGTCGTGGAGTTTGCGAACTAAAAATTAGTTTATTAACGAAATAATTTTCCGTTCATTCAAAAAAGAAAATGTAGGATATTATATTACTGAATTACTCGAAAACAAAAAAAACACATAGGCTTTGTGGAAGCTACGTCAATATAAGGGATCGGAAAATAATTTAATCTAGATTAAGCGTGCACGCCGAATGTCTTAACGGTTATTCTATAAAACAGAATAAAACATAAAATTTCTTTAAAACAATGCCAATATTAGTAATAAAAAACTCGTAATAAAATAGTTCTTAGTCTTTTCACCATCGAGTAAGAAACGGTGTGATTTACTCCAGGTAGGAGAGATACAAAATAATATTTAAGGATACCTGAGTCCAGCAGACACCAGCCAATCACGACAATACTATTCAGGTGATGACATTTGCCGGAGGCGTGGTTTCTCGATGTGGTCGATTTAAAAATTTAGGACAATGCTTGTAATAAGTAATCTACTCTCACCGCGTGATGGAACAAATCACAGACACTCGGTATTCTTCGGTAACTTAATGTCTTTAGTAGCACAATACACAGATACTCCGGTAATTTCAATTCGCCAACTAAGCGACTAAGCACATGTGATATCGGTACTTTTGTACGATACGATACGATATTTTAATGACGACAAATACGACAAGTGAATATAGTTGACACACTCGGAACTTTACAACTACCTCAGTCAAGTATTCGTCACAGACTCAATCCTCCATAGCGGTAAGAACGATACGATAACTAGCGTTGAGACCCTAAGAAAATCACAACTGATTCGCTCAAGTATTCATCGCAGACTGAGTCTCGTTACGAGATTTTTTGTAGATGGGCAGCTTTTTTCTGAAATTTTTTCCCGAAAAAGAACGGTAAAGCTAGTTCTAAAAAAACATATTAAACGAATCGAGGCCATAAAATTCACCAATTACGATGTCTACCCAAAATTTCGTAAAAAGTATCTTTTTATCCGAGGCGACACTAAAAACTATTGTTTGCACATCGCACATTTTTTTAGAGGCGATATTAAAACTATTGTACATTCAATTGTTACTTAGTTGAATTGAAAATCAAGATTGAGCCGTAACAAACTTTTTCGGCGTCGAGAGATATATTGTTCCTAATTTTTTTATTTTGATTGGTCATATGAAAACATATCCTACACAGTTCGAAGAAAATATCGTTACGCCAGGTCCGTACTGAGATACAAATTATTCGATTTCGTAGGGTGAAATATAGGGAAAATAAAAACGTTACAACACAAAGTGTTGGAGTTTAATATGTCAATCAGTTAATTGACAATGCCCCGTAATGGATAAAAATATCATTATGTCACGAACTTTGTCGATGAAATTTGATGTGCGGGAAAGCTACGTATTACGGTGAATCGACTTAAGCAAAAAATAAAGTGTATGCGTGAGGAGATACTTTTGAAAGCGGTACAGATTTGCTGGAAGATTGCCTTTCTCTGACTGGCCAACATAGTCTTCTACTCAAATAATATTCTTCGAAGTAAGGGGAATAGTCACTGAAAATAGTGGTTCACTATAGAGAGTATGTTTCTTGTGCGCAGTTACAAGTTATGTATTAACTCTCATTGAAGACTGAAGAATGATTAATATCGATATTTGCTGTTGAACCTCTAGCTTAAAATCGGAGTTAATCACCTCATTCAATGTTTCCGATATCTTGAGTAGAATCTGCTCTCCAATGTTTCCCGTGACTCCTCAAACATTCAGTAACTTGATAGGAGTGTAACGTTACTTACATAAACCCGTATTTTGGTTGTCCAGTATAACAATGAGCTTTACTCGCCTTCGTAGCTCATGGTCGGCGAGAGGGGTGGGTAGTTAATAGAAAATCCGGAAATATAAATGGGCGACAGGTTCATTTCACTCCCTTAGAACACTTACAATGTGTGATTTGACACCAAAATGACCAAACAGGTCAAACCTACTCAAAACGGTGTAATAACTCCAGGCCAACTACTAACTGCGAACCCCTATACAAAACTCAATTGGCAGGTTATGTAATGCTTGTATTGTTTTCACTGTTTCTATTTACAAACTTGTAATTAGGCGAGTAATGATGCACAACAAATTTCGGACTTAATCGTTGTTTGGTTGTTGAATCTGGCTCAAGCACTTGATGCTAAAAATAAGTTCCCTTTAAGGGTACACGAAGGGTCTTGGCCTCGGTGTCGAGAAAAAATATAGCGAGGCCGATGTATGCATTACCACTAAAATCACTTAACAAAGTAATATTCGGAAGAAGAATCCAACAACTTCAACTACTACCAGTTCTTTGGAAATAACACGTTGTATCTAGAACAATATCCCTTATTGCATGGTTCAGATACCTAGGGCCACCTGGGAGCCGAGTCCTCTAGGCGAACGACACTTAGGCGTGGGAACATATGGGCGCCAGGACACTTGGGCGCGAGCTACAGCTGAGTGCTGAGCTCAAGTCTACCATACCTAAATGAATAAAATAATGCCTCTGTGTTATTTGTAACCCAGTTTCTAGAGACACTTTTAATTTGTAAATGCACATATTCACTTTATTCGATTAAATATCGCCTTATGGAATCATTCCATAATTGTATGAAATTCCTCTTGAAAATTCAATAATATTTCTATTATTTACATGGTTATGAAGATTACTGTAATCTTCAACTATGTTTTTTATTTCTCTGTCGGCATGAATTGAAGCCTTTTTCTTTGGGTCGGGTTCATTGCCCGCAAGTAAGTGTTCATATGCAACGTCTCTTCTCCGTTGAACTGTTTTGAGACCATCGATGAATCTCCAAATTGTAGGATGGTTCATTGACAACTCTGTTTTCAATCTTCTGTTTGCGACTTCTGCGTGGTTGTTTGTCCTATCAGTATTCGTTAATATTCTTTCATGTACTGTCCACAATTCTGGAGGAAAAATTGCTTGGCGCCGTCCGTTTCTCCTCCTATTCGGACGTCCTACGTACGAATCTTCAAACCATTATAATACTGACTCTAGCTCTGGAGCCAACACATTTGACAATTCGTCAATAGCTTCATCCAATTGGTCCTTTGGTGAAAACGTGAAAGATGTTATCATGCGCACGTGAATAACAAAGTTCACCTCGTTATTATATCTTCCGAGAAGGTATAATTCTCCCAAATGCTTTCGCATGTTTTTTGTTGAATGGAACAAACAACCGATCATTTGTGCATTTAGGGAAGCTTGTTTAAAGGCGTTAATAGCGGCAAGTTCAAACGCCAGTATTAAAATAATGAATGAATTACCAAAAGTGGGGATGGTATTGTGGATACACGGCGTTGGTAATTTCGGCTGTTTTCTGACAAACTTGGCACTGAGAAACCATGATAATCCAAAAACATTATATTAATTAACATAAAAGTTACTGAAAGTCTTAAAAACACATAAAAACGAAAGAACTAAATATTTGCTAGCTACTCATAATAAGCAAAACACGTTTGACATTATTTACTACAAATATTACAGCGCAATCGGAATTATCGTGAAGATCATTCTGACGATAGACAAAAGTACTTAATGTGTTACCCCAGACACATAAAGGAGTTACTGAAATTTTGAGCAATGTAGCCACTTTTAGTTGCAAACAAATACTTGTTTAAAATTTATATAATATAGCTTTATTAAATAAAATTGAATTATTTTTAATAATTTTTAAGAACATTTGCATAATATTTTAACAAATTTTCTTTCAAATTCCTTATTTAATTTGTCCTGCAAGTAAAGATAATTTGTGAATTTGGCAAAGCGGTGGAAGTGTTCGCAAGTGACCTTAAAATGTGACTCGATGTTTGAGGCTGCAAAAAGTCAAATCAAACATCTCTATTTTATTTGTAAGTCTGAGTAAAAACCTCCAAAACTGGTTGAGAATCAGATGATAGATATTGAAGTGAAGTATTTGTTGTATGTAACTGTAAAATGTCATTGTATAGAGAGGGGTTTGTGGTATAAAATAGTACTATGAACATACGGTGGCAAATATTCTAAATAAAAATACACGAATTGGATTTTGCTCTATGATCTTAGGAAGTGGAGGAGAAGCCACTTTTTGAACGAAATTTAGACTAATCGGATCACTCATCTTTGACAATCAAGATGGCGACTTTATGGAAAAATAATTACTACTGACAATGTGTACAAATTTGCTTGCGACAAGAGAGTTACTCTTGCGACAGTACCTAATTCTTTCTTCCTTGATTGATTCCACGAGGTTGAGCAATACAGCAGGCTGTTCAGCGAGAGTTCTCTCAAGATGTAGATCACTTGAAGAGCATCATTTCTGGTGTATAACGGGAGGAATTTAATGATATTGTCATATATACCTGTCAATGTTATGTTTCATAGAACTTCTCATATGTATTGATATTCCAATTTGTACGATCACTGATTTCCATATATTTATGACGTATTTATGTCGCGAAATGTCGAATGTAATTTCAATGCTCCCTAATTGAATCAATATTTAGTCCAATTTATAGAGAATAACAAAGCCTTCGCTCATGCTGAATTATATAGATTATATAATTCAATGTAGGTACTACTCAATTATATATATATCCTCTTTTATTCGTACCAATGATTGAAAAATTAAGGTACTTCTCTCTAGAGCAGAATTTATATTCTCCATCAAACCTTTTATACGACTCAATTAGATTGAACACAACGGTCGAATAAAGTCACCTGCAAGAAGTAGCCGAACGGAAATCTTGGTCACTGACCCAAACCCAGTATCTCTAGAAGCCCTTGCCGCCGGAATCGACACAATAACTAAGATTTTTATCCCAACTTGTCCTTTATAGGAGCATGAAAACTCCGCCCCCATCAATCTCTTCGAGAGAAGACTTTTCCGAACTCGTCAAGAGTTCACCCACCAAACCATCCATGAGCCAAGATGAGCGAATCTCTAACCTCGAGCACCAACTGGATATGACACTCAAATACATATCTCGTCTTAAACGCGACCTCGACGGAAAACGACAACAAGCCTCCCGAAGCTGATCGCCCACCTACTCGGCGAAAACCCACCAGTCTCAAAAATCCCATCAGTCCCTAATTACCACCAACAACCAATCGGGAGACTACACTCGCTTAGGCACTATGCCTAACCGCGAACGTAGGATCCCCACGCCACCACCCCCAACCACCCAACAACAACAACCAACTAGACAACAACAGCAACGACAACTACCCCAACAAACCAGTCAACCCCGTCAAATCCAACTTCAGACTCTCAACATTCGAAACCTTCCGCAGAAATACACCTCCCAGAGAGAACTCTTCAACCTTCTCAACACCAACGAGCTGTTGAGAGGAGACATCATACACCTGAAGGCGAACTCCAACAGGACCGCCCTTCTCATAATACCCTCTCACATCCCCTACGAGTCTTTAGCAAAAAGACTACGTAACACCATCGGTGACGACAAGTCACCATTATCCCCCTCAGTCCCACTCGCCAAGACCGGCAACGCTCTCGATCTCGCAAACCCCATTATTCTCTCGTCTGCAGAAATGTAGACACCACCATTACCGACCACGAGTTTGAGGCCATCCTCAACGACCTTAACTTCCCCGCCACCAGGTCCTGGCGCATAATGTCTCGCCGTCATGGCAAAATAACATCAATGTATCGGATTCTGACTGAATACGAAAGAGACTACCACCGGGCCCTCACCTACGGCTTGGAGTTCCACGGCCTCATTCATCAATGTGAGTCTTCCAACCGTGCAAACCCGCTCCCCGCAGTACCGAAATTCTGCAACCGGTGCTCCAGCACAGGCCACCTTGCCGAATTCTGCAGGGCCAAACCGGTCTGTCCCTCCTGTGGAGCCACCGACCACAAGCCCGCAAATTGCCCAAAGGCAAACGCCCCATCTTGCAAAAACTGCGGCGGTTCACACCCCGCTTTACACCCTCGGTGCCCCAAGCGGCTGGAGGCACCGAAATCCGCACAAGAGATCGCGCCTGTGAATCTTGAAAAGCCACCGACCCCATACGACTTGACCACCGACTCCAAGATCTTAATCGAGATATTGGCAACCACCATAATGAACGCCGTCCCGACCGCCCGTGGACTAGTAGCCGACACATTAACGCACCTCGTCCCCTCCTTCTACGGTTACAATTGATCCGTAACAAGTGGCGCTGGCTACCGTGTCCACTTCGCCTTCACCCTCAAAAGACCAAATTAAGTCATGGACTTTGTTACCGGGACCGTGAATTGCCAAGGTCTAGCCAGGAAGCGACATCTTCTCAAACACCTTCTGCATTCCCAAAACATACAAGTACTATCTATCACAGACACTCTTTTAAAGAACCCTTCTCACTTCACTGGCTACACCACCTTCCACCTAAACAGGAACTTCTACTGTCACGGACTTCTCGGTCGAAACGGACTTCCCGCGTCACCACACCCACTTCCTGCACCTCTGTCTCAACAGAACTTGGATTGCATAGCCATCGACATATCGTGGAATAATACCACGACGACATTCTTTTCCTACTACAAACATCCCAACCAACCACTATCAATCGACCTCCTCGAATATGCATCCTCTCTACCACGAGCCATAATATTTGGTGACTTAAACTCACGCAACATTCTTTTCGGTGATAAACACACCAACCTCAACGGCAGAGTACTCGCCGACCAACTCGTCTCACTTCCCATCTCACGGATTAGAAATAATAATCCAACCCTAGTAAGGCACCTCGGCTCCTCCATAGTCGATCATATAATCTGCACAGACAGATTAATCACTCTTGTCGACGACGAATGCTTTATAGGCGAACCGATTACATCAGACCACGTTCCACTCCTGGTCAAAACCGAGTTACACAACCCAATACCACCACCATCAACGAATTTCACTTTTCGCGATTTTAAAAAAGCCGATTGGAATTCCTTTGCAAATCACGTCTCTACCAATTTACCACAACCCGTCATTCCTCAGAATACTGATGACAGATAATCACGCAGAAGAATTCCAATCCCTCCTAATCGATGCACAAGACATCGCCGTCCCCCTCACCACCATACACACCAATTTTCATGCCCTTCCGCAAAGAATTTTGCAAAAAATCCGTCAGAAAAGACAGTTATACGGGTTATACGTCCTCCTCACTCGAGATCCCGCAGTCAAAACACAATGGAACAGTCTCAACGCCCAGGTTCGACAAGAAATCAATGCTGAAAAGCAGAGAAAATGGAAGGCCGAAACAGCCGGACTGGACTTCAGACAAGAACGCGTGTTTTGGCAAAAATTCTACCGCCTCGTCGGCCTCAAGAGAAAGGTAGAATCACATCTCGAAGTGCAAGGGCAGAAGATTTACACATCCGAAGACAAAGCCACCGCCTTCAAAAATAACCTACAAACTGTCTTTTCACCACTCGATAACCCCCAATTTCTTAGGGACTTTGCCGTCGAAACCTACCTCATGACTCGAAATATTACTCGAAGTCCACACGTACACATCCCACCAAATGAGAACTCACCGCTTCTTACACCTTTCACAATCGAAGGAGTTCAGCTGGCGTGCCGAGCGGGGAGAAACAGTGCCCCAGGACACGACGGAATCTCGAGACAGGCACTTAAAAACCTGCCAGAAGAGGTCTTCCCTCCGCTCTGCGCCCTGCTGAACGCCTGCCTTGCATTCTCATACTTCCCTCGTTGTTGGAAATCAGCCAACGTAGTTTTCATCCCCAAACCCGGCAAAGACCCTACAAAGCCTGAATCTTACCGCCCCATCTCATTAATCAGCGTCCTAGGTAAAGTCTTTGAATGCTTGTTAAAAGAACGAATCTGGGACTTCTGTACTGAAAATAATATAATTCCGGCATTTCAATTCGGATTCAGGCCGGGCCACTCTTGTCAGAACGCCACCACCAACCTTCAAACAATCGTCACCCGAGCTTTAAATCAACGACGCTGTTCTTCCGCCATCCTCATGGACGTTCAGAAAGCTTTCGATAAAGTCTGGCACGCCGAACTAGCGAGAAAGCTACTGAGCATCCGATTGCCAAACATAATCGTCAAATTAATATATTCTTACCTCACCGACCGATCGATCAGCGTCAAAGTTGGTTATAGCACATCCGACCCTTTTACACCCCAAACTGGCGTTCCGCAGGGCTCGATACTCATTCCTCTATTATATATCATTTAGACGTATGATACACCAATCCCAAGACATCCCCGGGATAACATCCAACTATACGCGGACGACACCGCTCTAATCATCTCTGCCACCGACATTCGCTCTCTCAACATTCGAACCCAAAATTGACTGACTCAATTTTCGAATTGGTGCAGGAGATGGCGGGTGACTCTCAACCCTCAAAAAACCCAAGCTATCGTCTTCCAACACCCTGATACCATGAGCGAACGACTTCTACCTACAAACTTCCGTCTCGTGCTCTGGGGTGATCGACTCGAAATCCGTAGGGAAGTCGTCTATTTGGGAGTGAAATTTACTTACACTCTCAACTGGATGCCCGACCTAATGGACACTTTAAACAAAGTCCGACGGAGAGTTAATCTTCTCGAGGCGCTCGGCGGCACAATCGGACGCACACACCCTTCCACCTTACTTCATACGTATAAAACATATATCCGTCCAATAATCGACTATAGCCTCAGTAGCGCCAGTCCATCACCTGAGTAATGTGATACAGCAAGAGCGGGTCACTGATACAAATCTGTTTACCGCGATTTCGCCGGCAACGTGGACGCCTCCACCAGAAGACCAACCAACCCCACGCTGTGCCGAACTTTTCAGTTCGACAGTTCACTCAATACACTAGGAAGTGTAAATTGTTTCACTCGAAACAACTTCTATTTATGAAAATAATAAACAGTGTTAATGTTGTTTTTATTTCAGCCAATACACAAGCAAGCCATACCATCCGAATAGGGAAGGACATTTAGCATCTAGGTAAATATAAAACTCCTGAAAGCCAATAAGTCAGGAAACCTTTAACTGGGAAGGAAACTCCCTCTGGCAGTGAGTCCGCTGTCGGTATTAGCTTTCGACTCCACTCCTTAACACACCCAATCCAAAAATTTCCTCCAGACACCGCCGCAGCAACAGAGCTTTCAAGAAATCCACCAGAAAACTCGTACGTGACAGTGAAAAACGCACCCACGAAATCGACCAGAATATCCAAAAAATAATCGACTCAATTGACCCTCATCACATAATGTTTTCACAAGACGTATACGCCAGCTGCAACATCCCCACCCCCTCAAAACCAACAACACCAAACCTCTGTGAGAAAGAATTCCCTCTTCTCTCACCGGTTACATCCAGCACCACCTCTTCACACGCTTGCAACAAAACCCTCCGCTCCTCAACACCGTCCCTTCAGAACTCAGCAAAAACATTACCACGCTACGCACAAAACACATCATACGACAACAGACAACACACAGAGACCCCATACACATCCTCAAGAGGGTCTTACGCTTCCTCCGTAAGATCCCTATCCCCTACACCTACACTCACACGACAACCACCTGTCCCCGACGAGGATGGCTTCACCCTCGTCGGTAAAACCAAATCCCGACCCACAACACCTACACCTATCAACAATCCCACATCAACCCACACCATAAATAACACACCAATTCAAACCCTCAACCTACGAAACCTCCCAACCCAATACGCCACTCAAAAATCCCTTTTCACCCTGCTAAACACCCTCGAACTCCTACACGGCCATGTCCTCTTTCTAAAGGTAAACTTCAACCGCACCGCCCTTCTCAAAACGTCCTCCCCAAAGTCAGTCTCAACTATTCTGAGACAAATCCATAATTCCACTGGTGATAAAAACATCATCATCAACGTCCCAAACTCAACAGAACGTCCACGCCAACAAAACCCTCATACCCACCTACTCTTTCGTCTGCAGGAATGTAGACACCACTGTCAGCCCCGAAGAATTTGTCGAAATCCTGTACCTCAAAACTTGGCGAGTCGTTGTAGAAGCCACCAACAAACCCACTTCGATGTTTCGCATCGGTACCACCTCCGAAACCCACTACCACCAGGCCCTAACCTCCGGCCTCTCATTCCACGGCCTTCCACATTGATGCGAGCCATCAAACACAAATCCTCTTCCCCCAGTACCCAAATATTGCAGTCGATCCACTCAAACCGGACACTCCTCCGAATCTTGTCGGTCTAAACCGATATGCCCCTCCTGCGGCCCAACAGGCCACCGAACCGAAAATTGCCCCAAGTCCGGCACTCCTAAATGTACCAATTGCGGTGGTCCACACCCCGCTTTCCATCCTCGCTGCCCCCACAGGCTATCGACACCCCAAACCCCCCAAGAGACTGCACCAGTCACTCTCGAAAAGCCACCAACCCCTTACGACCTCTCAACCTACTCCAAAATCCTTATCGAATTACTCACCCTCACACTCATGAATGCTATCCCTAACTCAAGAGATGTCATAGCCGAAACACTTCATCATTTAATACCTTCCATTCATCGACACAACTGCTCTATAACAAATATAGGCAGGCGTGCTCACTTTGCTTTCACTCCCATCAGGAGCGAAAGCGATTTAAATTGATCCGCGAGCCCCACCCACCCCGTCGGTGCTGCAGGTTTTTCACGTTTTTTCCTGTATCATAGTGAATTTATTCGTTAGCCAAATGGGCCGAAGTTCGACGAAATTTTTGGATTGAAGATTATTGTTACCCAACCCACACATACAACATATTGACCAGTCATTTTAAACTCTCCAATCCTCACCTCGAATTCGAGAAAAGCCAGTCGCCACCACCCGACATCATCCACACATCTTTCAATGTCTCCTAGTCACTTTTCCAAGAAATTTCAAATTAATTCCAAAAATTCCAAAATCCATTCCCAACGCTTCTATTAACTTTCATGACACGGGAGACACAAAACCCCCAAAAAATACATTTTCACTTTCCAACAAATACTATCACCCACCCCGCTTCCATCAACTATCCGCAACGCAACGTGGTTCGTCTTATTCATTCTCGACCTTTTCTAGACATTTTTAAATTCCCCATTCCCTCATCATCAAAACCACGTTCGCATAAAAATCACCCAATTTCGACGCTGATGTTTTCGCCTCTCCCTCCGGTTTATTTCTAGCAAAGACACACAATTCACCCACAAAACCTAACATAACTTCAATTTTCTATACACATTTTTCCTCAAACTTCCTAGACACTTTTTCTAAAACTGAATTTTCAGCCCTACTTCAAACAAGCCAAGTCAATACGCGCACACAAACCACCCCATAAAAAAACCCCAACCAGCCCTGAAGAGGATACGAATCCTATAACAGGGCCACACTTCAAACAAAACAAGCCCAAATAAACACTACAAGCCCCAACTTCAAAAAACCCACGAACATCTCTCTCTCTCTCTCCAATAATCGACTATAGAGCAAACGTCTACTGTACTCTCCCCAACCATCTTGTCAAAAGATTACGAACCTGTGAGCAGTCAATTCTGAGATACTGCCAATACAAGACTATATACTCGCCCACCAACACAGTTTATGTGAATATCGACATCGAACCCATCCCATCTCGTCTAAATAATTTATAGGCCCGATATGTTAATCGTACCATCGAATCGGGCAGCGAAATTTCCAAAAACACCCTACTCACACCGTGGGTCGCCAACATACGACCCCTCGGTAGAATTCCCAAGAGGAAGCTCACATTTCCTCCGTTACGCTTACTAGCCACGGCCTACGACGACCTCCCCGACGAATACATTGACTACCTCGACAGCTCCCCTATTTCCATCTGATAACGACAATAATTCACTATTCTCACACCATTTTAGGTCAATAAATCTCTACTCAACTACTTCCGCAACAAAGTCCAAAACCATTATAATAAACATCTCTAACAAATTCCAAATTCTCTCACTCCCAGCTATTATTCGTTCAACACTTTGGACTCACCCTATACTTTTATGATGCCCCCATACCACCCACGTCGGTGTTGCAGGTTTTTGCGGTTTTCCTGTACACTGTGTGAATTTATTCACTACCCAAATGGACCGACGATCGACGCACCCGCAGTTTTAGATTTAATATTATTATTATACCGCCGACCACCGTAAACAGTCCCCGAACCACCGATGGTACGTCATCGCAACTTTTAATAAATCTCAACAACTATACACTTTTGAAAAATGTCTCCTATACACTTTTCTTTCGTAAATTCCCAAAACCAATAAAAATCTTGAATCACTAATAATTCATTATATTCCTTCTTAATATCGGAGACATTTCAAATTCAGTTAATAACACCCTTTTACATTAAATAATTTCAATAACTCCTGACACCTAGCCAGCTCAACTCATATATTTATGTATGGGCAACGATACATGGTTCGTCTTCAACATTTAAGCTCCATTCCTAGACACTTTTTGTCGCACCATCTCTACACGCTTTAGAGCTTCGCTGCTTCCAAACATCATCCCCCTATACACCCCAACACAAACAGTTGTTTTTTAGCGAAAAGCCCATTCAACTCCCTCAAAAATTCTATACACCTTTTAAAAACAAATTTCTCCTAGACCCTTTTAAAATAAATTCTTACTAGACACCTTTTCTACCCCTAACTCAGTTTCTCAGTCAACGCGCACAAAACCACCCAACACACCCCCAACACAGCCCTGGAGAGGAAACCAATCCTACACCAGGGCATCACAAGAAAAGTTCAACTTCTCCCAAGAATACTCCATTCAACAGAAGTCACTCACGAACTTCTCTCTCTCTCTCTCTCTCTCTCTCTCTCTCTCTCTCTCTCTCTCTCTCTCTCTCTCTCTCTCATCTGATGATTGAATTTTTAGTTTTAAGTGATGCAAATCATTCTATAGACAGTGATTTTCATTTCTAGAAACATTATATTCCAACTCACGTAGACTGACTATTTTATATATAAATCAGAGTTTAGTTTCAACAGACTTGACATATTTTTTCAATGACAACTAAAATCGAAATATACAACTCACAAAAACGGTCTTTTACTATCGGGTTACCTATCATTAATTGCATCATATGAAATAAACTGCGTATAAAATATTTGATCAATTCTGGTCAAAATAAATCGTCCAAACTCTAAATATCATTTATTTTGAAGCGACTATAAAACTATAAATAAAGTGAATTCAGTTTACTTAAAGCTCAAATCACCCAATAATTTTCCTGAATACGACAACCTGATAACATTGATAATGTACCCTAGGACAATATATCATTCCAGTACTCTAAAATTATTGCCCTTTATTGCTTGTTTATTGTCTACGAAACCGAGGAGTGGGAGTGACTAGAAGTCTGCATCTCTGTCTCGCCCTCGTTCTTCAACTTGTGTAAATTTAGTGGTGAAGACTGATAAATTAGCCGTTGCTCTTTCGCAGCCACGTTTGCTACCGCCGAATGATAAATGGCGTGAGAAACCACCCCGTTTTCCATAAATATACGTGTATTAGGGCGAAAAGGTTTCCTGTTTCGTAGTTTCTGTTTGTTTCCAGATGTTTCTCCATAAATTAGCCAGAAGTGGTTTGCGGACATATTTTTGTTATTTTTCTCTTCGATCATTTGAGAAATTGTTGAATTGGAATCTACAATTTAATCAAGAGAATTTCGTGAATTTGATGAAGGGAGTTGGAATATGTACACAGTATATCCAAAAGTTGGCAACATATAGGAAATTTATTATTATTAATGTTACGTAAAGAACTTATTTTTTATAAAAAGTTCTGCATGGTTCATAACGTATAACGCAAATATCAGATATTCCTACGAGTTTTATTGAAAAGTATGAATATGGCGAAACAATGAAGTATCTTTATTTGTGACCAAATCAGAAATTTTAATTATGAAAAGGTATTCGGAATGGAAAATTATGTTCTAATATGCAATTACAACCTCCTACTTTGTTCCAATTTTAGTGCATACTAACTAGATTGAATGTATCTATTCATTTTAATGGAGTGATATATTGAGAACAATTTGTAAAAATAATGTAATGTTTTCTTATTTATTTAAATAGTTTTTACCACAACGGGTGGGATAAATGTATACACACACTATATCTACTTACCTATTTATACACTTATTCACATATACTTAATTTATGTACACATTTTACTTCCAATTGTAGTACACTGTTAACTATTTATATTAAACCCAGTTAACTTTTATTGTTCACTTGTTCTGCTCACCACTTGATGAAAATGTGGACTACCCTCACGGTTTGCATGTAGTCACTTATGTACAAAAACTCTCTCTGGAATATTCGGATTCCTTAAATTTCTAGATTGCGGCTCCCAACGAACAATCGACCTTCTTAGAAACGCATACAACAGAACAATCGCAAAAACCATAGTCCTTCAAAGAAACCCGTGCTACCTCACCACAAAATTAACTTTTAGATATTGAATTAGACAGGGTCGGGTTCGATGACACCAGTGTGCGGTGTCGTAACATTACCCCCCTCCATGAAAATGCTAAGAACAATTAAGGGAGTGAGCCTCAGAGATAGAATGAGAAGTCAGGGCATTAGAGAATAATTAGGAATTCAGGATGTGGTGAGATGGGTTAGAGAACGTAAACGAGGTTGGAGAGATCATGTCTAAAGAATGCCAGAAAACAGATGGGTAAAATGGGCGAAAACCCCGAAACCAAACACACGGAGACCACTAGGCAGACCATCAAAAAGATGGTATGAGAGCTGGAGTTCAGCGTCTCAAGCAGAGCTCAGGTGAAGGCTAAATATTCGGAATTAAACAGGACAGGGTCCTATTAAAAGAAAAAGGAGTAGGAGACCCCCTCCTTAAAAGGAAGTTCAACCTGGGACTTCTGCGTAGCTGGGACCCCTTCTCTCTACTTCCAAGTCGTATGGAAATAACAAGACAGTGTTCATCGGGTACAGCCGCAAATCAACCTTAATTAATTAAACTTAAATTTTAGGCCATAATTTCCGGAAAAAGCAGCACACACTACATATGTTTAGAAAGCATAAATATTGACCTTTGTGTTAGACTAAAAATATACAGGGTGTTCTGTTTAAAATAACAAAGTTGTCCTTTCTCTAAAAATCGCCGTGTTAATTTCCGGTAAAACCGGCATTACTATAAAATACCCCATCAATGAGAATTTTTTTTTATTCATTCCAATAGAACTGGCGAAAACCGCATGTTTCTATTCCTAAAACTGTATCACCGGTATCTTGGAAGATCCCCTCTACCATGTTCCTGATGACTCGCCAATCCAACTGTTTTCTCGCTATTATAGGCAAAGCCAGCTGATTCATGTTGGATCCCAACACATATTCTCGAAGCGCTTCCCACGCATCGCGAAGGGTGGATCGATCATGAAATTCGTTTTTTTCTACCAAGTAGGAGACTGACCGTGAGTTGTGCTTAAGTCTCAGTGTCTTGCCCGGGGTTGAAATCTGATCTTCAAGATTTTCTAATAATCCAAACTTCTTTCGAAAAACGGTTGCCAATCCTCGTGTGTTTTCGATACAGGCAGGTTTCTTGTGAGCCAGTGAATATTCTTCCGGTAGCTTAACAATATTTGTCTTTGTTCTGTAGTCACTTCATATCTAGCTTTCTCGGTACCTCCGTATGCGCCCATATATTCTTTGAAGACAGGATGAGACTCATTTTGTATATGGTTCACTCATTCCTCTTTATCATGGTCTCCTTCGAATGGCGCTAGTCGGTTTTGGTTTTCCATTGGGGATCTTGCTTATGCGACAGATGACGTCATTGATCCTCTTCTTCACTAAGTCCGGATCTTCCCATGTTTTCTTGAATTTTGGAGAAAATCCTTATCTCCTCGTCGGGTTCTGTAACAATATTTTGTCTACAACTTTAAATAAAACTGCCTTCTGTGGCCTGCGTGTTATACCGGTTTTTCATTCCATCGCTGGCAAATTGAAGATTATTTCGAACCAATTCGTGCACATCGCCCATATTTCTTATCAATTGGATCGCATAATCTTCTCCCGCTAGGTCTTCTCTCGCTCGCCAACCAAATTCTAGGTCACAAGGTAGCCTTATTTTGCGTTCGTAAGGATTTTCGCACGTGTTACTCCCGTCGACTCATTGATAGCAGATCGATAAGGCAATGCAAATACGGAGATATACTGGACCGTCTTTCTGGTGGCTGGAAACTAATTTGGACAGGTACTTTCCAATGGTCCAGTTTATTCTCTGGACCATTTTATTTGACTGTGGATGCAGCGCTGCTGTCCTGGTCTTCTTCCTTCCCAGCTCTTCACATATTTTGTGGAATACATGAATTTCTAAATGAGTGAAACAAATTTTTTAAATCACGTACCAGTCAACACACCACTCTTGTCATAAATCTAGGGCATTGATCAGACACAAAAATAAAATCGTGGTGCGTATCGTAACCTGAGTCAATATGTAAATAGCATTTATTAAGATATGATCGGTTGACTGTTGATAAAAATTTCAAACGCCCCATGATTTTTTGTTGTCCGATAATGCCCTATATTGATGAGGAAAGTGGTGTGATGAATGGTAGCTGAGAACTACCGAATTATTTGTTAGTGTTTAGTATATTCTCAATAAAAACCTTTAACGTAAGTTTGTTTTACTTGTTTCGTATTTGCCAATTTCCTGTTTCTTACCAAAATTAGAATGGGTCAGGGCGACTCGTCGATAACAATTGAATAAAATCTTTTTGTCAATAGTATATATAAGGGTGAATAACTGAAGTTCAACTTGAGGCTGTAGCCCTAAAATACTGTGATGGATGTGCGCCATGATTGTGGGACCAACATTTACGTATGAGGCAATAGTATGGCATACCAAAACAGCTCAGAATAGCAAAAGTATGACTCTCGACAAAGTTCAAAGACTTGCCTATGTGTGCATCACTGGAGCTATGAAAGCGTGCCCAACTAGGGTACTTGATATCATTACAGATCTCACACCTCTACATCAGGTGATAAAAAGATCAGCACAAGTGACAATTTTTAGAATATCTAGGGAAGGTTCAGGCTATGAGAGTATTAAGGATCAGTGATGCTGGTCCTATCTAACAAAGTACATGTCATCAGCGAATTATTTCAGTGACGATATGATTAAGAAAGTAAGCAACGGAAAGAACTTCACTACGATGCTAACTAAGGGGAAATGTCTTGGGAAGGGACTTACCCACCCAAATTATTGAAAGAAATACCATAAAATAATATACAGATGTTTCAAAAACCACCACAGGAGCTGGCGCTCGAGTATTCGGGCATGACACCACATACTCATTATCGATTGTCTTTCATGAAATGAACCTAGAAAGGAAATATCAGAAACGTGACAAAGCGATACATTTTGATAGTCTTGCAGATATTAAAGCATTGGGTTCCCATGTCATTAAGTTGGTATGGGAGTGCCGGAGAAAACTCGATGAAATAGGCAAGAATAACAGGATATCTATAATCTGGGTTCCTGGCCACTCCGGAATAAAAGGAAATGAAGAGGTCAATACACCTGCTAGAAAAAGAACACGAATACCCTTCACTGTCCCGGAACCTCTCTGTGGTATAGGAAAATGCTTCTATAAGAAAGAAAGAGGAAACCAAAAGAGAAGCACTCTGGCGGTGCCTTCCCAGGCTGGATCAATCCAAAAAGCTCCTGCTGACACCCTTAAATCCAAAAAAATATTTGGATGTCAGTAAAAATATGTTACATCTACTCACCGGTTCCCTTACTACCGCTTTAGGAAGCACCTATTGAGAATAGGTCTAGCAGAAACTGAGGAGTGTAGATTCTGTAGGGAGGAGGGAGAAACTCCGAATCACGTTTCTAGAACGCCTCGCCACTACATGCCAACGCAAAGAATGCTTCGGGCAACAAACTTTTAGGAGAATCGATCCTCCTTGAAGCTGTCCCAAATACTATATAGGAACAATGTAACCACGTTAAAAATCTAATCTAAGGTGTTTGAAATTAAACTTTCCGTTTCCAGCTCATTCCACAATATATTGATAAAATGTTGAAAATTCTAAAAAATTGACAATTGTCTCGATATTAAATATCATCGTGAGAATGACAGGAGTGACATTTCATTTGATGCCTACCTGATGTTTAATGGTATAACTGTGCAATGATATAGGAAACCAGGAAAACTATATCGGCTGATCTTTACAATTATCACTTAAGAAGACAGTTTGAAAGTGGAGAACTCCCTAGATTTATCTGTTCAATAACGGCTTAATATTTAGGTTTCTTAAGTGTCTTCTCATTTCCAATTCTTCAAGGAGATCCAGTTCTTGTTCCTTATCACAAATATGTAGTACTTCTTGTTCTATGTTAGGTGTCAATGAATGATTTGTGTCAAGTAGATGTTTTGCGTAGTGGGATTTATCTGGTTGTTTTAATCTGTATTCTAGTAACCGTTCACTGTATCGGAATTCAAAATTCCTTAGGGTCTGACCCAAATAGACAGCATTGCATTCTGGACATTTAAGCTTATATACCTGATTTCTTCAATGGTGATATTTTTGTTTTCACATTTTACAATTTTGTACTCACATTACGAGCATACAGATTAAAACAACCAGATAAATCCCACTACGCAAAACATCTACTTGACACCAATCATTCATTGACACCTTACACAGAACTATAAGTATTAAATATTTGTGATAAGAAACATAACTGGATTTCCTTGACGACTTGGGAACTAGAAGACACTTAAAGAAACCCACAATTTGAAGTCGTCAATCAACAGATAAATCTAGGGAGTTCTCCACATTTAAACTATCTTCTTAAGTGATAACGTGATAATTGAAAAGATCAGCAGATATAGTTTTTCTGTTTTTTATATCATTGCACAGTTATACTGATCTTAAGGGACGGTCTCACTTGCGGATCTCTCACTTGAGGACCTCGGCCCCGTTTGTATCATTTGAGGACTTTCGTCAAAGCCGTAAAATTTTCAATAACATGAAGTACCATTTTTGGACCTCTAGTTGAGAACCTCTCTAAATTTACATTTAGGTAGATGTTTTTCAAAATTGTTATGAGGAACTCTTGTTAGTGAACATAATATGTTAGACATTTAGAGAAAAAAAACAACCGAAAAATAGGAAGACTTTTACATATTAAGTTTTTCAAGAAGGGGAAGGGAATATAATTATTGGATTCACGCTTCCCCCTCTTGAGTAATCTGATATACGCGTAACAAAGTAATGGATATCTTTTAAGGGGAAGGTTGAATGCAATGATTATATTTCCTCCCCATTCCTCAAATACACAATATAAAAATATCATCATATATAAATGAAATGTGTTTATAATTTCATTTATTTTCTTGAGTTTGTGTTAAATTAATTCAATAGAAATATAGTTAAATCAAATATTTGATTTTGCATCTCAATCGATTATTGAAAGGTCCGCAAGTGATTCGGCTTAAACTTGTATCGTAGGCTAAGTCCGTGAATGGGACAAACACAGGTAAATTTTGCATAGGTCATCAAATGAGAGGTCCTGAAATGAAACGACACCGATCTTAATTGGGAAAAATAATATCCAGGATATCCCCATAGGGCTAATAATATCTATGCTTTATTATTTGTAATATCATATCTTCTTCTTTTTTCTATTAACATATATTAATTCAATCACAAGGTAGGTCACTTCTTGGTACAGCCAAAAATAACCATTAAACATCAGGTAGGCATCAAATGAAATGTAACTTCTGTCGATGATATTTAATATCGAAACATTTGTCAATTTTTTAAAATTTTCAACATTTTTTGAATATATTGTGGAATTAGCTAGAATCAGTAAGTTTCATTTAAAACAATAATATGAGTAGATTCCACGAATTAAGGGTCGAGACAGTTAATTTCTAATCTAAGGGTTGATAAATTCCTTGAGAATAATCTAATTAGCGTAACTGTCACAGATATATTGTTTTGTTCAAATAAAGATAAAGTGACATTTTATCCTTATTGGACAATCACACGTTGCATTGTATATATCATCTGATATGTTCAAATTGATTTGTAATAACATGATAATTTTAGAAAATGTAGACTTAAAAAACAGTTAATACCTTACCTCAACATTGTATGATTAATCTTTCATACTAGCATGAATTTCGCTTCTTATAATAATCATCAAATTAGCATCTGATTACATTTTATTCATACAGATTGATTCCAACGCGTCTTCAACTATTTCAATGATATTATGATTATTTTAAAGGAATTAATTGATGCTAGGTAGATTCAGAACAAGTTCCAAGCCAATTTTCATAATGAAATCTATAATAATTATGAAGATAATAACAAAAATATGATACTAACACATGACCACATCACCTCGATATATTTAAACCGCTTCAAAAACGCTTGGAAAATGTTACTTTCGCGAATTCTACTATTAAATCCGTTGAACAACACACTCTTAATTATAGCAATGGTCAGCCTCATTTGTAACAAATTGAAGAAAAAACAGGGAATGTAAAAACTCCAATGGCAATTTTGTACGCGTTAACAATTTGTTTGGAAGGGTACCCCTGTGAGTCACTGCAGTTGGCAGTCTATTTTCACAAATAAATATACTTTACCCTTGTAGCAAATGCATACTTCTTGACAGAATTCGTATTAACATTAATAATAAAGTTTTTAATATGTTATCCACTTTTTCAAACATACTTTATATAAATATATATGTGGAGATGAATACACTTGTTCAAATAATAAATAAATAGAGTAGAGATTTGTATTAAAGTGTATAAATTCTCTTTATTGCAAAGCGCTTTCGACTTTCGTCATCCTCAGTGCTTCCTAAAAGGAAATTCTCAGTTGGATGTACAGAAATATGATTTGTAAAAATGAAGTAATAACTTTGGAAAAACTATTAGGTGAGTACTTACAAGTCAGGTAAGCAGGAAGTTGCTGAATAAATGAAAAACATTGTTACAATTAATATTGTTCTGCTTGATAACTAAACGAGAAACATGTTAAAGTTCAGGCCATGTGGTATGCAGGCGCAACGTCAACCAGATGCGGAATGTCTAAAGTCAAATGTCAAAAATGTTAAAAATGTCGAAGTGGAAATACCAGTACCAACCCGAAGAGCGGTCTAGCGAGTATTGAAATGGAAGCGTTTAATCCTCTGATAGAGGGAAAGAAAATATCTGTCCCAGTTCACTTGTGTGTTTAAACAAAGCTCATTTTCATTAAGTTCTCTGGAGATCTCAAGTGTCTCAAACAAATCCATTCTAAGAAATTCCTTATTATCAATCCTGTGCAAAAATTTTGAGTTTCTGTTAGAGCTAAAATTGTGCTTGTGAGATTTGAGATGGTTACCAAATATGGACTTGTCAGGTCTCTTTCGATGTTTATTGTTGCGAGTGAGGAGTGGTCTGCAGGTTCTACCAATGTAGAACCACTTAACAAGTTCATTTAAAAAACCAAAAATTACATAAAAGTTTGTGAAGACCTTTCTTATGAATTCAACAAAACATACAAATTAATTCCTAGCAATCCTTAAATTCTCAGATTATATGGTCTCTTGAAGATACGCAAGGAGGGCATTCCAATAAGACCAGTGGTAAGCTTTCACAACATTCCTGTCTCTACTTTGGCAACATTCATCCTGCAAGTGATAAAGAACATCACCAACTACAAAGCGTCCAATTCGGTGAATAACACTACAGAATTAGTTAACAAAATTAATAATTTTCGACTCGACAACAATACACTTATAATATCTTTTGATGTCAGCAACCTGTTTACGTCCATACCTAAATCTGAAATTTCACCTTTAGTGTAAAACTTACTTTCCCTACACTCAGTTCCTGATTCTACAAAAACTGATATCTTAACTTTATTGAATTTTTGCATTTCTCAAGATTTTTTTGTCTTTAATGGGAAACCTGAAGGCTTGGCTATGGGTAACCCCCTCTCTCCGTTCTTGGCTGACATTTTTATGGAAAATTTGGAAAACTCATACATTATCAACAAGATTAATAAAATTGTTAATTGGTTTCGTTACGTTGATGATTGCCTGGTTTTCATGGCAGGCAACTCCAATTATGCTCTGGATGTACTTGAATCCTTAAATAATGTACACCCCAAAATTAAATTTACCCTTGAGGTGGAATCAGACAACAGATTAAACTTCTTGGATTAAACCATAATCAAATTGAACAACAAATTAGATTTTTCCATTTACAGAAAACCCACTCAGACTGATCACGTCATACCTTTCAATTCTCATCATCCTATGCAACATAAAATGGCATCCTCCAACCACTACGTTAATAGACTTTTAACAACTTCTCTAGATCCTCCAAAATACAACAGCGAGTTTAACATATTAAAACAGATTTATGTCAACCATGGCTACCAATCTTACATTATTAATAAATTGATTACCAAAATTAAATACAGGAAACAGAAGTCTCGCCTTCACTACTCCTCCTACAATCAACCCATCTTTGGTGAAATACTTTTCCATGCCTTTTTTGATCAAAATATATGCAGGGATATTTCCAAATCCATAGAAGATACAGTACGTGGTACAGAAGTTTCCTTTGAAGCTTACAACTGTTTGAGCAATTATTTAGTAACTCAAAGGATGAAATTAGTAAATTGAAAAGTAGCGGTGTGAATAGACTTGAGTATTCTGATTGCCATGCCTCCAACATTGGTAGAACCTGCAGACTACTTCTCACTCACATCAATGAACATCTGAAAAGTCCCTATTTTGTAACTATCTCAAATTTCACAAGCATAATTCTAGCCCTAACGAAACTCAAATATTTTGCACAGGATTGATAATAAGGAATTTCTTAGATTGGATTTGTTTGAGAGACTTGAGATCTACAGAGAACTTAATGAAAATGAGCTTTGTTTAAACACACAAGTGAACTGGGACATATATTTTCTTCTTCTCTATCAGAGGATTAAATTTAATCAAATTTACGTTAAGTAACGCTTCCATTTCAATATTCACTAGACCGTTCTTTAGGTTAGTACTGGTATTTCCACTTTGACATTTGACTTCACACATTCCGCATCTAGTTGAGGTTGCATCTGCATACCACATGGCCTGAATTTTAACATGTTTCTCGTTTAGTTAATAAGCAGAACAATATTAATTGTCACAATGTTTTTTATTCAGCAACTTCCTGTTTACCTGACTTGTAAGTACTCACCTAATAATTTCTCCAAAGCTATAACCTCATTTGTACAACACATATTTCTCTACTTTCAACTGAGTATTTACTTTCAGGAAGCACTGAGGATGACGAAAGTCGAAAGCGTTTTGCAATAAAGATAATTTATACACTTAAATACAAAACTATGGTATATTCATTCATACTCTATATTATTGTCAGACGTTAGCAATAGGAATTAATTGTATGTTATGAAGCAAATACTAGTCGTTTCAACAGAGCGGGGTTTGGTAATATCTATAATATTTCGGGGTCTAATAATTTTTGGACATCAAGTCGAATTTTACGAATGAATGCTCGAATTTAGGGTGTTCAGCGTACATTCTACCAAATATGCTTTCATCTTAATCTTGTTAATAATCATCATTTCATGAGTTATCTGGATGAAATCTTCAATAAGAGTGATTTGTCAAGTAATCGATGAATAGTAATTCTGTAGACAGCATGATATTATGTATGTTGAACCAAACATGTTTCTTAATCTTCTTGTTAATCATCATTTATCTAGTCCAGATGGATAATATCTTTAACACAAGTGATTTGTTAAGTAATCGTTTGATATTGACTCTATAGGCAGCATATTATGAATATGAAAAACGGAGTGAGAATGTCAACGTATTTTTCACGATAAAGCTCTATCAGTTTACAATCCGAAAATATACAACTGATCAATTATCTATAAAAACGCGAATGCTACTATGAGCGTTATATTTTTGTCGTGCTCTTTTCTGTTCCTCGAGTAACTTGAATCTGAAGACGGTGCTTCATCATTAAAGCGATTATTATAACAATAAACAAGAATAGGAGAAGATTAATGCAAGGCTACTAGATGCATGGAATCTGTGTGGAAATATTATAAGAAATTCATGAATAGGGGTCATGCAAAAATGTTGCTGAATCGTTTTGTCACATTTATTTCTTCCCCGGCTTGGGACTCTTCCTCAGGTAATAGTATTCGACTCCAGTTTTCATAGCTAACACTGGGATGGGGTGAATAATCGACATCAAATTGGACGCCACCAGTTTTTAAGAGATACTTTAATTAAACAAAAAAAATTAAAGAGGTTAAAAACTGGAAAACCTTATATTTACTTTAACTCAACAAAACAAAATACTGAAAATATTTTAACCCGATGGTCCAAGTTATTATAAATTGCTGAAAATCAAATATGAAATGATCAGCAAATTATATTTATTCCTAAATCAATAAAAGCAATAACATAATTCACGTTAAATGCATATCCAAAATACAAGACGAATACGAACGCCATTATACAATAAAAATCTCCAATTCTAGATTTCCATGAATTGAATATGAGACAAAGGACTTATCATGGTGAGGTTCTGAAATTATTCAGCTCTCAGCTGAGTCCTAGTGGATGGAGATTTATAGCGTAATCCATTCCGGCTGGTTTCCAGTTGTCTCTGGTTCTAGTGATGTTGGTTAGTTCCTAAGGGCTGGAGAGCAGGAAATATGTGAAATCACTACGATCTACTAACTTATAAATTTTATTTATAGGAAGAGACTTTTCTTATGTACGATATCGTTCAAATACACAAACTTTGGGAGAGAAACAAGTTTTTTTTTAATTTGGAATCATTAGTACGATAAAACTAAAATACAATAGTCCGATGGAAATCGTAATAGCCGATCGGCCTGTTACAGTTTTTATTGTAGTTAATAGAATAATTACGAATCAAATGTAATGTGAAACGAAACAACTAAAGTACCAATCACCGTTCAGTGTATAACTTAATACAAGCTATGAAGTGCACGCCACTGGATGTGATCAAATATCTCAAGTAACTTTTACGGTGGTCAGAAGACTGGTGGGGGGAAAGCAGCCAGACTTGGTCGGTCGAGATGTTACTAAGAGATGCGAAGAGCATGTTAAAACTATTCCCAACCACGAACGATTTGCGTATTTAACCGAAATTCGCCAAAAGTATGGGCGGGAAAGAAATGGTTTTGTTTTCAATTTGTAGATTGCCTCCCTAAGGCTAAATGTCACAGCATCTGGATATTTTCAAAGGTTAGGTATGTTGTTGTGGCATATTGTATGTAATATTTTATTGTGTTTTGTGTGTTAAAGATATTTAAAAAATGGATATCGTCACATCGTCACTTTGAAACTTAACCGTGGTAACTAAGAAAAACAAGTTTTTCGGGAGAGCGATTTATAAGTTTTCACGAGCTTCTGCCCCAGCTTAACTTGAAGCAAGAGCGACTATTGGGAGATAGTTCACATAAAAAAACCGTATTTCTTCAATTTTTCAACTGACCAGGCTTCATTCCGGATGCATTTTTTATTTTGTGGTAATTTCGAAATAAGTAACGATGCCTTGAGTTGCAGCCTCAAAACAACCTGGTGTTCGAAGGAAGGATTTTCAGGCAATCCTCATGAAACGACATTTGTTCCATTCACTAACAGGAGGAGTTAAGTATACGGACTCCAAGTTTGAATGATACAACCCTGTTTTTTTCGGAGGAAGTTAAGTACCTTGGAGTCATCCTTGATAGGAAACTTACGTGGAACTCACACATCACCTCAAAAGCAACAAGGGCTCTTTGGACGTGTCGTAGACTCTTTGGGAAAACTTGGGGTCTAAAACCAAAAATGATCTACTGGTCATATATAACGGTTGTCAGACCTATCATCACCTATGCTGCGCTTTTATGGTGGAAGAAAACAACGCAACGAAGGGCTACAATAAAGTTGCAAACTGCAAAGACTCGCATGTTTAGGAATAACGGGTGTAATGAGACCATGCCCTGGCGCGGCCTTGGAGGTAATGCTAGATCTCCCTCCATTACATTTACATCTAAGGAGGATTGCTCTGCAAAATTCCTATAGGTTAACACAGGCTAAATCTCTAAAACCCGGCGATTTGACAGGACATCTCGAGATACTAAGGGTTGGATCAACCCAATCTATGATGATGCCTAGGGATATAATGCCTGCTAAACAAGATTTCGAAGTTACTCTAGATATTAATATTACCGATCGTGAGTTAACACAGAACGAAATCTCAGAAATAACTAGGGGTGCCCTCACATTTTATACTGATGGGTCAAAAACAAACGAAGGAGTAGGAATAGGGGCTACAGGACCGAATCTTAGGTTATCAGTAGCCCTAGGTAACACTCCCACAATATTCCAAGCGGAAATACTAGCGATAGACTTCTGTGCTCAAGAGTGCCTCAAAAAGCGCCTAAACGCAGCCAGAATATGTATCGCCTCCGACATCCAGGCTGCTTTGAAAGCTCTAAGGTCTATAACTTATGAGTCCAAAACAGTCTGGAGTTGCAAACAATCTCTTAAGCTACTGGCTAGACATAACAAACTATCTTTGTTATGGGTGCCCAGACACAAGGGAATTACTGGGAATGAGACTGCCGATGGTCTTGCAAAGGAAGTAGCTAGCACTCCTTTCATCGGACCCGAATCGTTTTGTGGCATTACTAAAAGCCACATTGTGGAAGAAGCCTGGAAATGGGAAAAGGAACTTAGTGCAGCCTACTGGAAAAATGTTCCAGGCCAAAGACAAGCAAAAAGGTTGCTACAACCTTCTGCTCGCTATGCTAAATCGCTCTTAGAGCTTCAGAAGTCTGATCTTAGAGCAATCACAGGACTCCCTACGGAACACTGCCCACTCAGATATCCAATCTGCAAGATGGGAAAAGTGGACAGAGGAACATGTAGATTCTGCGACAGTGCAGATGAAACGGCTGAACATATATTTTGCCATTGCGGTGTACTTGTTCGCCAACGCTGGTACCTGGAACGGTTGTTCTTGAGACCTGACCTGGTAACAAAAATAGCTCCCAATCGGATAATAGGCTTCCTTAGAAGCCTTGATCTTTGGGACAAAAAATAGATGGAGGGTATACACAAAAGATCTTTTCAGGTCGCAGTGTGGGAAGGCCAGCTATAGGCCAATCGACCCCTTTATAATCTACAATCTACTTTTCAAAAGTATTGCGACAGAACAGTTTATTACGACCGGAATATACAGTGCTACTCAAAATTCCCCTCCCCCTCGTATCTTTTGAACGGCTACACTTACATTAATGAAATTTGGAGGGTGAAAATAAAGTGTTGTGAACTACTCTACAAATTGTAACAGGTGACACAATAGTAATAGATGACGTCACTGTGCCACTCTGGCCGTTAATCTTAAATTGGACCCTATGGCTAGTGATATCTCGTTTGAAAGGCATTGACATTGGCTACATAACCATATTAATTTTGTTGGGGTTTGAATTAATTTTGACGGATAAATTAAATAAATACCAAAATTATTGAAATTATTTTTTTAAATTTAATTAGTCAAATATCAACAATGGATTCTTATAGCAAGTGTTCAAAATGTGCTCCGTCTACTTCCTGACAGTGATACATCGGCTGGCGAGGTCCTATAGAATGGCCACATCGGTCACCAGATATGACCCCATTAGATTTTTTTCTATGGGGTTACTTGAAATCCAAGGTTTATACTACGGCACCATATAGCATTGGCGTTTTGAAAGAAAGAATTACTGAAGAATGCAATGCTATTTCAGCTGACACATTCGAACGAGTACTTCAAGAGTTTACTAATAGGATGCATTACTGTTAGGAAGTAGACGGAGCACATTTAGAACACTTGCTTTCAGAATCCATTGTTGATATTTGATTAATTAAATTTGAAAAAATAATTTCAATAATTTTGGTATTTATTTAATTTATCCGTCAAAATTAATTTAAACCCAAACAAAATTAATATGGCTATGTAGCCAATGTCAATTCCTTTCAAACGAGATATCACTTGCCATAAGGTCCTATTCAAAATTATTAGCCAGAGTGGAACTGTGACGTCATCTATTACTATTACGTCACCTGTTACAATGCGTAGAGAAGTTCACAACACTTTATTTTCACCCTCCAAATTTTATTAATGTAAGTGTAGCCGTTCAAAAGATACGAGGGGGGGAGGGGATTTTTGAATAGCACTGTATACAGGGTGTCCCGGGACTAATGGGAAAAAAGTCAGGAGAGTATAATATGAGCCAAAATAATGTTAGTACTTCATATAAACTTTTACAATGCAGGCCCTCGTTTTCGAGTTATAGGCCTCCAAAGTTTCAATTTTGATTTTGGTTTTTATTTTTATTTTTTGTACTAGTTATTTGATCTTCATAAAATTTACGGCAAAGCTATATTGTAAGTGTATGTTTATTTTGGTAAGGTAAACAGATTTACAGTAGTGCATTGAAGCCAGGGACGGAGTACTCGCAATGGTTAGTGATCCAAAAATTTTGCAGGTATGGCACACCCTGTATGAAATTATCGAAATTCACTTCCCCACACATTAAGCTAACGAAAAGGTACTCTTGTTGAAATTCGATAAAATAAGCCGTTTAGCTAATATTTACAGTTTTATTAATGCACTACGTACCAATTTACCTAACTAACTTACTAATACGATGTCCAGAATTTACTTGCTTTTAATCAAAATTACGAACATAACATTATTAAACCATTAAGAAAACCTCAAAAAACACAAGTTATAAAACATTAGACTAAAACTAATTCCTAAACAACAACAAAAACTAACGTTATTCTAATAAATGTTCAATATGAGCTCCTCCCACTTCCACGCACATTCGAAGTCTACGAAGGTTGTTTCTTTGCACTTGAAAAACAATTTCACACTATTTCTAATAACATTGCAGTGTAACACAATTTTGTCTATTAAATCTTGCCTTGTTTGCACAGGTGTTGCGTATACCTTACTTTTGAGATAACCCTAGAGAAAGAAATCCATAGGATTAACGTCTCCTGATCGCGGTGGCCATTGAAAAGGGCCTCCACGACCAATCCATCTATTAGGAAGCCTTGTGTGTAAATGCTGTCGTACATCTAAACTGAAATGAGGAGGGGCCCCATCATGCATGAACCATAAATTCCTACGAGTTTGTAGTAGCACATCATCAAACAGGTTCCATAACTCATTTTGCAAAAAACTCCAAATATCTCTGACCGGTCAAAGTACCGTCAATAAAGTATGGCTGTATCAAATTATTGCCAACTATTCCTGCCAAACATTAACCATGAATCTATGCTGGATCCTAGTTTGGATAATGCCATGTGGATTCACATCATCCCATAAATGCATATTATGAGAATTTATGATTCCATCTCTGGTGAAACCCGGTTCGTTCGTAAAGAGAACGTTACTAATAAATGTGTTGTCTGCTTGTTGTTGTCGCAGAAACCACTGGCTATACTCAAGTCGAGCAGGATAATCAGCCACTGTCATACGGTGTACTTTTTTCATGTGAAAAGGATATAACAGCTGTTCTTTTAGGACGCGATGAACAACTGATTTCGAGACGTTATTATCTCTTGATAATTTTCTAAAACTCGATGGTTCATTATCAACTGCATTCAACAAGTCTTGTTCAACTGCCACAGTACGTATGCTTCGTACTGGACCTTCTCCAGCTTTTTCTGGCGAAAATCTTCCTAAAATTTAAAATTTTGTTTTGTATACATGGAAAATTACATTTACTTATTCATACCTGTTTCTCGTAACCTGAGATCAATACGCCCAAACATTCGTCTGTCTGGCAATGCTCTGTTTGCAAAATGTTCTTCATAAAGCCTTTTGGCCTCTAAACAGTTTCGAGAAGCCAGTCCATACATTAGATGTTTATCTGCGTACTCAATAAAAGCGAATTCTGCTATTGTAACTGTTAAATTAAGGACTTATGAATTATTGACAAGTACTGACTACGAACTATTCTACACAACGTTTGACAACTAATCCTATGGTAACTTGATAAACGGTAAAAACACTTATAAAAAGTTTTTACCAACTTTCCAAATAATAAGTCGTTAATGTTTTTCATCTTCTGCTATCGTTAAATTATTTTTTTTGTAGTACTTTAGGTAAATTTTGGACATCTATTAAAAGTTAGTTTTACCTCGTTGTGTACTTATAAAAATGGTGAATGCGTAAACTGGTACGTAGTGCATTAATAAAACTGTAAATATTAGCCAAACGGCTTATTTTATCGAATTCCAACAAGAGTACCTTTTCGTTAGCTTAATGTGTGGGGAAGTGAATTTCGATAATTTCATACAAGGTGTGCCATAACTGCAAAATTTTTGGATCACTAACCATAGCGAGTAGTCCGTCCCTGGCTTCAATGCACTACTGTAAATCTGTTCACCTTACCAAAATAAACATACACATACATTATAGCTTTGCCGTAAATTTTATAAAGATCAAATAACTAGTACAAAAAATACAAATAAAAACCAAATTCAAAATTAAAACTTTGGAGGCCTATAACTCGAAAACGAGGGCCGCATAGTAAAAGTTTATATGGAGTACTAACATTATTGTAGCTCAGATTAAGCTCTCCTGACTTTTTTCCCATTAGTCCCGGGACACCCTGTATATCAAAGTGTGTGTGAGTATATTGATGCAATATAGCTACAGATGATCTCAGGAACCTCTGACTACGTCCATCACATATTATTAAAGGAAATCAAAATCATATACATGTGTGGCTGGACAGTCCTTCATAAAAGCCAAAGAAGAAGGTAACATTTCGGTCATCGCCAATCCGATGTATGTTTTCCATATTGAAGCCGGTATTGATCTTCATGTCTTTCCCGGGGGTTTCCATTCTAATATTTTTTTGATCCTCTCTATTGAAATTATTTCGAATGAGAGAGATAATGAAAAATTGCATGTTGCCCATTAGGCAACTATAAGCAATGACGTGATTTTCCTCCACGTGACAATAGTGTATTTTTCCAAGTGCTGCATTTCAGTCTAATTTTTTTAATCTTTCGTATAATAAGAACTCACAGTGATCTCGCCTTTTTTACCCAGGAACAGTATTTATATAACTGGTGATTAATTTCATTGAATCGAAAATCAAGCTCACTTGCCGCCACTGTCATTCGTAAGAAATACCGCTCTGTTGAAACGATTTCAAATAGATATTCATAATGAAATACAACAGGAACTTAAATTGAATTTATTAATATCTATGAATAACCATACTCACAATGTTGATATGTTTCAGGGAACAATTGCTATATTATAATTAACAAAGTGAAATCAAACTATAGCTTCTGAACCGATTAAAAACGTAAACTGGATTATTTAGCTGATTTTTCCACCGTGATATATATTCCCGGATAATATCTGTCAGCAATAGTCATTAGAGTTCACATTTGCGCTGTATAAATATGCTGCCAGAGCGCTATTCTACTAAATTTACGTTCCACTGCTCGAATCATAGAATGAAATGTGTATTTTTTCCATCAAATTTCCCATTTCGCAAATTTCCATGCGTTATGTACAACAGGATCTAGCTATCATAGCGCGAACAAGTCCCTACTTACAATTAAATTGGATATTGATACATTGACTGCTAACAACATGATACCTGCTAATAATTAAAACTTGCGTATAGTCAATGAAGTTCTAATGAAAGATATTTCTATACGTAATACCAAGGTTTTCGGTATATCCAACTTGATATCAAACAATAATTGTCATGAAATATTAATATCATTCGAATATTCAAGAATATTCCTACTTTAGTCAAATTCTGACTGATTATTTACTAGTGAGCCTGGGAACGCCACTGTCATCTCTGGCGACTTCAATGCTAAAGTAGGAGTAAAAGCTGATCCGTCAGAAATAACACTTGGAAAGTTTGGTAGCCATGGCAGAGATGAAAGAGGAGAGACACTATTGACATTCCTCTTAGAAAAGAACCTACTCCAGAAGAATATCTTCCTCCAAAAAAAGGCAAACAGGAGATGGACATGGACAAGTCCTGACGCAAAAACCCGGAACGAAATAGATTATTTTATCACTAATAAACGGTACATTTTTAAAGATGTGGCGGTTTTGAATAGGTTCACAACATCCAGTGACCATAGATTGGTGATGGCTACTATTTAAATATCTACCGATTTGGGAAGGCACAAAATCATCAATGAGGAGAGCAAGTTAGGGGTTCCTCCAACGGACGAGAGAGTGTTCAGACAATACTTTGATGATACAATAGAGAGCATGTCGGCTCCAACCGACATAAATGACCTAAATGATAAAACTGTGTACAAATTCTCTCCGAAAACTGAAAAAAGGCAGAGAATAAGCACAGAAACAGAGAAAAAAATGGAAGAACGGAGAAACAAGGCTAGTGATGTTGACACAGAACCACACGGGATGATGGCCATCAATAAGGAGATATCGAAAGCTATTCGGAAGGACGTAAGACAATTGAAAAATTAACAAATACTCCGAACTATTGAGGAGAACAGAAGTATGAAGATAATGAGGAGAAAATTCACAAATGGCAGGAAAGAAATATTTCAGCCCAAAGATGAGAACGATAACATAATAACAGATAGAGATAAACTAATATAAACAGTATCAAAATTCTACACATTCCTATTTAGGTGTCAAATAGATCAGGCTAGAGAAGAACCAATACAGAAAATACAAAACCAAGGCTCCGAAGAAATATCCGATATATCCCGAGACGAACTATACCACTCACTTCATAAAATGAAAAATAACAGGACTCCTGGACAGGATGAGGTAGAAACGGAGGCTATAACGCTTGGAGGACCAATTTTGATAGAAGGGATCCTAGACATTTTTAATCTATGCTTAAATAACCAGAAAATCCCAACCCCATGGAATGACTCACTCACGATATTGCTCTATGAAAAAGGAGACAAGACGAGTCTAGGAAATTACAGGCCAATTAACTTGTTTAATCATCTCTACAAGTTGTGTGTGTGTGGAGTTGTGATATTGACTGCAGATCCTAATGGTTCCATTAGCCTAACCAATTGTTTGTCTTACTATAGTTTTACCACAGTATAGAGAACGAACCAGTATGTTATCTCGTGACGTCACACACCGAGTTCTCTGTGACCTACAACCTCTTTCGGATGAATATCTTGTCCGGCGGCCAGTGCTGGGCTGCGATCCGACCAAAGTGCAAGTGGTGAATTTGCGAATAACATTATTATAGAGAGCTTATATTTTCAGGGCTTTTCGGAAAAACAAACATTATTGTTATTATTCACTAATTTTTGTATCGTTTTACAATATTTAAGAAAAAGATTTTTAACACGTTCAAGTCATTTCCAAACTTATGCTACCTACGCCTATGGAAAATTAAACTAAATCGTAAAGGTCCTCAAAAGCTCTGGCTATTTATGAATGAAATTTATAATAGCAATACTACTGGTTCGTTCTCTATACTGTGGTTTTACCATACATTAATAATTTTTACATCTAATTTATACAATAATTCGAAATATATACGTTTTATAAAGCAATACCATAAGTTACTTAAATCCTATTTTCTTTCTTTCTTTTTTTTCCTATGGGATTACACAGGGATACTTTCCACGCTAAGGTGCCTTTCATAGCGACTTCACAACACACAAAACGGGCAACGGATAGAAGGTAAAATATTTAACATGAGGATAGACACGAGGAACCAAGCTAAAATTATATATGCTAAATCATTCATTAACTTTTTCCGTTTTGATTTAATTAATATAAAATATACACGAAGATACTCAAATTTTTAAACCCAAATTGCGAATATATTGATAAATCAATTTATAAATTTCCATATTATTTGTGGTTATATTCATATAAATTTATTGGTCGTTCTAAAGATTTATGTTTACTAAACTTATTCATAAACTCATCAATAATTCTCCGATTCAGTTCATATCCTAATATTTTGTGTTCTACTGTGTCATCCTCACCACATTCGCAACTTGGGGAATCTATGATATTAATCTTGCATACATGAAATGGAACCAACGTGTGGTTAAATCTAATTCTAGATATAGTTCTTACCAAGTTTTGCCCACTAATCCATGGTGCTGAAGTTAAAGCTGGTTTTATTTCCTTATAAAATAAACCTTTGTTCGAATCTCTGTATTTCAATCCATTTATCCATACTTTTATTTTTTAATATCAGGAAAAGATCTACTAGACTAAGCGGATAGTTCACAGTCTAATTACTTTGTGATGATTCTTTGGCTAATATGTCCACTTTTTCATTATGAATTACTCCGCAGTGAGCTTTAACCCAAACAAATTAAACTTGTTCATCGTCCTGTTCTAGATCTATAACGATATTTATTATGTCTTTGAGTATATAATTCAATGTATCGTTACTAGAGAGATGTTTAAGTTGTTGTAGTACGCTTTTACAATCTGAAATTATTAGAATATGTTTTTTGATAGTCAATTTGGTGTTTACATAGGTTAACCTTCTCGTATTGCTAATTGTTTTGCAGAGTATATTGAAAAAGTTTTTTGTAATTTTATTGATTCGGAATAATTTTTGATTGGATCCCAGAAAGCCCAGGAAGCATCTCTCTTTTTTTTAGGCATCGGTAGATATTAAGTAATAATTAGGATATTTGTATTTTACATCGTATGTAAAAAGTAGGATTCTGAAGGCAGGGGGGTATAGAGAATAATCTCTTAAATAATCTACCTTGGTTTCAGTTATTATCGTTAAAATTGTTTGGTATAAGGTAATCACATCATTTTTATACATATGTTCTGTGAGTTCTAGACATTCTGCATATGTTTCACAAATTTATAAGATTTTTTTTTCTCCAATATTCACAGGTTGAATCGTATACATATAGTTTGTATATTTTATTAACTAGGCTACTGTTTTTCGCCACTATTTTCATGAGGAACTTACTACATAAAAATTATCTCCTAATGTTAAGTGGCATCTCACAGCATTAGACATATAAGTTAGAGATAGGCGTACTCTTTAAAGTCTCTATTGCTAGTCTTAAACATCTATTTGTCACAATGTCTAACTTCTTTAGATGGGTTGCAGCTGCTTGCGAATACAAAATAGATCCGTAGTCAAATATGGATCTTTTGTATGACCTGTATAGTAGTAGAGACATTTCTGGGTCTTCTCTCCAGTTGTAGGAGCAGACAGCCCTTAAAATATTCAAGCCTTCGATATTTTGTCTATATGTTCTATCCATAGAAGTTTTCGTTCCATCGTCACACCTAAGAAAGTTTGTTGGTATATAATTCGTCGGATAAGCCCCTTCAATAGCTACAAAAACAGCAATAACTGACATGTTTTTTGAAAATGATAGATTTGTGTCTATTACAAGATAAGACACATTTTCTATCGTGGAGTTTTCTAAAACCAAACTGATATTTTGGTAACTATTGTTTGTTTCAAGCCACTGTTCCATTCTTGTCTCAACCATGCGTTAAAATGTTTTCAGTATACAGGAAGCTAATGATATTTCCCTATATGATTCTGCTACTTCTGGATTTTTGTGCGGTTTAGGATAGGAATACCGATGTATTTTTCCAGAAAAATAATTTTACATGACATAGGGAGGTTAAATAGCCTTTTAAAATGGATATTATCTACTCCAGGAGGTGCGTTTTTGTGTGATCTGAGAATGCTCTGAGTTGGCTTATAGAAAATTTTCTGCATAATTGATCTCCTGTATCATCCACAATATCTTCCTTTACTTGTAAGATGCTATCCATATCTTATTCTGCCCACTGTGGTGTTATCTTATTTATAAAATCGGTTGATCATTTTCGGTATATGTGTTTTAAGTTTTCTGACTTCTGTCCAGATTTCTTTAATAGGCGAACTTTTATTTAACTTAGAGCGAAATAATCTCCAAGATTCCCTCTCCCGTTTTTTCATAACTTTTTTCGTTATAGCCTTAATTTTTTTCAAATGAATGTAATTTTCCAAATTTGATATTTGTGTAAAATGCAAAAGGGCTTCTTTTAGATTTTTTAATGAAATATCACATTCTTGATTCCACCAATGTTTATTAAATTTTGGGTTGACCACTTTTTTCTTTTTGGGTACGGAATATTCGGCTGTCTAGTTCATTTATAAATTCATTGTAATATGTAGTATTCTTTCTAGAAGTGCTATAGTCCACACGTTCAGAGAAAAGTGGCCAATTGGCTGTGTTAAGGTTCCATCGTTGTGAATCTTTAATTTAATTAGGTAATTCCAACTGTACTTCTATAAGTATAGAGAAGTGGTCTGAGCTTAATGTCATTTGTTGCGCATGCCAATCGCATAATGTAGCTATATCTGGTGTCACTATGGTAAGATCAACAGCCGATTCATTAATTTGGTTAGGTATTGACATTAAAATTGGATCACCGTTGTTAAGAAATAATAAATTTGCATTTTGTATTGCTGCAGGTAGGTTTACTCCTGCTCTATCAGTAATATCACAACCCCACCCATTATCTTGACAATTTACGTCACCTGCTACTATAAATGGTTTTTCCAAACTATCAAAAAGCTATTCAACGTGGTAATGCTGCTTCGATTCTTGGAACTATTCCTCCATCACATGATTTGCATGAGATCATGCATTGCCCTCATTTCAGTACGGAACCAAAATCTCTTCGAGACAATACGAGAGCTAGTCATCAGTCTCCTACCAAGGTTAATTTGCAAGTGATTGATTCTCTTTCTTCTTTTTCAGTAAGTTTAATGGAAGATAGTGACGTGGTAACTGAAGAAGCAAGAAGCAGCCTTTCCCTCTCTGAAAATAATTCGAGAGTTAACAACTTCTCTTCGTACATTTCAATTCCGACCAAAGATTTTCAGAGAGGGGAGGACACTCAAGCAGAACAAAAGAAAACGTCAAAAAATGATTTGGATGTCAAGGAATGTTTTAGCAAAGTGATCCAGACCAACGATCTATCGACATCTCCCAAACTTACCAAAACCGCAATTTCTCCATCCAATTCAATTGCAAATAACATCAACTCAAATTCCTTATCACGTCGATCAATTGAGAGAGACAGTAATAGAATCTGAGATTATTCAGATAATGATAGTGGTTGCGAAAGAGCTGATAACAATTACTCCACGATCAGGTCCTTGGAGGGTGTTTCCAATAAATCCCTGGGTCTTAATGGCCTCAAAAATATCGATTACACATGTTACATGGATAGCATTATCCAATGCCTATCGAACACAAGGTGGCTTTTAGAATATTTAAGTAAAGATACATAAATGAAAGATATTAACACATGCATATCCAGCATGAAGGGAGCACTAATTAAAGCATTTGCTGAAGTTATTAAAGAGCTTTGGTCTGGAGACGGTACGGACAGGGTGGTTAACACGGTATAATTGAAAAGTCAGATTCAGCGATTCGTTCCAAGGTTCATGGGATATGCTCAACAAGATGCGCAGGAGTTCATTCGTTACCTATTAGAAGGACTTCACGAAGATATCAACAGGTTACATGGAAAACCTAAACCCATATTAACAGAAATTGATGAACATCTCAGTGACAATGAAAAAGCACAAGAATCTTGGTTGAGACATCTGCGAATGGACAACTACAAGATCGTAGATAACTTCGTTGGTCAAAGTGTACATATTGTGGTCACTGCTCTGTTACCCTTGATCACTTTTGGAATTTATCCCTTCCCATACCTTAAAGAACAGGTCAATTACGTCTTTCACAATGTTTGGATTCGTTTACAAGAGAAGAATCGCTCGACTGTGATGAGAAATCGACTTGTTCGATATGTAAGGAACTAAGACTATGCACTAAATCATTCTCCATTCATAAATTTCCGAAAATTCTGGTTATTCACCTGAAGCGCTTTTCGCCAACAGAAAGATTTGGGGGAAAACTTAAAGTAACAATATATTTTCCAATAGAAGGGGTTGATATGATCCATTACGGGGCTGATAATGTGGCACCCTGTAGGTATAACCTCTACGCTATATCAAATCACAGCGGAACCACTTATAGTGGTCACTACACGGCATACTGCCGACATTCCTATACTGGACAGTGGCACGAATATAATGATTCAAGGGTGTCATCAATATCATCGAAATCTTTAGTCAGTGGGGAAGCGTACGTTCTCTTCTATGAGCAAGAGGGCATGAAGTCACAACTTTTAAATCAGTAACTTTTTTTTTTAAATTTAAATTCATATTTTTATGTATATTATGTTTTGTTTTGTCGTTTTAAATTGTTTAGTTCAACTTACAAGAAATAAATTATAATATTAATAGGCATGATATACGTATGCGTAATCCCAGACCAATTTTATAACCCAAGTAAGAAAAATCGATTTTATGACATACTCCCAAAAAAAATTGAATATAATATTCTAAGAACAAGGAATATTTCTTATTACTAAGTTCACTGCAAGGGTAAAGGACAGATCCTTATAACCTGTCGCGTGTAAGTACCCTTATTTGTTTTTTACGTAACATGTCTAACTACTCCATTTTTTCCGGGATGGACTTCCGTAATAATTGCCAAAGGCCAATGTAAAGTGGGGACATTGTCTGTTTTTAGAAAAGCTACTGTACTGGGCAAAACGTTTTGCTTGGTTTCGTTCCATTTTTGACGAGTTTGAAGGGTTGTAAGATACTCCCATCTCCACCGTCAACGAGGTGAAACATATCTAATCTACCCAAGGGAATATTTCCGAAGATTCGGCAGGAAATCCGTTTAACAGAGCTAACGTTAAAAAATGTGCCGGTGTAAATGCTTCTGGTGCCAGGGGGTCAACCGACAATCGATACAGGGGTCGCGAATTTAATAAAGCTTCAATTTGGATCAAAAATGTATTAAACTCCTCATAAGTTAGCCACTGCCCACCTACTACCCTGAAAATATGATTTTTACTGACTTGACATTACTCTCCCAAAGACCACCAGCATAAGGATTCAATATGTTTCCATTGAACTCCTTGAATCCCTAACTCGGTTTGAGATGCACCAATATACTCCGGAGAGTTAACCAATTTATTAGTCTCACAAAGCACCCGCTTAGCTCCGACAAAATTTGGACTATGATCCCAAAACATAGTCTGCACGGGCCCCCTAAGTGACAGAAAGCGCTTGAACCCTTGTATAAAGTGAGACGTAGAAAGATAACTGACTAACTTTAAATGTACGGCCTTAACACTCATACAACAAAATAAACATACGTACGCCTAATGAACGGACACCTTTCTTCTTTTACCCATCGTAATACTAATGGGACCAAAATAACCAACCCCCGTATTCAAAAATGCCCGAGCTTCTTGTACTCTAACAGCGGGCAAGTGTCCCATTGAGGGTTCTAAATTTTTTGGTCTTAAACGAAAACATTGATTACATTTATAAATTCCGCTTCGAATTAAGTTTCTCCCACCTACAATCCAATATTTATTTGGCAAAATAGCTTCTAACAATTGAGCACCTGTGTGCAAATTAATTTTATGATAATAATTAACAAGTTTTTCAGTTGAAGGACATTTCGCCGGTAAAGTTAAAGGATGTTTATTATAAATATTTAAATCTAGCTACCCGAAGCAATCCGTCTTGAATAAAAGTGTGAAGCCGTTAGAATTTTGAGGAACATGGTTGATTTTTGTTTAACATACTGATTTCGGAACTAAAATATTTTCTAGAATTTTCAATAACTTTAATTATATTGTGGGATTAACTAGAGACCGTGAGTTTCATTTGAAAACACTAATAAAATACTTCTCCTGAATTAACCTTATTAAACAAAATTTGGCCCTTTGTAAGTCCATAGCCGAAATAATTTTGCTCGGAGAAAGAACTTTTAGGAACCTTAAAACAAAAACAGCAATTCTTAAAAGTTTTAACCAGGAAGAGATCCTATCTATAAGCTGCAAAAGAGGAAGGGATTCCGATTTCCTCTCGCTATCGAGTAAAACATTTGAATCGTTCACCGATAAATCCTCGGATAACTCCAAATTACTTTGGGAAAAACACGGGCAACTACTTTCCGGTAATTTTATCTAGAAAGGTTCAGTTAACCACATAGAGTGATTAATAAGTTGGATGGGAGTTAACCCTCTAGATAAACAATCGGCAGTGTTTTCAATGCCTTCTATATGATACCACAAGGCCTCCGAGACATTTTCCTTAATTTGCGCAATTCTATTGGCCACGAAAATATCCTTCAAATAGCGAGTCTTTAACCAACTAACAACCGGTGAAGAATCCGAAAACATCAAAATTTTTGAAATAACAATGCGATCCTTATAAGTGTCAATTACGTGTTTTACCAACTTGGATAACAAATGCGCTGCGAGCAATTCTAACCGTGGCAGCGTTAAACTTTTGGCCAGCGAAACTTTGGACTTGGCGCAAATAAAATAAACGTTAATAATATGCGTCTAAGTTAGCGTCTGCGAATGCTAAAATCATCACTGTGTTATTAATTACGACACCCAAATATCTCGGAGCTTTAAATTCTTCCCATAATCCACACACCGATTGCAAGTTTTCCCAGCATTGTATGATATTTCCTGGAGGAGTTTCATCCCAATTTCACTTTAAAAACCATAACCTGTTAACTAATATTTTCAAAAATGAAGCAAATGGGGCTATTAAACCGATGGGGTCATAACATTGTGCTATGGCCGATAGGATGGTCCTCTTAGTGCATTTTCTCTCAGGAATATTCACACGAAAACTTGTGGATCTCATTAAATACCTAAAATTTGGGTATTAGTTTTTGTTGCAAACATTATGCAATACGAATCACACCAAAATTTATAAGTGTAAAGTTCTTATCCTAGATGTCGTCTGCGGCAAGCATCTGAGGTGGAATCATGCGCAGAGCAAAAATATAGCCGGCAATAGTATAACTCAAGGCATGGTACAAGCAAGAGCTCTCGCGTGCGAAAGAGATGTAACCACGCTGTACCATGATTTTAATTATTACAAATAATCGGGCTAGTTCCCACAAGTAGTAAAGTGTCTTTAATATACATATAATCGGGCTAGTAGCCATAAATAAAAAAAAACCTTTTCAACAGTGCGGTTGATGTGTAAAGTTAGTGTAAATAAACCGGTGTGAATATGTGTAAATAAATTGTATATAGCAAGTAACATCGTAGGAACTTATTTATTTTAACACAGTCCACAAACCCATGAGTGATATGTGCTAAATCAAATTGTACATATCAAACATTATGGTCAATCGAGCCAGACGTTAGTGATTTCGCAATAAAATATCGTGTAATCCAACAGACACATTTGTGATTTCGTAAAACTGGTGAAACAAGTGCCAAAAATTGGTAAGAATCGATAATATAGATTTACAAAATGGCGTCTTAGCGTGCTCTAAAAACTGTTAAGTGAAAAACTAAAGTGATGTCGATACCATAGAAACCTACAAACTTTGAAACACTGAATTCGTCTCTCCTCCACAAGAGGGAGGTGAAGTCAAATCCGACAAAACTTTTAGCCACCAGTGCTAAAAGATGTCGCCATTGTAATACAAACAAATATGAACTATTAAAAAGCAGCTGATTTCGGCCAGCAGTTATATCAAAGGTTACAAGTATTCTTTGGTTATGGTTATTGGTTATGGATACATTTGGACAATTGGACATCGAAGCCACACAGCCCAGGAACAAGATAAGAAATTTCAATTAATAATAAATAAATAATTGCATTATATTCTAAAATAACATACTTTTTAGTCACTTTGTTTCAAAACATAACTTTTTTCTGAAATTACTTATTTGTTTTCTCATTGTGAAACTGTTGAAATCGTTTTCAAAAATGGGGAAAACAGAAATTGAAATTAAAAAATTGAAAAGCAAAATCAAGCAGTGCAAAACTACTGCAATTAGAGTAGCTAAATATTTAGTAGATCATAAAGACGACCAACTCACTGACATATTAATCGAACAGCTTTCTATTCGCAAAAACGTTTTAAACAGTGATTATGACTTGTTTAAAGAATCTTTGTCTGAGCTGGAAAGTCTTGATCCAGATTCTATCGAAGAAATTAAATTCAGTGAGTTTGAAGACAGTCATTTTGATACAGTTTCAAAAATTAATGCAATTATTTCTTCATATGATAATAATCAAAAAACACCTGTGGTAACAAATTCAATGCAAAAAGTCCCAGTTCAAGTTACAACTACAGCTAAGTTGCAACCTATTCAAATTGAACCATTCAGTAGGAAAGTTTTGAGTAAATTCAAACCTTTTTTGGAACTTTTTGTTGCTTTAATTGATAACAACAAAAATCTTTCAGATGTTGAGAAGTTATTTTATCTCAAATCTCATTTAAAAGATGAAGCATTAAGTCTCATTGACTCGCTTCCAATAATAGGTGACTCTTACAGTAAAGCATTAACATTATTAAATAATAGGTATAACAACCAAACAATGTTAATAAATTCTTACATTTATTCAATTCTTGATTTGCCTAATATAAACAAAGGGACTGCTGTAGCTTTAAGAGAATTTGTTAGCAAGGTTCGACAAAACATTGGTAGTTCAAAAAATAAATTAAAGGACACAATTGACAGTTGGGACATGGTATTAATTTGCATTTTATTAAAAAAGTTAGATTCATTTACTAATAGGGCTTATCAGATTGATAGGGATCCTTCAAGGCTTCCAACATTGGAAGGATTTCTAACTTATTTGGAGAATAGAGCAACTGCTTTCGAAGCTGTTTCATTACCAGACTTAACAAAGAATGTCAAAGAAAAATCACACGTTCACATAGCAGTTGGAAAAAATGATTTCAAATGTGCATTTTGCAATAATTTCAATCATAAAATTTATAATTGTAAAAAATTCCAGTCTGTCAATATCAATGAAAGAAATAATTTCATAAACAAAAATAGCCACTGCAAAATATGTTTAAACAAACATATTGGCAAGAAATGTAACTTAAAAGTAACTTGCAGAATTTGTAACCAAAATTCACATAACACATTACTACATTATGAAAAATCTCAACAAGAAAACAGATCAAACTCTGAAACACAAGTAGTTGCATCTACTTCTGCCTCAGTAAACACCACCAATGTGTCAAACAATACAGATGTTTTGTTGCCAACAATTAAGGTCAATGTCAGAGCAAAAAACAATACATTCATTGATGCCATTGCACTTGTTGACAGTGGCTCCCAGTCATGTTTTGTTACTGAAAATTTAGTTCAAAAACTAGGGTTAAAAACATATAAAAATAATTTAGACATTCTAGGTGTAAAGGACACCTCATTTAAAGTTAACAAGGCAGTAAATTTAAACATTTATTCAAATTTTAATAAGCATGAAATAAAATGTGAATGTGCAGTAGTAAACAAAATTACCAGTGACATACCAACATTTAAAATTGACGTTGAACAGTTAAATTTACCTGAAAATCTTAGTCTTGCAAACAATGAATTTTACAAGCCAAAAAATATTGACATTTTGCTTTCTGCTGATATATTTTTTAGTATTTTAAGAGATGGTAGGATAAACCTAAACAATGGTTTTATTTTACAAAATACAACTTTTGGATATCTGATCTCTGGTACGTTTCCATCTTCTTCACAATCCAGAAATAACAATTTGGCAAAAATATCTTGTCATTTAAGAATTGATGACACAAACAAAATGCTTTCAAAATTTTGGGAAACAGAAAAAGTTCCACAGGTTTTCAAGGAGTATAATAATGAACATGAAGCTTGTGAAACAATATTTCAAAATACAACTTTGTTAGAAAACAATAAATTTCAAGTAGACTACCTATATTGCATTGAAACGTTTTCAAAATCTAGAAAAAAGATTTAAATCAGACCAAAAATTGTTTGATCAATATAATCAGTTTATTAACGAATATTTGAGTCTTGGGCATGCAAAGGTTGTAAATACAAATGAATACAAATCCAGTGACACACCAGTATATTTTATGGGACATCATGCAGTAATTCGTGAAGATAAAAAGTCAACACGTTGTCGCGTTGTTTTTGACGGTTCCATGCTCACAAAAAATAAAAGCTGTATAAACGATTTTCTTTATAATGGTGACATAGTTCAAAATGAGCTATTTGATATTCTGCTGATTTTTCGCACCTTTAAATTCATTATTTTAGCAGATATTGAAAAAATGTTTCGAATGATATTAATTAACCCTGAACATAAAACTTTGCAGAACATTCTTTGGAGAGATGATCCCAATAAGCCCATTGAGTGTTTGCAACTACAAACTGTAACTTATGGTTATAAAAGTTCCACATATTTAGCTACACGGTGTCTCAAAGAACTCTCGATTAAATATCAAAATGTTTATCCTTTAGCATCTCATGCACTCGAAAATTGTACATATATTGACGATATTTTGGCAGGAGCCAACACAATTGAAGAAGCCATTCGCTTAAAAAATGAATTGTGTCATTTATTGAAATTAGGTTCATTTAATTTGCATAAATGGGCATCAAATGACGACAAAATTTTGCTAGATATTCCGTTCCAAAGTCGACAACTTGATGAAGTTGACATTAGCAAAAACAATAATGTCATCAAAACATTAGGCGTTTCCTATGACATCAAAAACGATTGTTTCAAAATATTCTCGACAAAGGCTGAAAATGATGACTGTTTGACAAAAAGGCAAATACTGTCATATATTTCTAAATTTTGGGATCCTCAAGGTCTCAGCGGGCCAATAATGGTTCAGGGAAAAGTTTTCCTACAAAAATTGTGGTTGGACAAGTTTTCCTGGGATGAGCTGTTGCCAGAAAATATTAAAGGGCCTTGGCAAGAATTTCAAAACAAACTCAAAAATATGCCAACAATTGAAGTACCCAGAGATGTAAAATTCTACGGTGCAGAAAAAATTGAATTAATCGGTTTTTCAGACAGCAGTCTCATAGCCTATGGCGCTGTATTATATGTTAGAGCAATTTTCAAGGATAAGGCAGTTGTCAATATATTATGCTCAAAATCACGTATTGCACCAATCAACAAAAAATTAACTGTGCCCAGATTAGAGTTGAATGGAGCATTATTACTTGCGCAATTAGCTTTCAAAGTCTCCAACTTGCTCAAAATGCAAAATAACGATGTATATCTGTATTGTGACTCTAACATAGTATTAGCTTGGCTAAACACCGATCCAATGAGGCTCAATGCCTATGTAGCAAATCGCATACTAAAAATTCAAAAAATAACTGAACATTCTACCTGGTGTTATATCCAATCTAAAGACAATCCCGCTGACATTTTGTCAAGATGTGCTGATCCTCTCGAATTTAAATCAGACAATCTATGGTTCCATGGACCACAATTTTTGTCAGATATTACCTTTATGCATAAAAACAAAGATTTCAATATTGATATCACTTATCCTCTACCTGAAGAAAAAACCCACATTGTAACACTAAAAACTTCCACAAGTTCTTTGTTTTTCACAGACATTTTTCAAAGTTTTTCTTCAATTTCAAAATTGCAAAGAATAATGGCTTACATCAATAGATTTATTCACAACATCAAAAATCCAACCAATAAAATAATTGACAATTTAAAAATAGGTGAACTAAATGACTCAATGACTATCATCATTAGAGAAGTTCAAAAAGAAAATTTCTCTGAAGAAATTAATAATTTAAAATCAAAAAGGGATTTGAAATCAAGCATTAAATCACTGTGTCCATTTCTTGATAAAAACAACATTCTTCGCGTTGGTGGAAGGATACAGCAGGCTGATATAAAATATGATCAAATTCATCCCATAATCTTGCAAAAAACAATAGAATCACTGATCTCATTATTGAAAGAGAACACAAAAGACTCTTACATGCTGGTCAAAAACAGGTGTTGAGTAGTCTAAATTTGCAATTTTGGATTGTAAATGGCATTAGAGAAGTAAAAAAGGTCTTACATAAATGTGTAACATGTTTCAAAGCAAAGGCACAATGCTCAGAGCAATTAATGGGCTCTTTGCCGGAACATCGAGTTAACCCTTACAGACCATTTCAAAATTGCGGCTTAGATTTTTTTGGTCCTATTTACATAAAACAATCACGTATTAAAAAATCCATCATAACAAAAAGTTACGTTGCATTATTTGTGTGTTTTTCTATCAAGGCTATTCATATGGAAGTAGTTTCAGATCTCACGACAGACACTTTTTTAGCTTGTTTTAAAAGATTCATTTCAAGAATAGGTAAACCTGCTAACATTTATTGTGACAATGGAAAAACGTTTAAAGGAGCCAATAATCAATTGAAAGAATTTTATAAAGACTTTGTGAATGTTAATAAAGACTCTATAATCAACTTTTCAGTGGAAGAACAAATTAATTTCAAGTTCATACCAAGTTATTCTCCAGTATTTGGAGGCTTGTGGGAAAGCTTTGTGAAAAGTGCTAAGCACCACATGAAGCGAGTAATGGGCAATAGCCAGTTAACGTACGAAGAGTTCAATACTCTTATTGTTCAAATCGAAGGAATTTTAAATTCCAGGCCGATTACAGCCTTAACAAATGATCCCACAGATTTAAATTATTTAACTCCCGCACACTTTTTAGTAGGATGTCCTATAACCTCTTATCCCGAAACGAATGTGACAAATACTCCTGAGAACAAACTCAAATTGTGGAAAATTGTATGCCAAAAACAACAGCATTTTTGGCAAAGGTGGTCCAAAGACTATTTAACCATTTTACAAAACCGTCCTAAATGGTATAAAAACGTTCCTAACATTCAAGAAGGAACTTTAGTTTTATTAAAGGAGGACAACGTGCCTTCCTTGAAGTGGCCAATGGCCAGAATTATTAAAGTCATACCTGGAAAGGATGGCAAGGTCAGAGTCTGCGACGTCCAAACTGTTTCTGGAACGTATCGGAGATCAGTGACCAAAATGGCAATTTTGCCCCTTTATAACTAATAATTATGAATAAATAAAAAATAAAAAATATGTATATATTTGTATATAAATTTAGAATAATAAGTTAATATATAAAAGGTAATGCACCTAAAATTATTAAGTATTGTACTTAACAAAAAAAAAATGTTGCAACATTTAGTAAGACTTCAAATAAGTCATCAAAATTATTATTCTATAAAATTCGGGCTTGTACCCACAATCATTTTAATTACAATCAAAATGCTTTGTAAATTTCGGGCTTGTACCCACAATCATTTTAATTACAATCAAAATGCTTTGCAAATTTCGGGCTTGTACCAAAAATCATTTTAATTACAAGCGAAATGCTTTTGTAAAATTCGGGCTTGTACCCACATTTTAAATATAAGCAAGGTGCTTTTTAAAATTCTTTGGGCAAGAATAACTACTGTTTAAAATAACAATAATTAATAAAACTGAGAGCATATGGTTTCAAAGAAGCCTGAGGCCCCAGCATGTTGCAAACATTATGCAACACGAATCACACCAAAATTTATAAGTGTAAAGTTCTTATCCTAGATGTCGTCTGCGGCAAGCATCTGAGGTGGAATCATGCGCAGAGCAAAAATATAGCCGGCAATAGTATAACTCAAGGCATGGTACAAGCAAGAGCTCTCGCGTGCGAAAGAGATGTAACCACGCTGTACCATGATTTTCATTATTACAAATAATCGGGCTAGTTCCCACAAGTAGTAAAGTGTCTTTAATATACATATAATCGGGCAAGTACCCATAAATAAAAAAAAACCTTTTCAACAGTGCGGTTGATGTGTAAAGTTAGTGTAAATAAACCGGTGTAAATATGTGTAAATAAATTGTATATAGCAAGTAACATCGTAGGAACTTATTTATTTTAACACAGTCCACAAACCCATGAGTGATATGTGCTAAATCAAATTGTACATATCAAACAGTTTTTAATAAACCGCATCCGAAAGCCGATTCTCTACGGGGCTAGTTGGCATTAAAGTACTACAGTTGGACGACCACTTAACTAGATCAAAACCATAAATTTATCGACTCAAAATATAATTGAAGAGCTTCATTTTCCGAATCCACACTGCAACAGTAATCGTCCATGTATAAATCTCGTGATGCAGACCTTGCCGCAAAAGGAAAATTTTCTTGTTCATCCTTAATCAATTGCTGAACCGTTCTCGAAGCTAACTAAGGAGACGCCTTCAATCCGAACGCGACTACCCGTATTTCGTATACTTCGATCTGCTAATCGAGATTAAACCACCATAATAGCCGCTGAAACCGCCAAAGATCTGGCCTAATTTTAACCTGTCTATACATCTGTCTGACGCCATAGCAATTTTAAAGAGTCGAAAATTCAAGAACAATGTTACTATATCCGTTTGCCATTTAGGACCGGTATACAAAATGTCGTTTAATGATACATCATTATCCGACAGTGCACTGGCATCTAAAACTATCCACACATGAGTGTTGATGCTGCTTAGTTTAATTATGGGATGATGCGCGACGTTATAAGATGTACTATTTTTTTTTACCAACTCTACCAACCCCAAATAACCTTGATCTAAAAAATCCTTCATAGCCTCATTATAATCCATCTGAAGATTTACATCTTTAGCCAGTCTTCTCTCTAACGACAATAACCTGGTATGAGCCGTGCCCCGCGAGTAACCTAAGGTTTCCGGAGGTAACGCGACATTATATCGGCCATCCTTTTCTCTTAGATGGACAAAATATTCCGCCTGTTCCGGTACTACTAACTCCCTATCGGGTACTTGTTCAACTTCCCATAACTTCGCAAGAAGTTGTTCAATAGATTGTTCTTCCCGCAGAGTAAAAAAAAACGAAGGACTGTAAATCTGTTCTAACAGGAGTAACCGAAGATTGCCTGAACCGCCACAGGAAAGCCCGATCTTCCTTTGATTCGATTTTCTCTCAATACGTTTGCAAACAGGTCAACCCCAATTATATCATCGATTTTACCGGGTTAATTGAAATTACTGTCTCAGTCCCGTAATGCGCCTAAATCAACTGGAACTTTTGGCAATCGACCCGTAATTTTATCCACTAAAAGCGCTTCAGTTGTATAAACCGATTTTACATTGTACCGCGAAGCTAAGAAAAGCGTCGTTACTCCTCGTATCGCCTGATTATTGCACTCTAAGCCCTAAACCGAAGAATGACATTTATACACCTTTAACCCTAACGAATTGCAACAATTGAGGGTCAACAAATTGACCCCACTTCCCGAATCTAGAATAAATCTAGCCGTCTTATCAGAAATTTCGCAATTTATCACGGATACAACTACTGTAGATAGCAATGAAGTATACTTCAAGTTACTAACCTCGTTATCTATAGTGCTACAGAGAACATTTATTTTTTCTCGTGGGTTATCCCCCTCGACCGCCGCTTGATTAATTAATTGACTTGTACTTGGACCTACATCTTAATTTCCGCTTTCTCTAACCGATAAATTTTTATTTTTCTGGGAAATTTCAGCTTTTCCAGTATGAAGTAAAACGTGGTGTCTTTTTGAACACATAGAACAGGTTCTATCTGAAGAACAAGACCTAACCCCGTGGCTAGTCGATAAACAGTTAAAACACCAATTTTTATCCTGTACTATCTTATACCTGTTAGAAGGAGAAATAACCTAAAATCTTTCACAACGACCTACATAATGACCCGGTTTCTGACAAAAAGCACATGCAAAATGTGTTTGTTCATTTTGACTGATGACGAAAGATTTAACAGGCTTATTACTAGATAGAGAAATACCGCTATTTGGAGGTTTATTAAGATGCAATATTTGATGTTGTTTTTTATCAAAAACCAGTTAAACTGCTATAGGTGGGAATGTCCATATTTCCCTGGCTAACTTCAAAGGCCCTTACGGTATCGTGATCCAGTTTGGTTAATCCCTGGTATAAAAATATGAAATCAGCCATATCGGGCAAATTCAACTTTTTTAACGCCGACACCGCAACGTCAAATGGTTCCAGAAACATATCCAAATTTTTTCCGAATCTGTACGAAGCGGCTTAAACTCCAAAATTTGTTGCAAATAGCTGTTGGCCAAATAACGTTTATTTTCGTATTTATCTACAAGAGCCTTTTAAATAATACCATTATCATCCGCCGTAAGAGAAACGCCTGCACAAACTGTCAAAGCTGAACCGCATATACGGCCTACTAAAAAACGAATTTTATCAAGATCGGACAAGGCTGCATTATTATGTATCATGCTTTTATACAGTGAATGGAAAGTTTCCCATTGTCTTATTTCACCCGAAAATTCCGGTTGATCGATTTTTGGAAGTTGAGGACGGTTGTCCGCCAGAGTGACCATCTGATTTATTGATGGTGCTGCTGACAAATCACCGGAACCTTGAGCCTGCCTTTCAAAATTTTTTTCATCCAAATGAGTATAGCTACAAAGCTCATTTACCGTAGAAACTACCTTTTAATCAGGTACAAATCCCTCATTTATTTCAAATTGGACTAAATTGATTTCATCTAAAAGCGCTATAAATTCCTTCTTAACATTACCTACTGTGAGATACAAAGCTCCAAATTTTTTTGTGGCGCTTCTTTTTTCAAGTCCTTGGAAATATCATCAAGCGACTGCATAACTTCAAAAAGTGTCTCTTTCTTGCGATAAGCATTTTAAGCTTCCTTGGCGCCAAAGTCATTTTATTTATGTTTCTAATCACGAAACAAAGTATATGAAAAAATAATTAATAAATACCTACCAAAATGAATATTAATAGGATATTAAATGTTACGCCAAATTAATACTTACTAACTTTTATTTTCTTACACCGAAAACCGTCTTTCCAGCAAAAAAAATATAAACTATTAATTAAGTTTTAACCCAATTTTGCAAACCGATTTTGCGAAAATAGTGAAAATTTAAAGTTTAGGGATAAGTAGGGTTACCCGACAACACTGTAAATTCCAAAATTTAAATAAGCAACTTGTTTATTATGATGTGCACAAAAAAACTGAAATAGATAATTGGCAAAATTCTTCATCACACATGAACCAACAATAATGAGAATTTTTATTTAATTGAATTTTAATGTTTTTTAAAAAATTAATATTTTGGCAATATATTTTAATATCCGGCTCGAAGGACAACTGTTTCCGCGTAACTCAGTTGTATCAATGTGAACTATAAAAAATTAATAACGAGGGTTTGGGGGAAGGAAGTCCAAAGGATAATTAAAGGGGGGATTAAGAACCTCCTTATTAACTGTCATCAATTATATCTTTTTCTATAACTGTGCGGATCAATGCTAAAAGCACCTACCACTGTCCTAGCTAGTGAATTTTTAATCGTATTCTTGGGCGGTGTTGTCAATCTGTACCTATAAATTTACTTTAGCACAATAAAATCGCGTGAACAACACTGAGCGACAGATAATTTTCATATTTGTCTTCTTTCTATTGTTAATTTGTCAATTTCTAATCAATATAACATTAATTTTATTTAGTTGGAAACTCGTGAAATTAATCAATGCTATGAACTGTAACATGGTGTTGACATTTATCGTTTATACAAATCAGTTTATAGTCACTTATCACCATTAATCTTGGTTGTATTCAGCGAATAATCAGTGAAATGATAGATGTTCTCAACGGACGACGTGTAGGAATCAAGAAATTATTAACCAGAAACAAAGTAGAAACAGAAATGTCGCATTTGAAGCCATAGGTAGGGAAAAAATGCAGCCAAAATATATTTGTTTCATTTGGAAAGCAGTATTTTGGTTAAAATTCCTCCATATTTATATAGAGAATTTTTAATAAATACCGTTAGACGTCACCGATCATTTATGTTGTCATGACCTTCCCATGTTGTCTAATCATTAGAATAGTTGGGGAATGTAGAAACATTTGAATGAGCTAGGTTTTATCTTTTTGTTTTGTTCATGTTACTAGGAATAATTAGTTTCCAATGTATACAACTTCTGAAAATACATCAAGGTTATATATTCTGGAACAAGGGAACTGAATAAATGATAAAAATGATATAATAATATACACAGAATGGGAAATACTATATAATAAACTGTACATTTTTTGGAAAAATAGTAGTTGTTGAGATGCGCTCCTCAATAATATTTACTTGGTTGGCTAGTTCACATCCCACTTCTCCTTATCTCTCCCTAATATCTATTGAGTTCTGACTCTTCCTGTTACTGACTGCATTTATATAATTCTCATTATTCTGAGGTCTTCTTCAATAAGCTCATCTATTTTCCCTTGGTATTTCCCTAGATATGTACTGTATTGATATCAATTCAGTTATTGGTACATTTCCTCCCTTTCAGATAAATTTCTGTACAGTTATAATATCTTTTTCCAGTGTAAATTATTCTGACTATATTTTCCTATTTTCTATTCTCTCAAATTTCCTTCTATTTTTTTATTCATCAGTGGTAGTATGTCTACCACATTCGCCTTCTTTGATGAATACATATATTCATGGTTGGTTTTGTTTTCTAGCCATACTTTATGACGTTCCTATTTGTGCTCCAATCGTATCCAAGTTGAGTTCAGTGCTTCACGAATATACTTCCGTGCGTCTTGAAATTTCTAAAGATTTGAATGTCTATTCATTAGAATATTGGTTTTTCCATATAACTGTTTTTCACAACCACTGCTAACTTTTCTGCGTATGCTTACACTTAGAGTTATTAATTCCGTTAGGTTCTTCCTATAATGCAATCGAAAGCGGCAATAGAAGCGTGCCTCTATCGTATTGTTCTTTCAATTTCGAAGCTCCCTCCTTACATTTGAACCCATGTTTACTGCTTCCGTTAGTTCAGCGATCTTCTTATAGTTTTCTATCCATTTTTCTCTGTTAAAATCTACGGTCAGCTGATTTCCAAAAAATCTTCAGAAGTTCATACAGTGGTTTGGGTTATTTAATCCAATTTTCTCCTTCAATATGAGTAATTCTCTTACATAAGTATCTTTTTAAATTCTTCTCTATAATGTTGATGCTTCTTCTCATTACTTTATAATACTTGAATTGATCCCTTCTGAACAAAATGTTGGTTTTTTCTCAACTGCATATATTCTTTGTCACATTACGATTTCTCATTTTTTGTTACATCGTAATAACAATTTCTCTTCCAAGCTGAGTTTCTCCCCTTTTTACTAGTTACTAGACTATATGAATGAATGAAGAAATAAACACGCTGAGAAACGGAAAACACGAAAAACCTAAAAAGGTGTAGTTATGGATTCACCGCAGAGTTAAAGCTAAAACATCGACGTCAGTTTGTCGACAATCGACAACGAAAAATGCATTATAACACAATCCCTCATTGCATATAATTTGTAGTAGATGGGAGAAACTTGAAAGTCACAGACAACGGAAGTCAAGAGAAATGAGATTTTTCCAGTTCTGTAGAGATTTTGTACAAAATTGAGAACTTTCTTGTTTGATATTGTGTATTATGGATATTCGTGTATAAATTTTCACAGCATTGGAAATATAGGATCATATTTTAGTTGTTTTCTCTGTTTTGCAGTTCAGGCTGTTGACATGCTTTTATTGGGTTGAAATGGAATTCACAAATCTTTTGGTTCGTCTTGGATTATTTTGGAGGACAATCGAGAAGATTGGATATGACTCAATGTTATAGTCTAGGCAATAGAGTATGTTCACGTTGCTTCGATATAATGGACAGTCATTATGTATTTATTTTATGATTATCACACTATTCAACGTGAAAGAATTTACCAATCATACCCTATTCATCAATTAACTATAGTTTGTCAATCATAGCAACCCCATAATCGTATAAGTTATAAGTGGAGGAGTGAAAATACATCAAATGTGGTTAGTTGAATGGATATATTTGCCAAATAAGTATTCAAATCGTTAATAGAAGTGTATTTTTTCCATCAAATGTTGCGACTAATTGGTAGAAAATATCTAGAGTTTGCGAAGCAGGGTTATTCAGTATGCTATGTAGTACCTCAGAGAAGTCACAAAATGTGATGCGAATAGAAACACTTCGTTGTGATGGAATTCATATTTCTCAAAAAAAAATTCGATTCAATTCAAAATTAGAATTCAATTTTGTTTATTGGTAGAATTGGGATATATCAAAAAGGGTCGGCTGTATAAATTGAGCCAAATTCTAAGAAAAAAACCGCATGAAATTCGATTAATGCAAAAAATTAACTTTGATGAATATCTGTTCAATATAATTTATGGACACTAAGTAATAAAATGAAGTTGAACACGTACATATAGTTTGATATTACTTGCCACCATTGTCAATTGTTCTGCTTCCTCTTGTGTTTGTCCTATTACCATATATTTAGTTTTACTTCCATTAATTATTAGTCTTAACTTGGCAGCTTTCTTTTCCAACCATTTTTGTATTCTCCTTAATTTCTTTCGTATTATTACTATCAAAGTTAAGTTATCTGCGAACGCTAGACATTGGTGATTAATATTGGATATGGTTTTATTCCACTGATTCTTACGATAACTAAACTAAAAAGTACTGTGGATCGCTCTGTCTCAGACTTCGTTCGATTTCAAATTCTTCAGATATTTGACCTTTCCATGGTACTTTGCTTTTTGTCATTTCCAGTGCCATTTTCACAGGTCTTATAAGCTTTTTTGGTATTTCTAAGTTACTCATAGCTTAGTACATTATCCTTCGATACATTCTAGCATAGGCTTGCTTGAAGTCTATGCAATTCCAATTTATATTTATAACATGTGGTGGTAGTATTTTAAATATAACTTACTCATTTTTGACACTTACATAAAGAACTAATGAAAATCTCAAAGTCAAAATGTCACAAAGTTATTGCTCAGCTTATGGAGGCTTTGTAAAACTTCATTATAATAAAATAACTTTGTGACATTTTGACTTTGAGTTTTTCATTAGTTGTAATACTAGTCACATTTGAGGTATAGATGGGATATTACTTGTACTTGAATAAAGAACGAGTTAACTAAGAATATATTTCCATGTTTTAGTATATGAAGTGGGAGGTATTTACAACTTATAACTGATAATTAGGAAAAAAATGTATCCATATCTCCGTGCATTTCGAAAGGATCTCCAAAATACTATAATCTTTCCAGAGTTGTTTTAATTTCAAGTCGAGTGGGGTTTTGTCCGTCTGTTGAGTTAATTCTATGATGTAGTAGCTGGTATGTCAATCGGTCACAGGCCGAGTCATAGAATTTGTTAAGGATCTTTTGTCTATGATCTATCCGAGTTGACAAACTGTTGAAATGACATCCAACTGGTTAGTTTGGGTTTTTTTTTGAAAAATGCTTTCTTTTATAAATCCGACGATGGAGAAAGAAATAATTTGTGGATTTTGTTGTTGAGCTTAGTTGCCTTCACTTTTCTAGTGTCCTCTTCGTTTCGACAGGAAAAGTTAGCCCAAGAGTAATTAGTTTCGGTACCACGAGTGAAATTTTCTAATTGGGATCACCTCCACGGCGAAGATTAGCCCGCTGACGCGGCCAACCTTGCTTGAGGAGAGGCCATTTTAGACAGTCGCCAATGGGACTTTGAAAGTCTTTATTGTAATGTTGATGGGTCTAGGTCCAGATCGTGGACAGGAGGATACAAAAGGAAATCCTTTTCACCAGGACGATATCCCTCCAAGAATAGTTATGTAAGAATACCCCCTCAGAAACCTGTTAGTCAAGACCACGTGTGTCCGTTTTAACTCAACACTTACACCACTGCCATATGCTCGTAGAGTCAGGTTTGAGAAGATAGCTTCCAACCACTAGGATACAGGTTTTAGTTTTTTCTGTGTAACACTTCTATATATGAAATTTGAGTGATGTTCAGCTACCATTAAAATGTATTTTTTTGCGCTATTGCAAATCAATGCATAGATATATAAGTATATATAATTTATTGGTTTTGGAACATTGTTCGGTATAAATGCAGTTTACGGGCTTTTCTTGAATTACTTAAATTTTTAGTTTATTAGGTAGATTATGTTTCTAGATGCCCAGAAATAAAAAAAAATCTTGGCGGTCTCTAATTTTAATGAAAATATTCACTTTTAAAAGGTTCACTTTTGGAAGTTACAAAACAGCAATAATAAAAAATTTATATCTAACTGCCATAAAAGTGTCAAACTATTGTCATTATTATTTGTTGCGGTTGGTATTGTGTGTTTGTTTATTTTTGTAGTGCTTCTATATTTAAGATTTTCTTGGTTTCCGGCAAAAATGAATTTTATTAATCTTGACGATATCTATACCTGGCGAAATAATAATGAGAATATATCGCATGCGCAGCGTTTGGGTTTAATACCCGTAAATAATGAAATTAAGTGTCCGGTTGATTTTTGTGACGGACATTTCATAATGACATCACGGCCAGATTGCATAGATGATTTTCGTTGGAAATGAAATGGACATATAAAAAAATAAAAAGAAACGTGTATTTTGTAATAAAAGGTAAGTATTAAATTCAAGTTTATGATACAAATCTATTTTTGACGTCTCCGCTCTTTTTGACGTTTCCGGTAATTATTGATGTTGCCAAATCGCAATTTTCTTGGAAAATATGCGAAACTCATAAAAAGAAATGGAGTAGCAAAAATAGCTAGTGATGAGCCGGCCATATGGCTAAACTCTGGAATACCACCAAACGACTTCGGGCTTGAAACTTTTTTTACAGATAGGTCTTATTATAAAAACGTTTTATACCATGTCACGATTTGCGGAAACAACTATTTTTCGTTATATGAATTTTCAAAATTATTAAAACTTACTTGTATTGTCATGCCAGCACATTTTCAATTTTAAAATATCTCCAATCCTGTTGGCGTCTCATATCTTTTTACATACAGTTATTATTATAGAAACGTTTTATACCAAGTGATGAGTTGAGAAAACAAATACTTTTCTAAATATGAAAAATGAAAATTATCAAAAATATGTATTTCCCATGCAAATACATTTATGAAAGTCAATATCAAACTCGACAACCGACAATTATATACTGCATTGTCGCCAACCGTTTGGACATTTTTTCCCTAAAAAGAATTCACGTATCTTTCATTTTCAATATAATAAAATAATTTCACATATTTATCTAATAATATTGAATAATATAATTGTATTCATGATTTAATAAATGTTGCATATTATTATAATTTAATAAACTTCGGTTTCGAATATACGTAAATTTCGCACATAGTATTCCTCATAGTGAAAGTAATATGCATTCATCCTTCCGCTTGAAAAATATCCAATACTTTGTAACGCACATGAAGTTATTCAAGAAGGGAAAGGGTGAATCCAATGATTATATTCCCTTCTCCTTCTGGGATAACTTAATATCCAATACCTAATAAACTTCGGTATTGAATATACGTAAATTTTGCACATAGTTTTCCTCATAGTGAAAGTGATATACATTCATCCTTTCCCTTGAAAAATATCCAATATTCTGAAACGCGCACATCAGGTTATTCAAGAAGGGAAAGGGTGAATCCAATTATTATACTCCCTTCCCCTTCTTGAATAACTTAATGTCCAATACTTTGTAACGCACATTGAGTTCTTCAAGAAAAGAAAGGGAATATAATAATTGAATTCACCCTTTCCCTTCTTGAATAATCTGATGTGCGGGTAAAATTATTTTTTGTTGGGGGGGTCAATATGTTCTGTTTTATGTTTATACAGGCTATTTAATTACGAGATGAAAAAAATATAAAAGAAGCCGATTTTCAGGAACAAAAATTATTGGAGGGGGGTATTTTGATGAGACCGCCGAGTTTTTTTCCTTCTCTGTGATCAGGAGGCTTATTTAGTTACGACAAACAAAAAAAAATCGAAAAAAGGCTAATGCCCGTAATCTGCATTTATTCCCATTGTTCCATCTAAATTTGAATTTTGATTGTCAAATTCTGTGTCTATAAACATATCATAACTAGAATCTGTAGAAACTACATTTTAACATATCTGGATCAACTTTACTTGATTTCGAGTGTTCAAGTAGAGAATTTTTTGTGGGTGAGTACTCTATTTTTGTTGAACTTATATATTATAAACATACTACGTGTTTAAAGGGGTTATCAATAGTGTATTATTTTTGTTGAAGTTGCATATCATCTACATACTGTATGTTGGGTGAGTTATCAACCAGTACATATTTTTTATTGTTCAAATAAACGAAGTAGCTACAACTGGTCTGTGTGTATCCTTATGGTCCACAGTTTTAATATTCTCATAACCTTTTTAGTGAATTTCTAAGTTACCTTATTTGTCAATACCTCATGTTTCTTTATTTTGGTGAGCTTTATCACTACTGTTAAAAATAAAGTGGGGCTCGCGGGTAGACTATTTTCCATTCCACATATTTTCAAGTAACAACATTCTAAGAGTAGGCAACAGTTCCCATGGCTTATGCTCGCCGACGAAAAGCTGCTGTTCGCACTATTATAACAAACCTTTGACTTGCTACATAACATCAATAAATATGTATAAAAATTTGTTACAGTGGTTTAAATTTCTTTTGAACTAAAAAGTTGGTCAGTAGGTGACCGATTGCTACGATAACCAGCCTAATATTCTCCTAACATATCCTCTGCGAAGGTATTTAATCATCTTCGTACTGTCAGTTTATAGCATGTGTCTAGGATTGATGTATATCTATAATTGTCATATACTGTCCTGTCACCTCTCTTATAAATTGGGCAAATTAATATGTTGACCATTCTTTCGGCATTTGCTTCTTTTCCCATACATTTCTTATAATTTCAAAAATTTCCTCCTATAGTAGCACTCCTCCTGTTTTTAACGTTTCTACAGTTATTTCATGCTTTTTTTAATAGACCCTGCTCGTTCAGTTTCATTAGGTTCTGCTTGTTCAATCTCTTGATCATCCATTTCCGTACTTGAATTCAAACTGTCACAAGATTCATCACTCAGATTTGGTTCATAGTCTTTATCAACGACAGAATCATCACAATCACTTATATAACTGACGTTTTCTTCATGAATGTCACTTTCGTGTTCATTTGATGTCTGGCATACAACAGGTTCTTCGTTTTTTTTTTAAAAACTATTCAAAGGAACTTGTGGTACTTGTTTTTATATGGCTTCCCAACTACCTTCTTTATGTTTCAGTCGAATGTCTTTTTCTGGAAATGAAAACCTTTATAAATGTATGACTTTTACATAAACTAACCTCAGAACAGAAAGTGAAACAAAATAATTTGTTACTTACGTGATGATTCTTGCTGTTCCACTTTATTCTTGGCCAACATTGCCAACAATAAAGCACCCCGGCCACTCATTTTTAGCTTAATTCACCTTTTTTAAAATTGGAAAACACAATTACGGTACGGAACGAACATTTCAAACCTAGCTTTTGAACGACTACAATAAGCACTAAGTCACGTGATGCAAAGCTCTATTACATTTTCAATGCTGAATAGCTACAAGCAAAACGCACTAAGTGACTTAGTGCAATATTTTTGTTACACAAGTTAGATTAGAGAAGAAACAAAAACTAAGGGCTTGATGTGTTTTGCTTGTACTAATACCTAGCAAAGTGATGTTAGTGCATTTCGTCAGTTGCTGTTACTCTATTTTTAGTTGGTTGCGGACTTAGTGCGATTTAGCAGTAAATAAATGATCAAATGTTAATAGAGTAACCGACGAAAAGACGTTTTTCCAAATTGTTGACTTAGTGCTTTTTGCTTGTAACCCCACGATATATTACCTTCACAATTATAATTTTTTTTTAATTTATTTTAGCGGCTTTCGGAGCACTTCCGTCTTACTTCCGTAGGCCTCTATATGGCTTAATATAAGTGAGATGTTAGCTAACATTTAGAGAGTATCTATACAGCATAGCTTTTCAGGCTTTTGATGTTTCTATGTTTTCGATATTGCCCCACTCTGTGGAACCATAACAAGCTAAGTACCTTTAATTTTTTGTAGATGTGATGTTCCAACTCTGCAGTTTGTACCAATCGAATTTTTCATTCAACAAGTTTTAGTAAAATCAATTTAACAAATTTGCATCACTTAGTTAAATGACCATCTTGGTTTTTAGTAAATAGTATAATAACCAATACTAATTTTAATTACTCCTATTTATTCTGATTAGAATCTGTTTATTATCATCTCATTGTAAATCAAGATTAGTGCATTATAATACAATTTTAATAGTAACTTGTTTCTTTTCTTAACTTCCTAAATCACTGATTTTATACACACTGCTAAAACTAAATCAATTATTTACACAGTGAATGTCTAGCCATGAACAGGCTATCTTTATGATATTGTTTCTAGGTTCAACTAAACAATAAAAAACCTAGTAGCCTCATAATCTCATATCCTCATATCTTATCTTTTTTTGAAAACAAATTATTGGCTACTGTTTTGTGTCTAGGTTTGGCGATACTCACACCTAAAATTAAAATTTGCTAATTTCTGTAACGAATGAGATTTATGTTAATGAACCGATGAAATATGGAATTTATCAAAATCTTCACAATCAAATTGTTGGTCTGTAGCAAATTTGGAAATAGTTGTAGCAGTGTGTTGGTTTTCTGGAAATGGAATAATCAAGTACATTATTACCTCTTTGAATTTTTAAATCAAGAAAATTGATCAAGTTATTTCTTTCAACTTCTAATATAATTTAATTTTTGGATATCAATTATCAATATGGTTGAAAAATACATCTAATTGTCGTTCACAAGCTAATATGTCATATGTTCTATATATCTATACCAAAATAAAACATTTTTTGAAATATTACTTTCAAAAATTTCTCTTTCTAAGCTGTTCATAAAAATGTTTGCCCAAATTGGTGATATAGGGCTTCCTATTGGTAAACCTTCATTTTGAATATATATCTTATTGTCAAAAGTGAAATAATTCTGATTAATACATACATCAATTAAATTAAGTATATCTGATATTATTCCTGGATTAATATTCTCATCTTCTAGTAATTTTCGTACAAGTGTTAAACATTCTTTAAGAGGATTTTTAGTGAACATTTTGGTAACATCAAATGAAATGAGTTTAGAGTTATCTTGCAAGATGAATGCTTTCAATTTTTTTATTAGTTCTATTGAATTTATAATTGAGTATTTAGATGTATATCCGTAACTATTAGGTACGTTGTTAAGTTTTTTTGCTAATATATTATTAGGAGTATTAACATAAGAATATACAGGTCTAATTGGTTTCGTTATTTTATGTAATTCACCGTTTCCATATAATTGTGGAGAATGAGGATTTTTATTAATGATGGACTTCTTTGCGTAATCACTTAAAAAGATAATTTCAATTATTAACAATATCTCTTACATTATTAGAAAACTTTTAAGATATCCATTGTTTAATGTCCTACTATCGTATATTCAAAACAAGGAGGGATCGGCAGATTCTTTTATTATATGCTTCATAAATCTTGACATACCTGTGAATTTTGTATGTGTATTGATATCATTTCTTTTTCTGACTATAATGAATCTCACGGTCGTTCAAAGTTCTGGATGCACATGCTACTAGTTTGAGTACATTTGTACATTGTATTTCTGAAGCAGACAACATCCCAATCCATTCTTAGATGAATCGCTTTGAGTCACAACTTTTTTCGTTACAATGCATTAGCGCTGGGGTTTGACTAACAAGTTCCTTTAACCTTGCACTCGTGGCGCCTGTTGGATCAAACATCACTGATGGCAAGAGTCTACTTCATATATTGAAAATGAAAAAATCCGTAAATGAAATTAAAAAAATATACCATGAAATAAAACACTTTAGTTTGTTTAAAACTTCATTATATTTTGTAACGGTGCAGAATTCCTATAAGCGGAATGCCCGTAAAATTATGAACAGTAAGTACCAAGAAAAAAAAGCTTCTATGACTGAGTGAAATATTAATTGTCCTGAGACTAATTCAGGGTCATAAAGATTCTCACTCACCATGAGCGAGAGCTTATAGTTTGTGCCAGGATCCTAGGTAAAGTAAACTATCATAAGCTGTAGATAACAATTTATTTACCAATTAAAATGGTTCTATACGCTCTATATACAAAGAAACCAACAATGCGGTGAGGATTGAATTAATAGCAACAAAATATATTAACTAGGTAAACTGAGTACAACTAATAAGGTTACAAAGCTATAGGGTACTACAGAATAATATATAAAATAAATCAATGAGGAAAATATAAATGGTACACTGAATATTCTATATAATATATTACAATGTGGAACTTGAATTTACACAATAGAACAATATTTGAGGATACTTAAACCTAAACACGTGGTTAACCAAAATAACACCGGAGGTCAGAATATTGGCAAGCCGTCAAGACTTTTAATGCCGAAACATCATCCCTCACGATAACATCAAAACCTCACGGCTCGTCCTAAAATTTTAACATTGAGGAAGTACTTATCTTGTATACTGAAGCTTAAAAAGTCGATGTATGGAGTTCGGGTATATCTTACGTCTTCCAGATGAAATATTCCCATAAAAGAAGTAAAATTCAACGATTCTGCAGTGGATTAATGTCCAACAAAAGAATCTACCCTCGGGTGAAGCCCAACTCCAGTCTAATCGCACCATAACCAAAATTCTAATGTGGATAATAACAACTTGGAGCTGGTATCGTGCCAGACATGAGATATCCGATAACCAACTGGATTTATCATTAACTTATACAACTTACTTGGTTGATAACCAGAAAAAAATTACTATAGGTTATAACGAGTTCGTCAGAAAATGGAAAAGCCAATAAAGAGCTGGCGAGTTAGTGCCTGCGAATTTATAATATCTGGAAGTTTTGTAAAAAATCTAATAGTGCTAGTATGACACTGTCAGCTGACCTTTCGAAAACCATAATCGAATAATCGATTGACTTCCCTCTTACAACTATTTTAAACGTGAATTATATATTAGATGATATTTACGAATAAGAACGGAATTTGGAAGATAATGATTTAATGAAAGTTAAAGAAACAAGCAGGAATAATTATCCAACATGAATAATCGATTATATCGAATGAACTATAGAGTTTATAACTGAAGGAATTACTGTCATAGAAAAATCATCGATCGGGAGTGATCAAGAAGATAGATGAATCATAGACAATTATTAACCGATCGGTACAGAATTTTGACAGTTAAAAGTACTCTGGATTATGAACAATATTATAATGGTGAAAATTGCAAAGATCATATGTTCCCTTATAAGTGAACCCTAACAGAGATGAACATGTCTCAAGAAATAACTATATTAGCAAGTAAGGTTTGTACGATTTGAATTAAACTTTTTTTTTGTATACCTGAACATATTAACTAGTTGTGACTGTAACAATTTAAACTAATGTTCAATTTAAACATGTGAGGCGTCTCGCAAACACATTAGCTTTAACAAAAGAGTGAAGGTATAATGAACTTTTTTCAAATTTATACAGTGCATAAATACGGAATTCTACGAACAATAACAAAGGTATTGAATAAGTCTACCTGTAAATTCATTCACTACAATCATTCCGAAACTATCTTCTAGGTAAATAGGTTTATTAGTGTTGAATGGAATATATATTTGGTCGTTAAGAAGGTTACATTAATATTGATTTGTATTTATCTCAAGAGCTTCTAAAATATTTTATCTAAACGATTGACGTTCTACATGTAAAATTTCAATATTTGGGTCGAAAGTGTGTTGGTTTTCTGATAAATGATTTAAATGGTTAGAATGTAATTTTTTGTTGACATAGCTACGTCAGTGTTCCAAATTTCTAGTTTTAAAATTTCTAATGATTCTACCGATATAAATTTTTTCACAGTTGTCATTACATTTTAATTTATAAACCCCTGATTTGTTTAATTTTGAAGATTTAGATTTGTCATTTTCAATGAGTTTGGGAAAATTGTAATCAGTTTTTAAGCTTTTAAATTGATTATTATTATTTTTATCAGAAGGGAATACTTGTTCTAAAGTCGACTGAAGATGCGATATATAGGTTACCTTTTCTTGTTTATATTTCGCTTGATAAGAATATTGTAATGCTTTATCGTTCACTTGAACAAAATCCCGGAATGAGACTTCTCAAGCGTGGTTCAACTCCAAGTTAATGACACACTTTGTATAACAGAGGATGATTAGACTGTGAGATTTCAGAGCGCCATTACCTTTTGAAACGTTACGAAATAATACAAATAATACAAACAAAACTAGGTGATAAAGGTAGAAACACCTTGGAAAAGAATTTACTCTGAATTAAAAATTAATAATAAAAATGTGGAAATAAAATGTGCACAAACTTAATCAAACCCGGACACGATACCCTGTGGCTCTCACAGCCGGGTGGATTAGAAATAAAAGAGAATATGTATAAAATTTAATTTAATTCTGCCTCAAAATGGAATGGAAAAATACAAGAGGTACTTAACTGACGGTACTCTGGTGGTTTAGATGTTCTGAAGGAATGGAAGCGGTGTTTTCTATGGTGAAGATGTCTCGGACCAGTGGAAGCTGTCTTCATCGGAAAAGGTGTCTTACATAAATGGAAGCTGTCTTCAACGGTGAAGGTGTCTTTAACGGTAAAGGTGTCTTACATAAATGGAGACTGTTACGTAGCTCTGACGTAGCTGTCACGTAGCTCTGACGTAGCTGTCACATAGCTGCTGTGCTTACCTAAGAGTACACAAGAATCAGGGATATGTAGGAACTTGATCGTATTGGGGCACATTGTGTTGGTTCAGCTTTTCAGGTTTAAAAGGAAGGCAGTTATTTGAATTTACAAAAATAAAATTTACTGAAAGCTTCCCAACATATATGTCTCCCATATTGAAACAATAAAAAACAAATTTACTAAATTAGTAGCATACTAATGTTCTGAAAAACATGAGAGCCAAAAAATTATTATCTGAATAAATAACGTGCTTTAAAAAATATATCTGAAACCTGTAGTGTCAGTATGCTTCATAAGAATGAATATTCTATGGGTTTTTAAAATGTATAATAAATGTTCTTTATATTGAAAAAAGATATTTTGCAACATAAGAAGCTCTCAAGTATTTGCTCAAAATTAAGCAATGATTTGTATTTATTTTAAAATTAATATGTAGGTATGAAATAACGATTCCGTGACCACGTGCAAATGTAATTTATCTCTGAATATGTGAAAGATCAGAAATGAGAGAAATGCAAGAAAAATAATCTCAGCGATTATATCGAATGAAACTTAGAGATTATGAAATATAACTTTCAACTTACCACAGCAAATTACGAAAACTTTCAGAACAAGAAAAAACGTGAGTACGTGTTTTCTCTTCAACGTCGGTATCGGAAAAGGGAGGATTTTCAGCTTGTAGCGAACAGGGGGAAATTGACAAACGTCAATTGTCTCAACGTTCAGTTTGAAGTCTATGGTTGGGAGTGGCTAATGAGACGGCAAGCGGAAATTACACGGAATTCATTATATTAAATCGAAACAGGTCGATGGACATGTTACAATATTTTTGCTATATGTATCTGCTTGGATATCTCCCAAGCATTTGACACCGTTTGCCACAAATCGTTATGAAATAAATTGGAGTATGGAATTAGAGGTAACCCAAGTGACCATCTATGTCGCTGTGATATAGTATTTGAAGATAGAAAAGGGAGTATTACTATATAGTGCTTCCTCGTCTCCGCTACGTTTCTAGGACAAAACATGTTCCATATTCATTGCAAATGTATAGATACTATGTAAATACTTGGCAGCGGTTACATATTACTCCTACATAATATTGAAGTAGATTTTCTACCTTATAGCGATATTTTATATTGAGAGTGAAAAGAGAGCATTATTACGTTGTTTAGATTCGTAGTTTTTAAGTTTCTCATAAAGAGCAAAGTTCCATATTTGATTACCAAAAAAAAAGTAGAAAATATTTATCGTGAAAAACGGTTGAGGTTATGTGTATTCTAAACGAGCGTGAAACAGTGATATGCCAGTGGTGTAAAGGTATGAAAATATAAAAGAGACAAAGCAGATACGTATATAATGTTTTATATTTATATTTATTCAATATGCCCAGAGCTCAACGAAAATCGTTCAAGTTATTATCTAAAAGACATCGTCGTAGGATTACTTCCAATATTCTACAAAATGTAGGAACTGAAGATTCCTTATGCAATAAATTATCTGCTCCTATTGCTTCCTCACCAACTCCTGTTCAAAATTATCTATGTAAAAATAAAACATTTATTCAATCATTTTAGTACACCTATTTTTACTGGCGGAAGGATTAATAAAAAGTCTCCTTCTGGAGCCTAGGTATATCAAATACATCAAGTTACCTGCTGGCATCTTAATGTATATTTTATGTGTTAGGGGCTATAATATTAATGTGATATTAAACCTCTAACAGAAGTTTGCAACAGTGTTGTTAGAAATATATTGAAAACAAATTCTGACAGAATAAGTAAACCTGAAACGAAACTATATACTGTGGTGCCATCTATATTTATATTATCTGATTATGACGACAGTTTTATTGGGTATTTTTCATTCCAATAAATATGTGTTCACAAATGACTAACAAATAAATACAGTACTTCACACCATGAACAGAGCATAATAAAGTTGAAAACATAATTGTGTTGCAGAAGATTTTGTCAAGACAAATAGATTTGGGTAAAAATCCTTCTAGAATTGCAATCACTCAATACTACAGATATGACTAATAATTTAGTTGATGTCCGAAAGGAAATTGATGGCAGAGTGGAGAGGGACCTGCAGTTTTATAAAAAAGTAGTGAGTGACACATAAAAAAAGTATATAAATTCAATCTGTAATGTATGATAGTTTCACTGAATTTGTTATTAATCTAATTTACTACAAACTTTTATGTTTATCAATAATAAGACTTGTTCTGAATCTCTCAATATGCTGCTATACAATATTCGTTAAGTGTACATTTGACATTATCTCCACCATTTCGATTTTTATTTTATATTACTATAAGTTATTGTTTTAATTTAGATCCTATATTTTAAGAGCATTGGAGAGATAACCCTAAAAGAAAAAATTTGTAGTGTTTTGAAAAGAGCGTTCTCCAATAAATTAATTGCACAAGCCAGCTGGCTAAGGCACAGTCGTGGCGACAGGAAAAATTTCCAGCTTAGTAACCTGAAATTAATTGCTGCCCATGAAGGTACACGTTATTCAACTATTAAAGTGTTTAAAACTAACACATTTACCTTTGAACAGTTTAGTTGAGAAAACCGTTTTTTGTCGTTTTTCAATGATACAAACTGAAATAATAAAAAAATACTTTCAGATGCTGTAAACACTGACATGACATATACAGAGAAGAAATTTGAGAAAATTGCTGCCGACTGGACCCGTCAAGGGAAGCAGCGCAAACAAAGAGAACGGAAAAATGAATAATTTTAATTGACAGGTTTTATTACATTTAATAAAAATTGTGCAATAACGTTCATATTTGATTTGTCCAGGAAACTTAACAAATAATACTAGTTTCCTTAACTTTGCATTGTTGTAGATTATATTTTACTTTATAATGCAACTGTCAATTATACATTTACAACGTCAAGTAAAAATATTATCTAAAATAGTTTTAAAAGTTTAAGAATCAGTTCTATTGTCAATATTTCTCTCGGTGTAGCATTTCCGTAAGACGTTTACCTCCTCTAGAGACGTAGTTGGCACAAAACTGAAACATCTCTGAGACATAGCTGTGTTAGATAAGAGACATCATTTGGCGCCTAAGAACAGAGTTTCGCTCCGTAACTACGATATATAAGCGACATCATTTGGCGTTCAAAAAAGAGTTTCGCTCCCTTTTTAGGGAGGACATAGGAGCATCATAGAGATATATCTGTTATGTTAACGCGCTTTCCTCGTGTTGTCTCTGTGATAGAACAAGTAACACGTGTGATATATCTGGAACGTAGCTGCTCTGTAAAATTGTCATTTGGAAATGTATACAAACTTATAGAAAGTTATTTATCAAAAGGTTGAAATCGATGGTGTAATGAGTGCACCACATAAAATCACATACGGTGTACCTCCAGGAACCGCTCTTGGTCCACTTTTATACCTCCTATTCATTAATAGTATGTTTTACTTGAATATTCAGGGTGAGGTCATCAGCTTTGCATATGACACCGTAGTTTTATAGTTCCTCCACATGGAAAAATAGGAAATGATTTTCCCAGTATTGCTAAATAATTACAATTAAATAAGCTAACTCTCAACTCCAGTAGAACAAATTATTTGCCTTTTTCATCCTACATAACTGGGTTTCCTAACTTGCGGCCACTGAACATCGAGGTGACAAACAACATAGAAAAAATAACATATCTTGGTATCACAATTGATTGACATTTGATATGGTTTCTGCAATGTAATGATTTAGTAGAAAAGATTAGAGGCTATCTTCCAAAATTTAGGTATTTGAAAGAAATTCTTGAGCCTAATAAATTAAAAGTCTTATATTTCTCACTGGTGGAATCATTGATTTCTTATGTTATTGTGAGTTGGGGGTGAGGGACTGTTTCTTAAATAGAGTTCATATTTTACAAAAATAATTTTTAAGAATCATCTTCCAAAAAAATATTTTATATTCATCGAATCAATTCGGCTGCTCCATTTCAAAACACAGTATGTGAAAATAATGGAATTGTGATAAAAACGAGATTTAGTGTTTTTTTTTACCTTGAGACGTATTCAATGGCATATTTTTGATTTTACGGTTACGTGTTACAGTTCGTCGTATAATATTTTATACAAACTCAAATTGTGCGTATTTTCAGTTGTAGCTATAGATTTGGCACATGCTTGGTTTTAGCATTGAATATGACACATTTTTTTATATTTCAAAACAGAGTATCCACATCAAAAATTAAATAAACAACAGTTTAGTTTATGTAGGTAGTAACATTTTACTAAACTCCAGATCTCAAAACAGTATAATTATGTCCAACGTTTATTAGTTTAGAAATACAACGGTTGGTGAAAATGTCTTACAGGTAGTGAACAAATATTTTGAACCAAAGAAATTACTACATACTATTTTCTGAATTGATGTTATCATACTCCTCGACCAAATCTGGAGCAGAATCGCTTTCATGAAGATTTTTCCAAAACTTCAACCTGTCTATCGGCATAAGCGGTCCCAATAGTCTTATGATTTCGTTTTTGTTTGATGTCAGTATTCTTCTGCAAAGAGTCTAGAGATATATACTCTCCTTGGTCGAAATCAGTTTTATAATCCAAGCTTCTTTTCCCTTTCTTGAAGCATACTTCAGCTATAGGATTCAACAAAAAACCTCTCAAGGAATCGAATTCTTTGGCATTTTTGCGGACTTGCCTTCTCTTCTTTTCCCATTTGTGGAAAACATTAATATCTAGAACTTGAAGACCTTTTCTAGAAGACATAACCGCCTCTGTGAGATCATTGTAATCATATAATATTACCAATCTTGTTAATTTTGGTTCCGATATTTCCGTGAATGCCATCGGCGCTCATATGAGTGTGACCCTTTGAGAGATAACGGAAAGTCACACAATCAGGTCCGTTATCTTGATTTACCAACCAAACTAACGATGTATAAAGTATCCAATTTTTATTCTGCCCTGTACAATTATCTGACCAAACAATGAACTCTTTGACATCTAGTTCTTCCTCGAAAACAATAGAAATGGCATCAACAATATGGTTACCATCACGTCCTGCCAAATCTTCATGCCACATGGAGCAATAATTTTTGAACGAAGACTTTTTTTTAACGAAGCAAATGTCGAATTGAATGCTGTGAGGTGGCTTAAAAAATGACTATCTTTTACGGAGGGCATGCTAGGAATTAAGATCACCTTTTGCAAATTCATTGAATATATTCTGACATTCAATTGTCAGGTATCGTAGTGGTATTTGTCAATGGCTTCTTAGCTTTATTTTTGTGTGTATTCCATTCCTCGTCATTCACAAAAGGCAGTTCTTCAACATCTTTGGCCTGTGACTTCTTCTTGTAAGTTTCGTATTCTACACAAACGTCAGATTACGTCAGATTTGGGCATGCATAAAGAAATATGCATCAATTTTATGGTCTTCCTATAAAGTTTAATTTCACAGAAACCGGGATGTTCACATTCAAAATCATCACACATGGATTGTACTGTTAAGTCTCTTGATAAATATCTCATATTAGGTGCATTGTGACGTCGACAGTGAGTAATACAAGGCTTGGATTTGTTGATGTGATTCATGATGATAGTTCTTTCTCGTTTTCTCTTATAATTTCCAATGGTACCCCTATTTTCTCTTACAGCTGCCAACAAAGGAATTTTTTTCATCGCATTGCATAATTCCGTAATAACAGAATCGTTGGAATATCCAAGGGTATTTAGAAAAAACTTGCGACAAACGTATCTACTTTTATCTTCTTTTGGAAAGAAAAATTTTCGACTTTCGTTTTTGCGAAGCCTTTGACAGGTTAAGCTTGGACAGTTCTTCTCATTACAGGTACCATTTGGACATTCTCAGCCAACCATTTACGGCGTGAACTGTAATCCAACAGCCAATATTCTTCTCAAATCCGAAATCGCTCTTTTTCAGAGAATGTGGAACCACATTTTTTAGTACATTTTTCTGAACATGAAGGTTTCATCGGATGCTTTTCTTTGTCGCGGGCAACTTTTTCATTTTTCGTTAACCGTTTATATTTTTGGTCTTTTTGTCATCTTTTAATGGGAGGCTGTAAGCTAGTTGAAGTGGATGCTGTTTCATTACCTGGGTTATCCATTTGAGGTAAATCGTTGATTGTTTCTCCCACAGACTCCAATGAACTGTCAAGACTCCGTAATCTATTATTGGAATTGTTATTGGTTTCAGGGTCAAAATCGGAATCGGCAATACTATCGTCACTGAAGTTGGTAACATTCATCTCTTCATCCAGATCATTATTTTCCAATATACTATCTTGCTGTCTGAAAAACAATAAACTACAATTAAATTTGAAAAAAAGAGATTTGTATGATAATACGTTTATTATTATTATTATTATTGTGTTAACGTAGCACTACTTCACACTATGTTCATAGTCAGCTCATAGAAATATATAGGTATCTGAAAATTATTATTGAACCATATTTAAATTTACTTTAAATGACCGTACGTAACCAAAAATTGAGGTTATGAAATTGTTTCTAAAACATAAATGAATTTCAAGTCATTTGGCTTCACTTACTGCTTATTCAAGCACATGTCCACCATCAATCTTCCACGATTCATAATTATTCATAAGTCGTTTGTTTCACTACTAATTTCAGAACAAACGGAAGAACAGAACTACGCAGCACACAACATGCATAAAACCACTCAGCTTCGCAGGGTAATAACAACTGACACAATATTGCATCTTAAAAATGGTAAACACTGAAACATTTTAATTTTTTATTCAGCCTTGAATCCTCAAAACACAGTAACTGTTCATATACTGTGTTTACTATTTGCTGTCCGGCGTAATTTTATATCTTTCAAATTGCCAAAACGGAGCATCTGGTATATACAGTGTTTTGGTCTGGAAAAAGCATATACTATGTTTTGAAATGTGGAACGGAGAAAATTTGTGCAGATACTAGGTTATGGTTATGTGATAACTCTGAATCTCTTGCAGCTATCAGCAAACAGGCCAGGTTGAAAGATGCGTCCAAACACAGTATATCCAAATATATAGTAATATCAATTTCTAAAAAAATGTTGGTTACTGTGTTTTGGAATGGAGCAGCCGAATTGTATATAGATGCCCAGGTAGAAGACGTACGGCAAATTTACATTCAAAAAATATTGTTGTCTGTTTTCCAAATTAATAGTAATTATTAAAAAGCGAATTGAAAAATGGATTAATGAAACAGGTGGACAATTCTTTGGTAATATATTAAATTAAATTCTCTCATAATTGACAGTATCCATTTCAGCAATCTTCATGTGTTTAACAATTAATATGGTACCGCTTAAACATGTATTACAGAACTTGACAATTTATTGGATTTAACGCATTACCCGATTTGACAATGTATTGGACTTGACAATTTGCTGTTGATCTGTTGCTAACAAATAATCTTCATAGGCTGTCTTCCAAAATTTCCTTTCTGAAGCGGCTTGACATCGTTGTAAATCAAATTCAGGAAGCAATTTTACTGGACCTAGGCTTAAATTTCATTTCGATGTCTTCTAACTTCACTTTTCGATTATATTCCTGACTCTTGTATTTTTGAAATGATTCTCGATATTTTAAACAGTATCCGCCTCTTTTGCGCAATAATCATATTATAGTTAATTCGGGTTTGATATGTTAAAAATGAAAGCCTGATGATTGCACAGATACGCCAAAAACTATATACCAATCATAGAGTCTCTTTTCAAACAAAAAATCAAATGATTTCAACACGTCTCACCTAAAATGCGTTGTTGTTTTTCGACAATTTATTATAAATATTTATGATTGTTCGAAAACGAGAAGTTATGCGTGTATCCAAACAGTGAATTTCCATTAAGTAGAAAACAAGTTTTATGCAATCGTGTTGTCTGAAATGTCTCTTCCACTTCGAGGTAAAATTGTGTATCGACTTAGAATTTTCATTACACGGATCGTCCGCTTTCCTTTATTTGAAAAATGTCTCTTGTTTTAACTCGAAAAAATTCAGATAAATTAAGTAGTCTCTATTCAGGACATCTAATTATGTTCAACTGAATTTGAAATTGACAAGTTAATGAAAAATCAGTAACAGGAGATTTTAGAGCAATAAGATGGAAAGATACAATCCCTTCGCATTATTCTATGTTGATGAGACAGGATAGGGAACAATTTCGTTCTCTTATTGAAATGTACATTTTGTCAGGATATATTCCTTCTTCGTTGTCGGTAAATTCTGACAAAAATTCAAAATGTCACTCAAGGAGATGTCTGAGTACATTTCCATCATCTAAGAGAAATTGAAAACTTTCAACATATCATATAGGAGTATATATGAATAAATAAAAATCAACAATATAAAAGCGAATACTTGATATCGTTTATAACGGTAATAATAGAAACGATTTTCTTGATTGAACGTGTTGTGTATTTACTTCTTATTTGAATTAACTCTCCATCTTTTTCATCAGGGCTCTTTTTCTTGTGCAGGGGACAATAACGGTTCTCTGCGGATTAACCGATAGACCTTCCCCCCTGCACCATTTATCCACTATGGTCTTGCATTATTTCTAAAACATATTCTAGGTTCCTACCTCTCATTACTAGCACTATATCATCCGCATACCCAAGGCAGTGATATATCTCCTTGGCCATTTTTATCAGGAGATTGTCGACAAGGACCACCCAGTATAGGGACGATAGAACGCCTTCCTCTGGGCAGCCCCTTTCAACCTTTGCTTCTACTGCGGTCTACGCCCAGAGTGGATATGATGAGCCTATTTCTTAGGCTGGCCTCTATCCAGTTTCATATGGTGTGCGGAATGTTCCTACGCTTCAGTGTGTTCACTAGTGGAATTGTAGAAACGTTGTTTAACACCCCTTTTATATCCAGGGATGCGCCTAATGCCACCCCTTTGTTATCAATTGACTTTGTCAGGAATCTGTAGATTATCCAGTACGGAGTCTGTATCTGGTTGATAGGTATTGGCGTACGCTCAGGGGATAATCTGTCAATGTGTGGTCCCTAATAAATCTATCGACAATATTTTCAAGTGATTTATGCAGGAATGAGGACAAGCAAATATGTCAATATGACTTGGGCGCTTGGTCTGAAATTCTGCCAACCTTTGGCAGATAGACTATGGTCGCCTTTTGCCATACTACTGGCATCTGGTCCCAAGCGATACAAGGTTTGCATAAGTGTGGCAGTAATATGTCCTGATCTTTCTGGAGCACAACTGCGTAGATTCCATCTGAGCCTAGCGATTGTTATGGATAGAATTTGCCTATGGCCAATTTGTTTCTCTCATACATTACCAATTCCATTGCCCTATACCGTTTCTGTGATCTCCTCACAGAAACGCTCTCACGATTTCCTCTTTGCCTTGCTGATCTCCTTGTTGCACTACGTGAGTTATGCACTATAAGTATGCCAGTCATGGTTGATTTTGGTTTTGTTGAATAGCCTCGGACTTGAGACCCTCCAGGTTATTTTTCCACGAGTCCGTCTTCTTTCTTTGTTGCCATTTGTATTGCCTCACTCAATTGTTCTACTGCCAGGTCAAGGCTCTTCGTTGTGGAAATGTTTGCTTGTACTGTAACAAAGTCGCTGGAGCATAGCTCCGGGATTAATGTACAGCTGATTTTATTACAATTATATAACGAACGGTATCTTGTATTGTTAGAGTGATACAGTAACTTACCACTGCGCAGGTTCAGTTCTCTCATGGCTCTGTTATACAGCCACGGTTCTTGTACGATGTCGAGGCCTTCTTTTTGTTCTTTTTGGAACCTTCTACAAAGATCGACCGAAGTAGCCTGGCGTGGTGGTGGTTTATTTGAATTACCTTTATGGTATCCATTCATCTTAAAGAGCGGCTCATCAGTAGGGCCTCCTCATGTTCCATGGCATCGTCTTTTGCTGGAAGACTGTATGTTTTTGTCAGCGGACTGATGCCACTTTGAGTACGGGGCACCTTGGCACCGACTTCGCTGCCCTACTCCGCCGGTACCTTATCGTCTGCCCTTGAGGTGCTGGTCTTAGGTTTCACGACGGTTTGTTGGGCTTTGTCCTCAGATTTCCTATCCTGCTGTGCTTGCTTCTAAACTTAAACCTAACAAAGCCGAAGTAGGGGCGCATGTTTAAATTTCTCCACTATCAAGGGACTGTTTATCAATAGAAAAGGTCTCCAGTGAGCCTTTGTCTATTGAGACTTTGCCCCAGGACCTCCACAGCCTAGTGTTCAGCCTTCTATTACCCACTGAACTTGACGATTCTTTCGACAGGCAGTCTTTCTCCATTCTCATCTGGGATAAAAACCTAATAAATCAGGAAACCTTTAACTGGGGAGGCAACTTCCTCCGGCGGTGAATCTGCTGTCGGTATTAGCTTCAACAACCTGAATTCCACACACATTCCCACCAAAAATACACAAAATGTCCTCCAAACGCACCCGCAGAACTAAAACTGCTTCCTAATCCACCGCTCAGACACTGAATATTCCGATTTAACTCATGTGACTCCCCAACAACTCCGAAATATTGGATTGGCCGAATCCACAATCGATATTCTACAAGAATCATTTAAACACTTCAAATCCCTCCAAAGAAAATCGTCTCATTCAAATTCCCAAACAACCCTAACCTAACCACTCCAATGTCTGAAGCTCAAAAATCCTCAACATCAACTCCTAGACGCACTTCTTTCTCATCCTCCACCAGGTCTCACCCTTCCTCCGTAAGATCCCAATCTCCCTCAACCTCAATCGACCGACAACCCTCCACTGCCGGCAAGGATGATTTCACCTTCGTCGGGAAAACAAAACCCCGACCTACTTCAACTGCTACCCCCCTCAACAATCCCACATCAACACCCAGCAACAAACCAACAACAACCCAAACCTTAAACATTCGAAATCTACCTCTTCAATATTCCTCACAAAAATCCCTCTTCAACCTTCTTACCACCTATGAATTCCTAAATAGACAAATTTCCTACCTTAAAGTCAAATATATCGGAACCATCCTCCTCAAAACAACATCCCAAATGGCACCCTTCACTGTACTCAGAAAAATCCATAATTCGACTGGTGATTCCAATATTACCGTCAACATTCTCACTTCCACTGAACGCCCACATCGCCAGTCTAACAAAATTCTCACATACACATTCTCACTCGTCTGCGGAAATGTGGAGGCAACAATCGCTCTCGAAGAATTCGAAGAATTTCCATTCGTTCGAACAAGCCAACACCGATGATGTTCCGCATTCCGAAACTCAGTATCACCAGGCCCTTACCTCCGACATCTCATTTCATGGTCTCCCACATAGATAGATGAGACACTGATTGTGGCGCCATCTAAAGAGCATGTCGACTAAACAATTGAGTGATGTTGAAAAGATTTCTGTAATTTTAGGTTTTGGCGGTATATTCAAATCTACTGTATTTCAATTATTTTATTTCATAATAGCAATTTATAGTCCATCATTTCACATTTCATTCAATTTAACTCCAATAACCCAATAATGATTAAATGTTGAGTTAAATTGAATGAAATATCAAATGATGGACCATAAATGCTAAAAATGGAAAAAATGAAACAATAATCAAATAAACAGTTTATTTATTTGGGTATAAAAATAAACAACCAATAATTTATTTCACAAAGTACTTTTCATAACAAATAGAATATATAATGTAATAACAATGCAATAATTAAGAACAATTTGAGTAACATACATTCTAGATTGGAGTATCATTAGATTTTTAAATGATGTAAAATCAAGATGAAAGTAGAAAATTATTTATAAGTTTATATTAATTTATTTATTTATTATTGTTTTCCCATAAACACACAGAGCTGGACAAACTAGTGGAGTATAACTGCTAACTATTTAATCAAAAAAAGTGTTGGCAATGAGTAGTTAACCACTATTTTTGGCAACTTTCTGTGAAAGAAAATATTCGAGTACAATTACTATGACTGTTAAAACAAAAATAAATTAAAATATTTTCAAAGGAAACATAGTTAACTATTGCCCAGCTCTGTAAATACAAAGTACCAAGTAATAACATATAAGAGTGCTAAACAGCATATATGACGGTGCAACATTTGAAATAATATATCTAACATTCCACTTCCACTTAAAACACATCTTTATTTCTTTAGTGGAAGTATTAAATAGGTCTTCATGGCTCTTTAAAATCCCACCGTCGTTTCTCTTTTCTAGATGAGCTCCTACAATTAACAATAAGTAAATGCACGAAATAACAACAGTAAATAAGTTAAGACACAAATATGCTTGAAAATTTATATCAACGAGAGAAAACAAAACGTGCTTACTATTGAAATAATAATCAAAAAATGTTTGTATGTTTAAATTTTGGAATTTTTGACTTTTTTTGAATGAATGAGTTTCTTCTACTTCTGAATTATCTCTTGACTTATAGATTCTTTTATTTTTTGTTTTTATTGGATATTTTGGATTTTTGATTATCGCTAGACCAAATACTTAGGGGTAATGGCTCAACAAAAGTTAATATTGACTTTCCCATAAATTGTCATACCATGTATATGAAAATCGTTTCATAAGGAGTAAACTCAAAATATAAGTACTTAGTGGGAAAATAGTGCTTTTGTATTCATTTTTACTTTGTAAATGCCTTTAATTGAATGAATTGGAATAAACTTCCACGTGTGGTGAAGGTGGAAATGGCTCAACACTTTTACTGGTGGAAGGAATAGCTATAACAATAAATAAAACCCAGATTATTATTTTTTCAATGGATACATTTTCAAATGTCCAAAATTATAGAATGCTTTATTGGATGAAATTAATTGTCTCGGCCCTTACTCCGTGGAATCTACTCATATTACTTTTTTAATGAAACTTACTGTTTCTATATAATTCCACAATATATTGGAAATTTTTTGGAAGGTCTAGGAAATTGACAATTGTTTCGATATTGAATATCATTATCAGAACGACAGAAGTTACATTTCATTTGCTACCTACCTCTGATGTTTAATGATTATTTTTGGATAAATCAAGAAGTAACCTACCCTGTGATTGACTACAAGAAGTATATTATTTTAACATATATCAAGTCAACCAAAAGGTAGGTCACTTCTTGGTCTAGTCAAAAATAATTATTACACATCAAATAGGCATCAAATGAAATGTAACTTCTGTCATTCTGACGATAATATGTATTATCGAAACAATTGCCAATATCTGAGATTTTTAACATTTTTGAATAATCTAAAATATATACATTATTAATAACATTCAATAAATTTATATAAAAAAAATTATTCACCAAGGAAAAACAGGGACGGCAAAGCAAACTTTCTCAATAACCTACCTTCGTCTTTTTCAAATTTTGATGAACAGTGTTTTGAAAATGAAGGGGACATATCCTCCATTGTTTCCTCGTCGTCAAAAATGATGATTATTCTCACTAAACGATCACAACCAGGATAAACGAAAATGACTGGACGAGCAACACAAAATACGGGTCAGTTTTCTGTGAAGAGCAATATGACATCGCACATACGCAGTTATAAAAATCAATAAAATTTTATTACTAACGACGTTACAGTTTTCAATAATGTTTTGGATTTCTTTGAAATCTATTGATTGTAGTTACTTGATAGGCTCTATAGATGGCACGGTCTGCAGTGTCCCTAGCCCGGTCTCTCACACCGGTGCGAGCCATCCAACGCCAACCCACTGTCACCAGTCCCAAAATACTGTAATCGATACACGCAAACCGGACATTCTTCCGATTCTTGTCGGTCTCTCTCTCTCTCTGTCTCTTTAAGAAAATTTTCCTTTTTGGATTGAAAATCCCAAAAAAAATTTGGATTCAGATTTCGATGAAATTTTGCATAGGGGGGTTTTGATAGGAGGATTCCAATAAATTTGCTAGTTGTTTGTGAAATAATTATTTTGGGTGGAAAATTGAGAAAAAATTTTGAAAATGGGATTTCCTGGAAAACTGTACATCAGAGTTTGCTCATTTACCTCAGTTTTTAAGTTTAAGTTTTTGGGTTCTGAACATACATATCAAGTTTCATTCAAAAATTCCATCGCGTTTTCGAGTTGACAGACCGACATTTTAAAAAGAGAGGTTTTTTGAACAGAAAAACATATAAAATGTATAGATCCACTCGAATCTCGAAACGTCAAAATCACTCAATTACAATACTTCCCTTATATGTATACATACATACATAAGGTGAAGTGAAAACCGAAATTATAAACTGATATCATATATTTATTCTTATTCCAAATACGAGTTTATAATTGAGACTCTCGTAATATTCAGAACATAATGATAATATTATACTGCTAGAACGTGCTCGGGAATTAAATGAGTATTTATGAACTATGCAAAGCAAATCTTGAGTATTTAATATTTTGTTTGATATCCAGGTATCAAATGGGACGAGTCTTTTCAATTTATTCTTCCCACTCTTTTTGTTCTTGAAAATAGAACTGACTGAATTTGCTAAGACTAAACCATACTGTGCTCTAACCAACGGTTATTTATAGGTATTAAAAAAATTGTCGACTCCAAACACGCATTCTTCAAATTCAACTTTGCCGAGTATGTTTTCAATTTCTAAGTTTTTCCCTTGTAACTGTTCGTCACAAAACCATCTTTTAAAAATTTGACTTATATGGAAAGCGCCGGAAAGAATTAAGTATAAAAAATTCAGGTTCAGTTTTTGTTTCCAAAGTATACACCATCTGAAAAACTTTTATGTTTTGAGAAATGTATACGGTGTTGGGAACATTACGAGGTAACATACGTTTTACCGTCAATGTGTTAGAAAGAGACAAATACATATAAATTCACTGTATTATTTTGTTTCGCTAACAGGATATCATAAACTGGAACACGTGCAACAACTGTATGTGTAAAGGCGTGATGGAGTATACTCCCACAACGTGTAAAGGTATGTCTAGTAGGCACCGCCTTCGAGAGGCGTGCAAATACAGATGTGTAATATGAACAGTTTAGTTTATTAATTGAGAAATAATAAGATTGTACTAAACTGATAGCTTAATGCAATGTACAATAAAAAAAATCAACATTACTTTCGTTTATCCCTTCATGATTAATTTACAAAGAATTAATTCAGTAGTAATAATCTAATTCACTATATTAGTTCGGTTAGTATACGCTGATGTGATTCAAACAATTAATTAAAACCTACCTAGTAAGTATTTAAAATAAGTGACACTAAAAAATCACTGGAGAATAGCGTTGATTGATGACTTATATCAATCAACGGCGAAAAGCTAAAAAAATTACTTTCGTCGATATTGAGGGCACAATTAATGAAAATAAGCATAACAATTGTCATATTATATCACCGTTTTCTTTACCAGGGTATCATAACATGAGAAATAAGTCATATGCTAATATTTGTTTATGTCCTCTAGTTACTAAAATATTTCAATATAAACCGCCTGTTTCCTACGCTCCTGATAGAAGGATTTCGTTTACAGCTCTAATTATTCTATTTTTATCTATGCCCTCTCTTCATTCTCAATTCACGCGTTAGCATTGTAAAAGCCCTTAGAATTTTCCTTTTTATTTGTCAGAGAAATCAGTCACATTTAATTTCAACGTAACCCTCTCACGGCCAACGGGAAATCATAACGGTCACATGGCGTACCAGTGTGTTAGAGAAAGACAATCGTGAGACAGAGAATCAAAAGCCAGCGTAGATTATTATATCAGACGAATACGAATCGCGCGTGCGCTTCTTGAAGATGTTTAACTGTACAATCTGGGTACTTCACTAAACGTTTGTTTGCGAATGAGTAAAGATCTTTTACAAATCTTATAAAATGAGAATGCAAGTACACCATAAAGTGCAAATTGTAAAATGGTACTACCAGGGTCATTCATTTCGAGAAATAGCAGAAAATTTGTTTATTGTGGCAGTCGAAAATGCCCAACCAATTAGCAAAAAACAATTGAGAACGGTTATAAAAAATGTTTGAGAGCATGGATGTGTCAATCCTACTAAACATGGACCGCGTACACGAAATCGTCAAACCCAACCCGAAAAAGAAAATTTAATTTGTGCCAGTGTGGAAAATAATCCCCTACAATCGTCCACTTATTTAGCAAAGGATTTTGATGTTGATCCGGAAACGATTCGGACTGTAATAATAAAAAATGTTATCGTAGTTTCAAACTGGAAAAGATCCATGAAATTTTTCCAGACGATCAATTTCGTAGAATGGAATGTTGTGTAATAGTTATGGAAAAAATACAATTGGACGCAAACTTTTCGGAAAATATTTTGTTCACAGATGAATCGACTTTTTCCATACACGGTGCACATAATTCATCCGTTATTCGATATTTGTCAAGGACAAATCTACACAAAAATTACAATAGTAAAACTCAATATCCCCAAAAGTTTAATGTTTGGGCTGGAATATTAGGTGAACATTCAATTGGACCATTTTTTATTGACGGCAGTTTAACCGGACCAAAATATTTGGACATGCTGGAAAATCAAATTACTCCTGCTTTTATACATTTAGGTATCAACTCCAATGATATCTGGTACCAACACCACGGTTGTGCATCACATAATTATCGGCTAGCAATAAATTTTTTAAATACACAATTTCCCAATCGGATAATCTCCATGAATGGTTACATTAGATGGCCCGCGAGATCTCCAGATCTGGCTATCAACAATTTTTTTTTCTGGGGTTATGTGAAACCGAGAATTTATGGATTCCAAGAAACCAGAGCCACTTGTCTAAATGAACTAAGGGACCAAATTTTACAAATTTGTATGCAAATAACACCTGAAATGCTCATACGTGTTCGTCAATAATTTTATAACCGTCTCGGTTACTTTTTAGGTCAAAACTGGAGTTTATTCGAACATTTGATTTAAGCTCATTGAAGAATTCTTATTCTTTAATTTATCACATATCAGAATATTACTTTTATTTAAAAATTGTAGGCATTTTCATTGGAATTGGATTTTATGTTTATTTTCGAAAACGTTTTTTAATTTGTACTGTGTGTGTTTACACAGAGAATTCGTTTCTTAGTTGCATACAAACGATAAAGATACGGAAATTTTCTTACCAACATATTCGAACCACAGCAGATGTTCCGAAACCATTTTCACGTTGCCAAATCTAAAAAAAAGTAAAGGTTTTAATCGCTTTCAAACTGAAAACTAGAACAATTTCCAGCATTACAATAAAATGTTCAACGAATAAATGGAATTAATTATATCTTGATTTCTTACAACCTCTTGAATAATCATAAATAAAAGCTTCTTATAACTTGTTCTCATGTTAGAACATTGCATTTTACAATTAATATGAATATACAATGAAAATTGTCGACACTATTAGTTAGGCTAGCGTTGTGAGTTTGGGTATGTATTTTCCACTTTATGAGATCCTGTTAGCGGAAAAGAATTGAGATATTTGGAAACACATATTATTATTAATACAAATTAAAATACGACTTATTTCGCATGTTATGTTATGTTATCCTATTAGCGAAGAAGCGTAATACACTGAGTTTATGTATGTATTTTGTCTAACACATTTCTAACACATTAACGGTAAAACGTATGTTCCCAACACTGTAGATATAACGCCCTCAAGTGTTATTGGATCTCATTCAAAGGATATCTCATCTAAATACCGACTATTCAACATGATGATGGAAACCAGAATAGTATGAAATAAGTGATTTGAGAACTGCTATCAAATTTCTATAAAATTATTGTATTCCAATACTCATTGGATTGAATACAATCGACCCGGCTGTGGAAACGTTTACTTACAAACTTAGGACAAAAGAGCAGGAAAATATAGGCTACATTTACAAAAACACCTGTATATTCTCGGTAGAAGCATGCAACACCAATGCTCAAATTCCAGCATCCGTCATCCTTTGGATCATTTATTTCCTTGTCCGCATTTCCTTTAAGAGCGAATTAACAGAGACGGAAGCTGAGAATATATAATGAACACTGCGAAATTGATTACGCCATGGAACTTTGTACATCCGACTTAGTTATCTGTACCACAAAAATCATAATCAATATTTTAAGAGAAAAATTGAAGATTGAATATGCAAACTCATATCAAGAAAAAAATGCATACATTTTGAATATTCTTGTTAAATCGTAGATTGCTACAACAAATTTGTTTCATATTCCTATGACCGTAACAACCTTCTCTGAAGTGTAGTGAGATGAAAATACCAAGTCGAACCTCAATTTAGTTTTGTTGGCGCTTCGTCGGGCGCCGAGAATTGTTTGTCAACTTGTTTCCATTAAATTCTATGGATACTGTTTGTTAGAATATCGGATTTCACGTTGTGTCAATATTTCATTAAGTTTTTCATAAGAATAGATTCTCGTCCTCTATTCGCAAATGTATAATTGATTTGTTTTGTTGATAAATAACAAATTCATTTCAAGAGGCATACCACGATATTCTGGTAGAAAGTAACATTCTCAAATTCACTTAATTAGTAACTATACTCCATCAGTTTATTCCGAATTATTGAGAAAATGGAACAACATGTTTAGTTTTAGCATGCATATGAATAGTTACTTTGAACAATGTGGATTTTTTTATTCTCTTGTTTATTTGATTTATGCGTAAAGTACTTCAGAATGCCTATCGGAAGTGATTTTAGCAGGTTGTGTGAGTTAAAGACTACCAATATCATTGAACTGCGCCAATGTAACTCCAATGTCTAGGACAGATTGCAGAATTCTGCCACTGAATAATAAGGTCTCTCAAGCAGAAACGCCGTTGTCAATCTCCGGAACCTATTGAATCTATTTGCCACTTTTAATACTAAAGGTAGCTGATTGAATAGTTTTTTGGCATTGAAGGCGATGGAATTTTTTACCAGATCAGAGGTGGGTATTTTTAAGTAGATATCGAAATTTTCTCTTCTAGTAGGGTAACTATGAATTGGCCTCCCCGTTAAATTGTGAAAGTGTTTACGAACCAAACACACGGATTCTAAAATGAATCGGGCAGGAAGAGTTCAAATTTTGTATTTTTTAAAATAGAATTCGCAATGCGTTCTACGACTCAAATCATAAATGTAACGAATAGTTTTTTTTGTAGTTTGAAAATAGATGTGAAGAGGTGTAAACTACAAGGCCCCCAGAAAGGCAAAACATAACGAAGGTGCAATTCGAACAAACAGTAGTAAGTTATTAAAGCAGTACCAGAATCAAGCTGTATAGATACAGATTTAATGGCAGAACAAGCAGAGGATAATTATTTCGCTAAAATGTCTACATGTACAGACCATTTAAGGGCACTGTCAATATGGAGACCAAGAAACTCAATCCAATTTGAAGATCATATTACGTCATTGTTAAGTTTGAGAGGTTGCAAAACTCCTTTGAAAGATAAAACCAAAGTTTTCTCAGTGCTAAAACAAAGCCCGTTCGAGTCAGACCAGGGCTTAAAAGTAATGAGATCTTTGCCTATGGTAGAATCGTATATCAGAACTGCTCCAGGTTACGCTAGTGTCATCGGCAAATAAAGTGAATTTAACATTAATTCGTTAATGAATACCAAGAAAAGAGTTGGACCCAAAACTGAACCCTGGGGTACACCACTGCTAACTGGTAAATTTTTCATAACGTTCCCATTTGCTCGTACCAGTTGGTTTCTACATTCCAGGTAAGATTCAAACCATTTTAGAGGAATACCACGGATGCCATAATATTCTAGTTTGTTTATCAAAATTTCATGATCAACACAATCGAAGGCCTTTGTGAAGTCACGAAAAACCGAAGCCATGAAAAGTTTGTTATTAAGCGAGGTATATATTTCATTAAGAACAGAAAACATTGCGTCATTAGTAGAATTATTAGGTAGGAAACCGAATTGTTCGGATTTCAAGATTTTATATTTGGAAAAAATGGCAGTAGACTGTTTTTCATTGGTCTTTCGATTATCTTCGATAATATTGGTAATAAGGCAATAGGACGATAGTTACTAGTATTCTGTTTCTTGCTAACCTTGTGCAGGGGTACAATTATAGCTGTTTTTAGACAGTTAGGAAAGAGACCTTTTTCAAAGGATTCATTTATTAGAGAACATAAAACGTTATTCACCGCATCTGGAATATTCAAAAACATCTTAGCTGATAACTCATCAATGCAACAAAAAGTCTTGTTTTGAATACTGAGTATGGTTTGCACTAGCTCAAATTTATCTATTGGTCTAAGGAAGAAACTATCAGTGATTCTATTAGAAGGAACGAGAAAAGAAAGAGCATCACGACTTGGAGATATTTTAGAGCTAATATTTTTTCTTACGTTTATGAAATAATTGTTAAGTTCGTTTGGGTCGAGTTCAATAAAATTTGAGGAACGAGTTTTTTTCCTAAAATCATTGATGACAGACCAAAATTATCTCGTGGAATTTGTAGCTCTTGAGATGCGATTGTTATAATAGTTTTGTTTAATAGCTTTGATAGTTTTCCGGTACAATATTTCATAGTTATTGATATAATTGAGTACGTGAAGATTGTCTGTGAATTTTTTAATGTACATGAGTGATCTCATTTCTTAGATGAAGTACGTGTTCCTTTCGTAGACCATGCTTTGTGATGTTTAGTTTTACGAAATCCAGCATTATCAAAATTTTCTTCATCTTCAGTTCAATAAATATATGCCAGATCAGAAGCTACTTGTACATTTTAAAGGTATGTTAGAACTGTGTGCCGCAGACAATATACGCGGTTAGCAGAATCTGTAGTGTACCACTTTTCGGTTATGAAGAGAGCGTGTTTTGTTAGTGCTTGATTGTATGATGGTAGGTACAGACAAAACATAATCTACTATAAATATTGGTGAAATTCTTTTATAAATAGAGCTGAACATTTTTTCTTGCTTACTTACTTACATACTTATTGACTTATTCATTGTAATTTTGGTAAAAATTACTGAACATTTTTTGTTTGCAATACTTATTGAGGAAAAAATGTCGTAGCCATAATTGATGTTTGGAAGGGGCTTATAAATCAACAATAGAAGAAAGACTATTTGAAAAAGAATACAAATTCCGTTAATCTTCTCAATTGTCCAGAGAACTATTTCATTTATTCTTGCAGTATATAAGAAATTATATTATCACACATCCTTACAACAGGAGTCAAAATCTAATTGGTCCTGAAGAAAAATCTTTAAGGTAAGTAATAAAGTGAGTAAAAATCACCTTCAGTTTATTCTTTGAACTTATATTAACTGCATTTTTTTTTGATATTTATAACACTTCAAAATTGTGAACGTATGGTTCTGGTGGAACTCATACGATGTGGCATTAGACATGGCAAAATGAATTTGAATTTTACGGGGAAGTAAATCCATGGGAGTTTGAAGGATGTCCAGAATAATTAGAAGGCTATGGGTTCTTATGTGACGGTGGAATTGCTTGCCGCGTAATTTGATCAATTTCATACTTTGAAACCAGATCCATAAATTTGGCTTACTTTATCTATGTGCGAAAAGGTTGAAACTGTATCTGCCACAGTTTAAAAAAACATATTCATTGCAGGATCGATCGAGCCAGTCGATTGCGGCTGGGATTGCGGTGCCGTCTTCTGATTATCTATTAGATCACGAAGAAGGGGGATTCGGTCTTCTTGTCACTTTTTAATTTTATTTTTATATTTGCTGTCTTATTTTTGTTACTGCTTATTTCAGTAACGTTATATTGCTTTGAACTATCTATATTATATGTTACCGTTATTTCTCTATCACATTGTGTTTCATACTCATCGTTTTCCCACTGTTCAAATTGTGTTTCGTGTAGTGTACTAAAACAAAACGAAACAATAAGAGACTCCTTAGATACCTACATAAAAGTTGTACATTCTGAACTCATGTTTCAACTAATTACAGTAGAATTTGACTGTTTAGGTCAGGGGTCTCCAAACTTTGAAGCCTTGGGGCCACAATATTTTTTTCGGCATGTTGCAAGGACAATGACAATTCTAATTTTTCTGTCCACTTAAGCAAACATAGGCTTTTATTGCATTTAAATTACTATTTATTGTGTATTGTGACACGTAACGAGAATAGTGATACTGTATACTGTTCTAGGTACTATCTATTTCAGCTACCCACTAACAGGTGGCATATTTGAGAATTTCCGCATTGGTTAGAGAAAGTACTGGTTCTGGCTAGTTTTTCCGATCATTTCTAGATGGCAGTAATCGCATAGGTATAAAAAGGGTAGCGGCGCCATTGCTGGTCAGTTTGCGCGGAAAAGGCGAAGGAAACGAATTTGACAATTGTGAAATAAAGTAATAAGAGTATTTTGATTAGACTTGTTGCTATGTATTTTATGTGTGATTTATTGGTATGGATAAGAAGCGAAAAATAGACAGTGAATGCAGAACGTTCCAAGATAAATGGAACTTTCAGTATTTTGTGATTGAGTGCAGTAATAAGGCGCTATGTTTAATTTGTAATGACACCATAGCTGTTCTCAAAGAATATAACATTGAACGTCACTATGAATCGAAACCTCTTAAAAATTACTATAAATATACAGGAATATTGCGGACGGAAAATTTGAAGCTTTGAAGCGCGGACTGAAATCATAGCAATATTTGTTTACCAAAGCAAATACTGAGTAAGAGTCTGCAACTTGCGTCAGCTTTCGTGTGGCTCTTGAAATCGCAAAACATGGAAAACCATTCACCGATGGAGAAATGATAAATAAATGCTTGATTGCAGTAGCTGAAGAAATATGCCCCGAATAAGTAAATTTATTGGAAGGTGTCAGCTTGTCAGCAAACACCGTGGCTCGGAGGGTGCAAAACATCGCAGAAAATATATAATCTCAACAGTCTGACAAAAATGGACATCTTGAGTGATTTTCTCTAGCCTTGGATGGAGTCGATAAAAGCTGTGAAGCATATGTAGAACTTCTTGTGTTGATAGTATTCACGGCACGACTACTGGGGCAGATATTTTTAAGGGAGTTGAAAATGCTATTATTGAAAAAAACCTTCGATGGAAAAACTTGAAATATATCACCACCGATGGAGGCAAAAATTTGTGTGGTAAAAATAAAGGAGTGGTCGCACTTGTGTCAAAGGCTGTAGAAAATTATGGTGGTTCAAAACCATTAGTGTTACATTGTATCATTCATCAACAGTCCTTGTGCGGAAAATGTTTGGATTTGTCTGAAGTTCTAAGACCAGTCATTCCAGTTGTTAATTTTATCAGATACACAGGGCTGAATCACCGACAATTTCGCGAGTTTATTGACGAGATCGTTGAAAATTATTTGCCATATCATACTGCCGTACGCTGGCTTAAGCGCTTTTTTGAACTTCGAGCAGACATCGAAATTTTTTTGAATGAGAAGAATCGCCCTTGTGCCGATTTAGGAAATGGTGAATGGCTGTAAAAATTAGCATTCTATGTGAATTTGACAAATCATATGAACGAACTGAATTTGAGATTGCAAGGAGAAAATCAGCTTCTTCCTGATTTATACACCAATATCAAATCGTTCAGGCAGAAAATAATACTATTTCAATCGCAGTTACGTAAAAAATGTTTCACATATTTTAAAACATGTGAAATAATCAGCCAAACTACAGAGACTGAATTTCCAGTCGAAACTTTGAGTGCTTTGAAGATAAATTTCGATAGTCGTTTCTCAGATTTTGATGTCATTGTGAATGAAATTAAGCTTTTTCAGTATCCTCTTGATTCTGACATTGAAACCCTGGCTCCGGAAGTCCAAATGGAAATAATTGATTAACAGGGAAAATGATATGTTTAAGAACAAATATCAAAATTCATCTTTGTTGGAATTTTATTAGAGTCTTCCACTGGCACAATTTGATAATTGGCTCGTGGGTTGTTTTCTGTTTTTGGTACTATGTACTTGTGTGAAAAAACATTTTCCAAGATGAAGTACACAAAAATTGTTTACAGATCTAAATTAACCGATGAGCATTTTAAATCTCTATTAATAATTGGTACAAATAAAATTAATCCACAATTACAAACAATTGTCGATGGAAAATCACAATTACATAAATCTCATTAGTGTTTTCTTTTTGTTTTATTTGTGGGATTAATTTCCATTTAATTATTTGTTAGTTATAAATATGCTTAAGCTTAAAATACAGTTGAGTTTCTTGCCTCATAATATCTGTCGTAAAGTTATACCTTGCAAGTAAATAAAACCGAGTAATTATCATTCTATTCCATTCAACTTATCACAGCAATAGTAACAACAGTAAAACATTGGTTGTCGTGGGCCAGATTGATGACACTAGTCTCAAGAGGGGCCTCCTCACAGGTATATAAACCTAAAAACCTACACAATACTAGTTGCTAATCTAGTAATTATTTGGTTCAAAATATTTACGATAGGTGTCGATAGTAGTAATGAATCGGCTTTTACTTATTCACCATATTGTCTCTCTCTGTCTTTCCACTCTTGACGGTTCAAAGAAACGCATCTCTGTTCGAATGTTTTGATTTCAAATATTTCAACTGTTTGTGAGCACAGAAACCTTATCTCTATTTTTTATGTTACATCCAAACTACAGCACAGCTGTGCATATATAAGAGAATATTATATACACGGATCCAAACAATATTTGTTATTTGTTGACATAATTTCCATTTGATTATTTAAGAGTTTCATAAATGTTTTTGAAAGAAATACATTGTTAAAAAGTAAGTAATCATATCGACCCGATATCAAGAATTATATTTATGATAATGTAAATTATCCTGTAATCCGTATTTTTTAATTTTAAAAGCAATGTTTGAGGTTATGTTTACTGGATTATTTGATTAATGTGGAAATGTGAGATAAATAATACTGATTGTTTGTTCTAGTATCATCAAAACATCTTTCAACATTCTCTTGAGACCCTGTTTTAATGATAATATGGGTTTGTTAGCGAAAAACGAAAAATGCTTAATTGAAGTGAAGTGACCTTTGAAAGTATCTGAATGAAGAAAAATTAAAACCGCTCTCAAAAGACAAGAATTGCATGATTCATTTTGATGAATATATAGTAGTGATAATTGAAAAATATAACTATTATCACCTGATACAAGGTGCATTACATATTGCATGAAAGGACATGTGCTATTTAATAATAGGTTTGTTCCAACCATGGTTTTGGTATCATTGGAAAACAATATATTGCATCGTTTAATCAGCTTGTTTTGCGCAAACGCGTGTCGTGCACTGTTATTTGGTTGGAAATAAACGAACACAGTTGGAAGGTTTTGTGAATCATTTGAAAACCAATTTTAATCTCTATTCTATCATCATAACATAACCAAAGATTACTAGAAGTTTGTGGATAATGAAAATAAGACTGGTAAATATTTTATACAAATTAATAAACCAATTAATCGATTTAGATGATAGCACTAAAGTTAGTAGAATGTATGAGTAACATTATTTTGCTTAGGTAGAGGACGAAAGTGTTTCGAGTATGAAAAAGAAATGGACGAGATATTTGGAAAAAAGAAAAATGTATATCCAGAACTCATATTATCCAATAAAACAATGGATAGTGATTTAGTTGACACCTGTAATGAAGAATTAGTAAATGAAAACAATGAGCCTGATGTACCACCAACACAAACAAAAGTTAATCGAAAAAAAACACAATCAACCCTGCAGTATATAAGATCTGATAGAAAATTATATGATGAAGAAAAACTAAAAATTGACAGAGAACGTTTAGAAGAATTAAAGGAGTGTTATTGTAATTCAGATTCTCTCTTGTAATTTTTTATATTCTATTATATTTATGTAGTTTATTTTTATTTTCACTCAACTTTTTATTCCTGTTTTACTGTTTCCAAAGTTATTTTTAAGTATATTTATGTAGGTATTTATTTTACAGTTAACATTTTATTTCTGTTGTACTGTTTGTGAAGTTATTTTTAATTATATTTATGTAGGTATTTATTATACAGTTAACATTTTATTTTTGTAGTACTTACTGTTTCCAAAGTTATTTTTAAGTATATTTATCAGTATTTATTTTACATACTATTTCTGTTATACTGTTTGTAAAGTTATTTTTAATTATATTTATGTAGGTATTCATTTCACAGTTAACATTTTATTTCTGTGGTACTTACTGTTTCCAAAGTTATTTTTAAATATATTTTTATACTCCTGTTATATAATACACTCATTAAAAAAATGAAGTCTGTATCGTAATGAACTTCATCATGATACAGATTTTCATTACGATACAGATTATTGAGCCAATATAATCAAGTTACCCATTTTCAGTTAAGTGAGACATAATTTGACAACTGCCAATCTATATTTTCAAAAGAAAATGAAACAATCATCCTTATGATCACATTATTCAAATAGCAAATATTTCAAACATAAAGAATAATGTTGACATATTAAATTAAATGCAATTTTAATCATTACATTCGCGAGAAGCCATAGCCCAGTGGTGTAAACGGTAGATTATGAAAGTTATGTAGTTGTATGGTAAGGGTTCCATCAATACCCATACCCTGAGTTTTTTTTATCAGCTCACCAAACTAGTTTTTGAAATGTTACCATAACTAATTTAGATTTATATAAACAAAGCAGATTGAAAACTATTATGTCCAAAAGTCTTAAATTTATTTGTTGAATTTCCCTTCATTGTTCATTGATAATTATTAATTAAATAATACTTATTAATCGGAGTAGACAAAATAATGTATGCAACTTTCATATAATAGCCATTAATACACTCGCATGTTAAATACGAAACTCGCCTGCGGCACGTTTCGTATCCTACAACATGCTCGTGTATTAATGGCTAGCATTATATGTTCGTTGCGTAAAATACTATTATATCAGTATTTATTTTACATTTTATCTCTGTTGTACTGTTTGTGAAGTTATATTTAATTTTTGTTTATATCATAAGGGGATATTTATTTATTTACATATTTGTAATTTACATATTTGTAATTTACATATTTGTAATTTTATAATTTATTTAGTACTTGTTACCTACTACTATTAATGATTTTTATGATTTTTATTGATATGTGATACAAATATCTTGATTAAAAGTGGCGAATGGTAAATTATTCGATAATGGTAATGCATACGCTATTCTAACTCTAATTATGCCTAATTCAACATTTTCGTCATCTTCATCAACATCTTGATCTTCATGAGGAACGATATTATCGATATGAACTTGGACACTAGCAACAGCTGAAAATCTTTGTGGATTATTTTATGTCTAGGCTACACTAAACACAATCTTGTGGAGTAAATATAAATAGCATTTACGAAGCACAAATTCACTTATTTAGCTTGAAAATTACTTAATTATAATCACTCACAAATACAATACACACTAAACTTTAAATTTGGGATATTTTCATGAACACAAAACATATGACAACAGCATTTGACCCATAGAGGAAGTTATAATAATATTTGTCTATGAATTGACCGTCGTCTTCTGTCATTGAAATCTATACAGCGCCATGCATCAAGACGGTGGAGCGGTTGAACTAAAGTAAAAAGATGTTCGTCTGCTAAAATTTGCGCACAACAAATCTCAAAAAATACAATGATTTGAGATTTCATATTTTCAGAATCGAATTCTCTAGGCTTCCTTTTGGGGATCAGGTTTTGGTGTCCAGATTGGTGACCACAAATTGTCAAAACTGTCAAAATCACACCATCAGTTAGTGGCTTATATCTTTTTTATAACAATATAAAACTCAACCAAAATACCTGATCCCCAAGACCAAGGTCCAAGTTATATTGTGTTAAAATTTCAATACTTAATTTCCTTGCGTTTTTTAGATTTGTTGTGTACAAAATGACCTAAATTTTGTTGCAAATCACGGGTCCCAACTGTTTTCAGGTTCCTAAAACGTGAGGCCCCTCTTAAGCAGTCGCGGGCCGGATATATACCACTGGTGTAGGTGACAAAATCAGTGAAAGTGTCACTTTGATAAAGTACAATGAATTTGAGTAACAAGAACAAAAACTTGAATACACACAACATGGAATTCAATATTCAAAACATCATGAAACTAAAAGTACTTAAATACCAATGCACTTTGCAACCACGATTTGAAAGCCTTTTAGAAACTAATTTTACAAATAGTGAAATGAAGGTTGAAAGCATAGCATATCACCAAAATTAACGAATAATATTGAACAAATATTAGCCACCGAACCAGAAATATTTTTAAAATCTAATTCAAATAATTTTCTTTATGAGAAATTATGAATGGCCAATTTAATAAAAAATATTGAACCGTCAATGTTTAAGCGTCAAACCAAAAATGACATTGCAGTTTTGAATTCAAACTTAAAGGAAGTAGTAAATAATAACCTAACAATTACAAAATCTGACAAGGGGAATGGCACTGTCATGTTAAACACGGAAGATTAAAATTCAAAAATTAATAAGTTTATAAAATCTAGAGATTTACAAATTCTTATAGCAGACCCATCAAAAAGTTTTCTAAAAGTAATGTTATAAATATTGTTAATAATTCAACTTATCTTTCAAGTGATTATCAATTATCGCAAATAATAATCCTCAGTCTCCATAACTACATGGAACGGTTAAATTACGTAAAATATCGAAACCAATCAGACCTATAGCGTCTTATGCCAATAATCCCAATAATATATTAGCAAAAAAAATGAACGATATACTTAATAATTACGGATATAAATCTAAATTCTCAATTGAGAATTCAATAGAACCAATAAAAACATTCAACTTACAAGATAACTCTAAATTTATTTCATTTGGTGTTACCAATATGTTCACTAAAATTCCTCCTAAACAATGCCTAACACTCACCCTTTAACGGGCAAAAAAGACGGAGGTGGAATAAGAAAACAATTTTTAGAAAAATGCTCTATTAAAAGGATAGTATATAAGTACAAACAAAAAAAAATATTTCTTTCGAAAATTATGGAAAAATACTATGTGGGAAGCATGTTTCCTTCCGAAAATAATATTTTCTTTGAAAAAAAAATTAAGAAAACATAAAAACTTGTTTTGAATGAAGTTTCTTAAGACAAAGTGGTACACAGATAGGTACTTTACAGAAAAAACATGTGTAAGGACTTCTTTTTACGTTAATCTTGGTGCTACAGATTCTACACCGTCTGTATTTACCCTTTTCTATACAATGAGCACGTACACCAGATAGTCTTACTTCTCCCGGAACACTTCTTTTGTTGACAAGAAACTGAACAGGTTTTCCTCGTTTCGTACGAAAACTAAACGAATTTATTAATTGTCAAGCCAAAGAGAGACGATATGCTATCTGGGCACTAGCATTTCTATTTGATTTACTATTAACTACGCCTAATTCCAATGGGAAATAGAAAATCATATACCACCACTTTATAGATCATCTCCCTATGGCATTGTTCTCTTTTCTTTGATAGAATTTATCGACTCTTCCATAATGGAGTTGTAACTATTTACTTACATCTGGAGGGGCAGTATATAGAACTTCTTGTACCGGCCTTGTTTCTTCTCTTTACGGTGGTAACATTTTTTGGGGAGGTCGCAGTAATGAGTAAATAAATCCGCTTACTATCTTGCCATTTGATCGCACTAACCACTTCGTTAAAGCTGAATATAAATTCTCTCTGTTTTAATTTATGTTTTGTTCTCATAATTTGTGGTAGATTGACTCGGTCGGATCTCACCGCTCCTATACTATAAACGTTTTTATTGAACAGTTGCTTTTGAAGTTGGACACTAGTAAAAAAAGTTGTCAAAAGCAACAAGACAATTTGTGTTCCTAAATTCGTTTCATAGCTCAAAAAAACCCTCTTGTTCCAAAGTAATTTCTTTACCATCATATTTGATTTTAGTGCCTCTTCCGGATTTTCCAGTATAAATTTCAAACTTGGTAATAACACCTCTTTTGAAGTTTGCCAGGCACCAAAATTTATATCTACGTTTGATAGGTTTCATCGGTAGATATTGTTTCAAAGAACATCGTCCGTTGAAAGCGATCATTGATTCATCTCCTGACAGAACAGATGAACATTTATAGAGTCTTTGGTTCCCTTCATTTAGATGGTCGAAGCTCATATAATTTGTCATAACTAAGACTTTCACGGGGTGGGTAAGCAGGATATCATTCATATGCAACACTTGTGTAATTTTTTTAAAACGTTCAGAACTCATTACATCTGAAATTGCCTTTACTCCCAACAGTGAATCTGAGCTCCAATAATTTTCTAATCTCGGAAGTTGTGAATTCCCATAATAATTAGACAACTTTTATAAGCTCTTAATTCAAAAATACATAAGTTGTTCCAGTTATGAATTTTTTTTTGGTGCGCATAAAGGTTGGTTTGCGTAACAATAAATTCAAGGATTGTGTCATCAAATATCTTTTAAAATAATGATAGCTCCTTCCCTTCATTATTCATTGATAACAATATTTCATGTTCTTTCAAAAATTGTAATAAGTTATCGAAGTATTCAGATTCACTGGACCATATTACGTCCTCTTTTTTTCTTTTCTGCTTCAGACGATTTTTAATTTTTTTATCATTTTGGCGACATCCTTCAATTTCTTGGACATCATTAGTCAATTTTGACATTTCTAAATAAATTTGTAATAAATAAAAGAATAAAAAAAATAATATATCATTACCTTGTTCTTTATCAGTATCTGATGAAACTTAGGCATCTGGCCAAGAGATGGCGCTGTAAGTACTCTTTAAAATTTTTAATGAAAACAGTATAATGAAATTTGAATACGGCCCGCTAAAGGTTTAAAAGGAAATTACTAGAAGATAAAAATATTAATCCACGTATAATATCAGATATACTTAATTTATTTGATGTATGTATTAATCAGAATTATTTCCCTTCTGACAATAAGGTATATATTCAATATGAAGGTTAACCAATGTGAAGCCCTATATCACTAATTTGGCAAACATTTCTATGAATAGTTAAGAGAGGCCTCACGTTTTAGGAACCTGAAAACAGTTGGCACCCGTGATTTGCAACAAAATTCAGGTCATTTTGTACACAACAAATCTAAAGAACGCAGGGAAATTAAGTATTGGAATTTTAACACAATATAACTTGGACCTTTGTCTTGGGGATCAGGTATTTTGGTTGAGGTTTATATTGTTATAAAAAAGATATAAGCCATTAAGTGATAGTGTGATTTTGACAGTTTTGACAATTTGTGGTCATCAATCTGGACACCAAAACCTGATCTTCAAAAGGAAACCTAGAGAATTCGATTCTGAAAATATGAAATCCCAAATCATTGTATTTTTGAGATTTGTTGTGCGCAAATTTTTGCGAACGAACATCTTTTTACTTTGGTTCAACCGCTCCACCGTCTTGATGCATGGCGCTGTATAGAACTCAATGACAGAAGACGACGGTCAATTCATCGACAAATATTATTATAACTTTCTCTATGGGTCAAATGCTGTTGTCATATGTTTTGTGTTCATAAAAATATCCCAAATTTATAGTTTAGTGTGTATTGTATTTGTAAGTGATTATAATTAAGTAATTTTCATGCTAAATAAGTAAATTTGTACTTCGTAAATGCTATTTATATTTACTCCACAAGATTGTGTTTAGTGTAGCCTAGACATAAAATAATCCACAAAGATTTTCAGCTGTTGCTAGTGTCCAAGTTCATATCGATAATATCGTTCCTCATGAAGATCAAGATGTTGCTGAAGATGACGAAAATGTTGAATTAGGCATAATTAGAGATAGAATAGCGTATGCATTACCATTATAGAATAATTTACCATTTACCACTTTTAATTAAGATATTTGTATAACATATCAATAAAAATCATAAAAATCATTAAAAGTATATTCTATTAATTAGAAAACTACAGTGGGTAACAAGTACTAAATAAATTATAAAGTTACAAATATGTAAATATAAAAATATCCCCTCATGTTATAACCAAAAATTTAAAATAACTTTACAAACAGTACGGCAGAAATAAAATGTGAAATAAATACTGATATAAATATATTTAAAAATAACTTTGGAAACAGTAAGTACCACAAAAATAAAATGTTAACTGTTAAATAAATACCTACTTAAATATAATTGAAAATAACTTCACAAACAGTACAACAGAAATAAAATGTAAAATAAATACTGATATAAATATGCTTAAAAATAACTTTGGAAACAGTAAGTACCACAGAAATAAAATGTTAAGTGTAAAATAAATACCTACATAAATATAATTGAAAATAACTTTGGAAACAGAAATAAAAAGTTGAGTGAAAATAAAAATCAACTACATAAATATAATAGAACATAACAAATTACTAGAGAGAATCTGAATTACAATGGCACTCCTTTTTTTACAAGTTCCCTAAGTATTAAATTTTCCTCCTCAATTAGCCTGTTTCTTTTCTTTAATTCTTCTAAACGTTCTTTGTCAATTTGTAGTTTTTCTTCATAATATAATTTTCTATCAGATCTTATATACTGCTCGTGTTTTTTTCGATTAACTTTTGTTTGTGTTGGTGGTACATCAGGCTCATTGTTTTCATTTACTAATTCTTCATCACAGGTGTCAACTAAATTATTATCCATTGTTTCATTGGATAATATGAGTTCTGGATATACATTTTTCTTTTTTCTAAATATCCTCGTCCGTTTCTTTTTCATACTTGAAATACTTTCGTGCTCTACCTAAAGCAAAATAATTTTATTCATACATTTTACTAACTTTAGTGCAATCATCTAAATTGATTAATTGGTTTATTAATTTGTATAAAATATTTACCAGTCTTATTTTTATTATCCACAAACTTCTTGTAATCTTTGGTTATGTTATGATAATAGAATAGAGATTAAAATTGGTTTCCAAATGATTCACAAACTGTTCCAACTGCATTCGTTTATTTCCAACCAAATATTAGTGCAGGACATGCGTTTGCGCAAAACAAGCTGATTAAACGATGCAATCAATGGTTTTGGAACGATACAAAAACCGTGGTTGGAACAAATTTATTATTAAATAGCACATGTCCTTTCATGCAATATGTAATGCACCTTGTATCAGGTGATAATAGTTATATTTTTCAATTATCACTATTATATATTCATCAACATGAATTATGCAATTCTTGTCTTTTGAGAGCGGTTTTAATTTTTCGTCATTCAGATACTTCAAAGGTAACTTCAGTTAAACATTTTTCGCTAACAAACCCATATTATCATTAAAACAGGGTCTGAAGAGAATGTTGAAAGATGTTTTCATGATACTAGAACAAACAATCAGTATTATTTATCTCATATTTTCACATTAATCAAATAATCCAGTTAACATAACTTCAAACATAGCTTTTAGAATTAAAAAAATACGGATTAAAGGATAATCTACATTATCATAATTATAATTTTTGATATCGGGTCGATACGATTACTTACTTTTTAACAATTTTTACCTTTCAAAAACATTTATGAAACTCTTAAATAATCAAAAATCCACAATCAAATGGAAATTATGTCAACAAATGTTGTTTGGATCCGTGTATATAATATTCTCTTATCTATGCACAGCTGTGCTGTAGTTTGGATGTAACATAAAAAATAGAGATAAGGTTTCTGTGCTCACAAACAGTTGAAATATTTGAAATCAAAACATTCGAACAGAGATGCGTTTCTTTGAACCGTCAAGAGTGGAAAGACAGAGAGAGACAATATGGTGAATAAGTAAAAGCCGATTCATTACTACTATCGACACCTATCGTAAATATTTTGAACCAAATAATTACTAGATTAGCAACTAGTATTGTGTAGATTTATAGGTTTATATACCTGTGAGGAGGCCCCTCTTAAGAAAAGAAATCATACACCAATATGCTACTAATTGGTGCCAATTGCGACCGCCACGTTCAGTGACGTCACATTCGAGGAACGAGACTCGCCATTCGACTTGCAGATGCATACCGTTTACATGTTATTTTCATTTGCGGAGAGAATATTTTAATATTTTAATTGAACTAAGACATCTACATTTGTTATTTGTATTGTGTTTTTTCGGTTGTGTGTGGTTGTGCGATTAATCACAATTTATAATGCCGAATTGTGCCGTAGCTATGTGTAGAAACGGTAATCAAAGTACCAAAGGTGCCAGTATGAAATACTTTTGAAAAACAATGGGTAATCGCTTGCGGAGAGAAGATAAAATAAATTTGAAAAATAGTAAGTAAGAATTAATTAGTGAGTTTCACACCCATTCAATGCTATCAGTTGATAATATTGTTCTAGGGTAAAACAGTGAACAAGTCAAACAAGTGTGCGAATAATAATTGTATTTAAGTCTTGATGTTGCAATAATAAAATTCCATTGGAAGTAACCATATTACACATAACATAATAAAGGTACCTTTAATCCGATTATTTATTGCAACTGTTTGGAACTCACTAACAAACCTCTGATTTTCCTTTCTTTACATGATTTTAGTTAGGTTTTGAAATAGTTATTGTTTTGTTTCACCCAAGAGAAAAACATTTGTGGCGTATTTGGGGATAATCCAAATTTGATTTTAAATTTGGACGCGCACATTTCAGCAACGATTTTCTCAAAACATTTTGAAGAGAAGTATGTTGAAGTCCCTCTGAAACAAAAGCTTTTGATCTACGCACCAAAGAAGGCTCGTCATTTAAAGGCGGACGCAGTACCTACCTTGAATATACCTGGAAGTTCATCAGATACTGCTCAAAACAAAAGCGGAAATCTGAGGGAAGATCACTGATGATCACAAAAAGAAAACGTAGAAAAGAGGTGGACGATGTCTTGAAATCTTCAGCTAGTACTTCAAGTTTTGGATTAGAAACGCATAACAACGAAACAAATATCGAGGAGTCTGAGCTTCCGAGGAGTGACGAACAACAATTAATTCCAACGTTATCAAATACTGAGTAAGTGAAATTAATATGCAAAATTTGGATCTGACTATTTTGAATTGTTGTATTTTTGTTATCAACAGTATTTTTCAATGTTCTTTCCAATCTTCAAACAGATTAAAGTGTTATGTGAAATTACAAGTAAAATATACTTATGTTTTATTTCCAGGAGAGATCAGGCTGAACTAGTTGAACTCAGACAAAAAGTAAACGTATTGGAATCTCAGAACCAAAACCTTCTGAAGGAAGTCGAAGAAGCCAAATCTTCCACTTCCCAAAAATATAGCACACTTTTAGCAAGAGTATTTACTCCACGACCAATAAAAAAGTTGTTACACCCAAAGGAAAATGTTAGGGTTCGTTGGTCTACAGATGATATCGCTTCAGCCATTTCACTGCGAGGTGTAAGCCCGAAAGCTTACAGATATTTGAGGGCACATAATTATCCATTACCAGCTATGTCGACATTAAGAAGTTGGGCTGGCAATTTTGATGTCAACGAGGGGATTTTGAAAAGTGTTATAACAGCAATGAAGAGAAAGGCCTCTAATTACAATATTATTGAACGGCTTTGTGTTTTGACATTCGATGAGGTGTATGTGTCGAACAAAATGGATATAGAGAAAAAACAAGAGCAGGTTATTGGACCCCACAAAGCTTGTCAGGCAGTTATGGTGCGCGGATTGATTTCTCATTGGAAACAACTTCTTTACTATAAATTTGATCAACCAATGTCAAAACAAATTCTCGAAGAGATTATTTCCCAACTTCTTCAAGTAAATTACATTGTGATTGCAATTTCAAGTGACATGGGTTCAGGGAATGTTTCATTGTGGAATAAACTGTATGTCGGACACGATAAAAAATGCTACTTTTTCCACCCATGTGACGATGCTATGAAGATTTTTGTTTTTGCAGACGTGCCTCACCTTATAAAACTCGTAAGAAATCACTTATTAGATTAGATCAGGAATTTATCATTGATGATAAAGTAATAACTATTGATTATTTTAAACGCTCCTTGATACATCTACCTCGGAATTAAACTATGCCCATAAACTAACCCAACACCATTTAAGTGTGAAAGGATCCATGCGACGACGGGTACGTCCAGCAGTGCAACTTTTATCAAAATCAGAGGCAAGAACTATAAAATATAGTGGAGAAAGTGGTCTCATGCCGGAAAATTGCTTCTGGGAAGAAGCCTCTGATATGGTCCAACTATTCAATGACTGGTTTGATTTGCTCAACTCACGTTCAAAATTCACTCAGAACTGTCCAGGAAGGAATGCTTTCGGTTCAGATATTGACAACCAAACAAAACTACTGGATCAGATGAATCTATTCGTCAAATCTATTAGAGTTGGCACTCACAATGGGTTGATTCCCTTTCAAAAAGGCATTTTACTTACAAATAGATCACTGTCGGAAATGTACGATTATTCAATGAAAAAATATGATTTGGAGTATATTATAACTTCCAGAATAAACCAAGATGTTCTTGTAGATTTGTAGATTACAAAGGGGTCGATTGGCCTATAGCTGGCCTTTCCGCACTGCGACCTGAATAGATCTTTTGTGTATACCCCCCATCTATTTTTTGTCCCAGAGATCAAGGCTTCTAAGGAAGCCTATTATCCGATTGGGAGCTATTTTTGTTTTCTGGTCAGGTCTCAAGAACAACCGTTTCAGGTACCTATGGCGTTGGCGAACAAGTACACCGCAATGGCATAATATATGTTCAGCCGTTTGATCTGCACTGTCTCAGAATCTACATGTTCCCCTGTCTACTTTTCTCATCTTGCAGAGGTGATATCTGAGTGGGCACTGTCCCATAAGGAGTCCTGTGATTGCTCTTAGATCAGACTTCTGAAGCTCTAAGAGCGATTTAGCATAGCGAGCAGAAGGTTGTAGCAACCTCTTTGCTTGTCTTTGGCCTGGAACATTTTCCCAGTAGGCTGCACTAATTTCCTTTTCCCATTTCCGGACCTTTTCCACAATATGGCTTTTAGTAATGCCACGAAACGGTTCGGTTCCGATGAAAGGAGTGCTAGCAAGACCATCGGCAGTCTCATTCCCAGCAATTCCCTTGTGTCCGGGCACCCATAACAGAGATAGTTTGTTATGTCTAGCCAGTAGCTTAAGAGATTGTTTGCAGCTCCAGACTGTTTTGGACTCATAAGTAATAGATCTTAGAGCATTCAAAGCAGCCTGGCTGTCGGAGGCAATGAATATTCTGGCTGCGCTGAGGCGCTTTTTGAGGCAATCTTAAGCATAGAAGTCTATCGCTAGTATTTCCGCTTGTAATATTGTGGGAGTGTTACCTAGGTCTACTGACAACCTAAGATGAGGTCCTTTAGCCCCTATTCCTACTCCTGCGTTTGTTTTTGACCCATCAGTATAAAATTTGAGGGAACCCCTAGTTATTTCTGAGATTTCGTTCTGTGTTAACTCACGATCGTTAATAATTACATCTAGAGTAACTTCGAAATCCTGTTTAGCAGGCATTATATCCCTAGACATCATCATAGATTGGGTTGATCCAACCCTTAGTATCTCGAGATGTTCTGTCAAATCACCGGCTTTTAGAGATTTAGCCTGTGTTAACCTATAGGCATTTTGCAGAGCAATCCTCCTTACATGTAAATGTAATGGAGGGAGATCTAGCATTACCTCCAAGGCCGCGCCAGGGCATGATCTCATGACACCCGTTATCCCTAAACATGCGAGTCTTTGCAATTTTTGCAACTCTATTGTAGCCCTTTGTTGCGTTGTTTTCTTCCAACATACAAGCGCAGCATAGGTGATGATAGGTCTGACAACCGTTATATATGACCAGTAGATCATTTTTGGTTTTAGACCCCAAGTTTTCCCAAAGAGCCTACCACACGTCCAAAGAGCCCTTGTTGCTTTTGAGGTGATGTGTGCGAGGTGTGGGTTTCACGTAAGTTTCCTATCAAGGATGACTCCAAGGTACTTAACCTCTTCCGAAAAAAACAGGGTTGTACCATTCAAACTTGGAGTCCGTATAATTAACTTCCTTCTGTTAGTAAATGGAACAAGTGTCGTTTTATTAGGATTGACTGAAAGTCCTTCCTTCGAACACCAGGTAGTTATGAGGCTCAAGGCACATTGGATGCGATCAGCAATGATGCCGTCGTACTTACCTCTGACCACTATAACTAAATCGTCGGCATAGCCACGAGCACGAAATCCTTCTCTTTTTAGCTTTGTTAGGAGGTCGTCAACCACTAGTGACCACAGTAAAGGTGATAGCACTCCTCATTGGGGACAACCGTTCACCGCTTTTATAGTAGTCGACTGGTCTCCGAGGTAGGGGATTATTTTCCTAGTATTTAGCATGGACTGAATCCATTTGATTATGGAAGGTTGGATACCCTTTGCAGTTGCAGCAGCGCTGATTGATTCATATGAGATGTTATCAAAAGCTCCCTCTATATCTACGAATACACATAGCGATACTTCTTTCGCAGCTATTGCCTTTTCTAGGTATCTAACGAGACAATGTACGGCATCTAAGGTAGATTTACCAGGTTGGTAGGCAAATTGTTCCTCGTGAAGCGGTGCATTTGATAAATATTCACGTCTCATGTATGTGTCGAGTATTTTCTCTATACTTTTGAGTAAGAAGAAGGTGAGGCTTATCGGTGTACATGACTTTGGTTCCTCTGGAGGACGTTTGCCACTCTTAGGAATAAAGCAGACCCTGACCAGTTCATCTTAACTATCTTGCATAACTGGGGAATTAAGATATCTGATCCCCGTTGTAGAAGTGCTGGAAAGATGCCATTCTCTCCAGGTGATTTGTAGGGCTTGAAGCTGTTCTTGAAAACTTCTTCGCTTATATTCGAGGAATGGGTGGAAGTAACGATCATCCTTCGCCTCTTGACTTCAAGTACCGACTTCGTTGGTATATTTTGGGCAAACATTCAGCAGCAATTTTTACGGAAAGCCGAAATACAATTGAATCTGATGAGGGGTGCTTGTAAGATATTTTGAAGGACTCCCGCAGCGTAACATCTGATGTAGAAGCCGGAGAAGTTTGCTTAACGCAGAAAATGTTATCAAACCTTTCAAAAACCGGAGAGCGGCGTGAAGAAGAAGAATATGTGGATAATGAAATCATGACAATTTCTTTTCTAGGACCACCTTATTTGGAAGACGATGGCTTAGACACAGAAGCAATGCAGCTAATGCACAATTTTGAGGTGAAAGAAAGGGTGAGTCAGGAATCACTCAAATACATAGCAGGCTTCATAGCATTCAAGTTCAAAAACAAATACTGGGAAAACCCACAGCAAGTATGGATATGAATAAGGCCCCTGATTGGATACAGGCTGTTTCCATAGGTTCTTTTTTCCATCCAAATGATGAATTGTTGGAAGTTGCTTTGAAACTCGAGTCCGAGTTCCATAAAATGCATGGTAACTCTTTGTCTAAAGAGGAGAACATTTTTAAGAAATTAGCCGATATAACTAAGTCACAATTGAAAACATCCATGCCTTACGAAGTTGTACTGTACTGTTGTACTGTTTCAAGAACTCGAACATATATTAGACTGGAATATTGAACAGGAAAATCAGTTTTAAGAACGTTTAGAGGAAACTAGACAAAAAGATGTCTAAATTTACCAACTTTGAGAAATAGTTGTTTTACTTTTTGCTCTTGTTTTTGTATTGCGTAATAAAATATTTAGAAAAATTCTAGCAAATTTTTTCACTTTTTTTGTGTAGAACTAATATAACATTGCGGTTTTTCTGTTTTGATGTTTTCAGATACCGATACTAGACTCGGAAAAACAGTATACGGCTTTTGGAGCCACTGGAACTCTTTACCAATTTCGTCGCAATCCTTTCGGGGTAACAAATAGAGTAGCCTGTTTTTAGAAGACCATTGACAATATTATAAGAAAAGGATGTCTTGATGGAGTATATGCATATCTTGATGACGTTACGATCGATGGAAGGGGGCAAGATGATCACGATAGAAACCTTGAATGATTTCTAAGTGCAGCATAGAAACATAATTTAACGTTGAACCTAGATAAATACAGATTCTCTCAAAATACAATAACTCTCCTTGGATATCAAATTTCTAACAAGTCTATGCGTCCAGACCCAGATAGATTTAAACCATGACAGGACCTGCCTCTTCCTTCTGACACTTCAGCCATGAAACGCGCACTAGGGATGTCCTCTCATTACTGAAAATGGGTCCCAAGATATTCCGACAAGATAAGGAGTTTGGTTGACTGCAAATCTTTCCCTATTCTACCGGACTCGCCTGCAGCTGGAAATTTTCGGCTAATTAATGGAGACATAGCTAAGTAATCACTCACCACAATTCAAGATGGTCTACCACTTACAATTGAAACTGACGCATCGGGACTTGCTGTAGCGGTTACTCTTAATTATAATGGGCGTCCCGTTGCGTTTTTTTCAAAAACCTTATCCGATAACGAAAAACGGCATTCTGTTATAGAGAGAGACGCCTCAGCGATTGTTCTATCGTTGAGGAAGTGGCGTCATTGCTTACAAGGTAGACACTTTTAGCTGCTCACGGACCAATAATCTCTGTCTGTTGTTGAAAATCATTCAGCCGGCACTCTTTCACGCGTCTGCGGTTCCTTACACACTCAGGACAAACTTTATGAGCTCCATAAAGTACTGTGCCACCCTGGTATTGCAAGGATGTACCACTGAGTTAAAAACAAAAATTTACCTTACGGAATAGATGAAATTAGAAAGATCAGCGCTGCCTGCCCTACTTCCGCTGCTGTCAAACCAAGGTTCTACAGAAATAACAACCAGCATCTGATTAAAGCAACATCGCCGTTTGAATTGCTTAATATTGATTTCAAAGGCGCCTTACCTTCTAACAGCCACAATGGGTATTTACTCAACATTGTCGACGAGTACTCTCGTTTCCCTTTCACGTACCCTTGCAAGGACATGACTTCTGAAACTGTAATACGGTGCCTGAATGACCTATTTTCGATGTTTCGAATGCTTACCTACATACATTCAGATCGAGGAACTTCATTTATTTCAAAGGAAATGATTTCATTCTTCCATAAACGTGGCGTTGCCACCAACATGACCACAGCATATAAACCAGCCGGAAATGGTCTGGTTGAACGATACAACGGGATCATTTGCAAATCGATCAATCTGGCTCTGAAAACCAAAAACTTGCAGATTTGCCATTGGGAAAGCGTTCTACCGGAAGCGTTGCACTCAATAAGATCGTTGCTGAACACTAGTACAAACTGTACCCCACACAAGAGGTTCTTTATTCATCTGAGACGATCCCCTGATGGCACGACTGTTCCAGCCTGGTTACTTCAACCTGGACCTGTCCTTGTCCAGCGTAACAACAGAACCAGTAAATATGACCCCATTGTGGATGAAGCCGAGTTAATCGAGGCCAATCGTCAATATGCCCTTGTCCGATTCGATAACGGACGTGAATCTACAGTCTCTCTCAAACAACTGGCCCCTAGTGGACACTTGAATTCAGAACGCCCGGATCCAACAGACCTACCACCTTCTCCGCCCCTTGTACAGGCCTCTCAGTCACCTGTTTCTCTTTGTTCGCCTGCCCCTTTCTGTGGACCTTCCAGGTCAGATATTCAAGATCCTCCAACCCCAGATCAACAAGGAACGCATGAAGATCGACCTAAAAGAAACAGAAGACATCCAAAGCACCTTGAAGACTATGTCTCCAATGGACTCTTCTCCTGCAAGGGAGAATGAGGTGATTGCATGTTCACATTGCCTTGACAACTATTGGCGTTATGTGTTTACTTGTAATGTCACATTTTTGCTAAATAAATCCTTCATCTTTGGATATCTGAGGGTTATTATTTTACGACACACCGCAAAACAATAGGGATATTATGACGAAGCAAACCGATCCAAGCCTGGTGAACATTTGACATGTATCACATGTCAAATGTTCACCGGGTTTGAATTGGTTTGCTTCGCCAAAATAGCCCCTATGTCTAGCCAAATTTATTTTGGCGAGGTAAGTATCAAAATTGAATATGTCAGCTTTTCAAAATGAATTTTTGGGAGTAAAATTTCCTTACCGAATCCCCCTCGTCCTTGAATTAATGTCCGTAATATTTTTCTCTGTCAAGCCTTTCTTTAGAAAAGTTTCCCTCGTCTGCAGCTTGGAAAATTATCAAAAAATGAGTCTCTGTGGAAAAATCTCCGGAAACAGTTCAAGCACTAAGGAGATTATAAAAGAAAATACTTCCTAAATTTGTCTTACTTTGTTAAAATGATTTTAAATTTATCAACTTCCAGTTTCTTATAGTCCTGTTTACTTTCATGTTCACAATTCTATTTTAAAATTATCCAATAAACATTCAGTTTTATGTTTTGTTATTAAATAGTTTGATCCAATGAAATTCCTTCTATTTTGAACTGTTTGTGTTCTATAATATCTGCTCTTTGCTCAATCTAACCTCATTTGAGTAATTCTGGTAGATGCCAAATTATGTATTGTCAAATATTCCATCGACATAAGTAAAAATTATAGTTACCATAGGGATCGAGACCGAACTATGGAGAACTTCTGTCGAAAGTAGAGCGCCCTGGTGTTAAATAAGAAAAACATTTTGATGTAAACAGTGTAATAATCAACCTACAAAATGCAAAAAATGAATAGATCTTTTTATTTTCTTTGTCAGGAAATATTGTTTGTATGTAAGATGGGTGTAGGGGATTATCTAATTTTTGATTATTGACAAAATGAGCACTGCAAATTCTAGTATTTTTATTTGGTTCCCAATCCTCCCGATATTTTCTGAAATGTAATTAAACAACTTGAAGTGATTCGTTTTGTACAAATGTTTACTTTCTTCCCCTTAATAGTATTTAATTCTTTGAACTTTTTATAAAATATTAAAGTCAGCAAGCACATAACTAGTTTTTTATTTTATATAATCAATGAAATCGTACAGAAAACAACATTTTATTCTCTCGATAATAATCTTTTATTTATGTAAAAAAGTATTTATAACTCTTCTAATAGCTGCCAATTGTAGTATCATACTGATTATACACAAAACAATAGTTAATAAAATGTTTTAATTAGAACATTTTAATTACATATGGGTCCTTCTTCTTCTTCTTTTTTGAGATCTTGGGCTCAACTCTTCCGAACTATTTACCCAGATAAAATTTCCTACCTAGATAATTATAATCACTGAAAGAAGTTGCACTCACGTGCGTCTGACCATAGTCATCACTCCTTCCTGTCTGAAAGTTAAAGGTTTACATAGATTTCCAATTCACATTAAATTTTAGTTCATGCGAAAATCTAAAGTCACAAAAGTTTACAAAGCCAATTACAATTTACAGTTAATGTGTCCTTCAGAAACTTACAAACTAACAAAACTACACAATCAGCAGTCTCTCTCAATATACAATTTAGATTAAGCACCATAGCAAGCGGGTTAAAGCATTTAATTATGTCTATATAAAATTTGTCCATTACACCTTTGTTAATTGCACACTCAAAAAAAATGTGATTAAGATTAGCTACTGCTCCACAATCGCACAAAGGAGACTCATCCAGTATAACTCTGTTTAGGTGATCTTTGGAATAACAGTGCCCAATTCTTAATCTTGAATAAGTGGATAATTTAGATTTGTTCAATTGGCTTTCACTAAACCATGGCTTTTTAGGGAAGTGATCCAATAGCCTGTATAAATGTTGACCTTTCGAAACACACAATTCTCTCCATTCTTCTTCCCATAATTCGTAGATATCAGATTTAATATGGGTTTTTACTGCATTTATACATTTTTGACGTTTGAAGGTTATTCACGCAGTGTTCAATGGACATTCGGGGAAACTATAAAATTTCAACTTCGTAGTATTTCTATACAGCATATTTGCTGATTATACAAAACTACTAATACTACTAATAGTGTTTCCTTACTCCCTTCCTTCCTGCTTTCTAGCCGTTTTCTATCCGTTGGATATAGGCCTCTCTCAATGTTCTCCAGGTTTCCCTGTGTTGTGCAGCCTGATACCAATTCAAACCTGCTTTGCGTTTTATATCGTCGTACCAACGCTGTTGAGGTCTGCCAACGCTTCTCCTCTCGCCCCAAGGTCTCCATCTAGTCACTTTGCTGCTTCAGTTGTTGTTGTTTCTAGCCATATGCCCCGCCCAGTTCCATTTGAGTCAGGCTATTCTCCTTTCGATGTCTTCGATTTTTGACGTTCTCCTGATCCATCCGTTAGTTTTTCGGTATTTCAGTGTTACTCCAACTATCTTTCTCTCTATTGCTATTTGATGTGTTTTGAGCTTGTTCAAGTTCTTTTTTGTCAAGACCCAAGTTTCCGATGCATATGTAGACACTGGCAGGACACATGTATTGTATACTTTTGCTTTTAGTTTCATTGGTAGATTTGACTGAGTCAAATCTAATAGTGTTTACATCACATTATTTGTGTTTTTTCACGGCAGATGGCATGAACGTCATATTTCTCGGTCCCTATTATGACAATTATTAATTACATTCTAATCTCTTTCAAACTATTTGAATAGAATATTTTAGCTGTTACAATATATTGTGGAATTATTTAGAAATAGATTCATTTGAAAAAGTAATAATTTCACTTTTTCATAATAAACTGATATATACTCGTATTCTGCATTTTTGTCTACAGACAACATATATCTACATCCCCTGTAACAAAGTTAACAAACGAACATTGGGGACTAAAACCGGAATTAATTTTAAGTAATCATCTCTATCACTTGAATTTGATAATGCCGCGGCAGTTTCAAATTATACTATCATATTGCCATACACTCAAACTGAATGCACCTGCCCCGAAGCTATTAATAACCGCTCAACAAAGTTTGTATTGACGTCAGATAGTCCTCTAACGTTTTGAATGGTTCTCGCCAGCATAATTTCCTCTCTGGCACACAATATTCGTGAATAGCTTCAACTTATTTCATCCAGTTCAAGTCTAGGTAAATTTATAAAATACAGAGCTAGTTTTGTGTAGGGAATAACATAACCACAAAATTGATAATCTAACATTAAATTAATAATATGGTATTAATATTTCAAAGCGGAAATGTCCAAGCTTGGGTGAATAAATTTTTGGCAGTTCAATATTTATCCAATATGAGCTTTTTCCTCCTTCTTTTCGTTTAGTCGAGCTTTTCCAACTTAATGTTGTTGATAACAGTGCATTCACTGAGCTAAGAAATCTTCGTCTCGCATTTTTCGAAGATAGTCTTTCAACTGGAAGTTGAGTGTGCTATTTTCTTCTGGACACCATTGTTCTTTTTCGAAATATATTAGATCATTGCTGTAAATAAACCTCATTATTTATCCACAGACTCCCTAGAAGCTATTTCAGATTCTCTTGTAAGTTGTCTAAGCTAAAGTTCAAAATTCAATTTTTCTTATTAAAATTAGCCCAAGCCAAGTCAATCGCACTACAGCCTGTGTGTCCAATGTGAGTATATCTTGGTAATCATCATACCTGACGTTTAGGACGAAACAACCTAAATTTTTCACTACTTCTTCCTCGTACATTAATAATTTTGTCCATATCACTTTGTCCATTGTTTAGTGTCCTTCTAATGGAAGATCAAAGTTCAGGGGATTACTTCCTCATAGCCATTCTGATGACCTATCCTTGCATTGAACTCGTTATGTATGAGAAACTGAACATTAGGGCATGTAAAGTTGAATTTCTATTTTAGGTAACTATTGTGTAATCCCAGTTCCACAAGGCCGATGATAGGAAAGTTATCCAAATATACAATATCCCGTGTTTTAAAACCATTAGAGGTACTTATTCCTTGGTAGTTCCAGAATAGTGCTTGAAGGTGTTTTAATTTACTGCAAAATTTTTCTCACTTCCTTTTTTTAGTTCCATACTCGTTTTCTCCACCGTTTTCGTTGGACCATCTGAGTCGTTACTGTTTAATTCGTAGCGATTTTTTGAGACAGGATTTCCAATGTAATGAGTTGTTAATTCCTGCAGCATATTCCTGTTCTTGTTCCAATACCACAAATTTCCTTCAATCGTTAGTTTTTATACTCAATTCTAACAGATTATCAATTGTTTCTTTCTGCTTTTGCTCTAGTTCTAATCTTTTCTTCAATTTCCATTTCTCCCTTTGTTTTGCCATTATTTATATGAATCTTACTTTGTTTCATATTTCTCAACTTATTTTTGTTTTTCATTACTTGTTTCTACTCTGCTTCCAAATTTACTGGGCAAGTTTTAACACCTAATTTATGGGCAGATTCTATCTTAACGTCTGTTTCTAAATTTTATTTTACAAAACTCCTAATCCCTCCTTTGAGTGCATCAGGATCGCTTGTATCTAAAGGTAGTCGTGTATTACAATGTTGTTAGCTGTGTTTTCTTTTTCTAACTGTCCAATTCTATTTTCAGTGAATTGTACCTATTTTAAAAAAAATTCTTTTCCTTTTGAAGCATCCTATTTATCTCTTCCTTCATTTGTCGAAATTCCGTAACATTCCTTCCTTGTTTCTCAGCTGTTGTAATTCGACTGTAGTTTGTGCTACTTGAGCTGTAATATATTGCATCATGCTTATTATTGAATCTTTTTTTCGTTGTTTTTGGGTTTAATTTTATGGGTTGGTTATTTTTACACATCTACCGATGATTTCTTCATCTACCTCTCTTCCACGCTTCTTAACATCATCTGACGAGTCGTCGCTATCCATGTTATCAAGAGTGACCCTTGTCACTCGCGCCATGTCACGTCTCGACTCCGGCATCTTCTATATACTTTTGCGCTGGACGGCAGACACTCTTATATCGAAAATTTCGTCTTTTTCTTCTCCCCGCAATTCTATTTTTTTATTTACTTTAACAATATATTATCTACGGCCAAATTATGCATACATTTGCCATATAATTCATATATTTATTAAGATACAACAACATTAGTTGACGTTACAATAAAAAATTCATTTGTCATTTTGTTATGTCAAATCTAAAGACGCTATTCAAATATGTCATCAATTTCTTCTATAAAAATGAATTCTACAATCAGTATTAAACCCAAAATGAAGAGGCACACAAATAATAATAAGTTATTCATTTGTATCCCGAACAATGTATGGGTTGGGCGCTATTCTTGACGTCGTTCGCAGCGTCACGTATACGCAAGTCTGTGAATACTCTATTTGCGAATACTTCCAAAAAATGATATTCTCGAGACTCGAGCACAACTCCCAAAATCACACGAATGGTATTGTTCTCATGCTTTAATATATTTGTCAACAGCGAATTCAGCATAAGTTGACGTTACAAATGTCGTGTTACAACAGAAAAATGTAACAAAGGGGAGAGGGAGAGTTCCAGACATTCCGTAAGGAATATTCCCGAAAACTAAACTAAATAGCCCTGTGCTGGCTAAATAACTGATGCGTGGAGGCCATTAAACTGAAAGAAGTAGAATGTCAGTTTACATTTCTGTCATAATATCAAATGTAAGGAAGTTGTTCATATTAAGTTTTTATCACTTTTTTCTATAAAAATGAATTCTACAATCAGTATCAATTATTTGTTCTCATGATAAGCACAAACTATAGGTGATATGTGGTTGTCAGCCACCCCAGATAACCTTTATAAACAGGCAACCTCTATGAAGCAATCGTGGAATCAAGCAAAGATTATACAAACAATAATAATTAATAGCAGTTCGGGGTTTAGAATGGTGTGATTTTTTATTCAAACTTGATTAATATTTAAGTATTGAGGTAATCATTTTTGCTTTTGTTAATTCCTTGCATTTAATATGGGTGATTGTAAACTGTAGGAATAATTGCTGTGTGGCTAAATGTATTAACACTAATAAAGAAGTTCATATGCATTGTTTTCCCGATAATGATCTTTTAGTAAGTATACTATTTTAGCATTGAAATAGTTGTGCGGATTTGAAGGGACTTAGTACATTCCCGTCGCTTCCGTCAGGGTGACTATTTTACTAGTCAATCAAACGAGCTGTGTTGCCTTTTTTGGACTGATTTTCTTCGTCGACGATACCTTCAAATAAAACTCAGAAATTATAGCGTCTCAGTTTTATTTACATATTATATAACACTCCATAACAACTGTATAATCGGTTAAATTTGCTTAAGAGTTTGCAATACGCACTTGCAAAGAGGTAATATTTTTATTTAAACATGAGGAACTAAAGCCTCGAGCGGACTTGAAAGTATCAGTGAACCATAAAAGAATGAAAGTGATTTAAGGTAAATCTACCTTTTATATGTTCCCTTGTACTATTACGGGTTTTTCCGAAAAAGTGTATGGAATATTTATATGAGGATTCTAATTTGTATAAGCTTATTATTATATTCTGAATATTATCTAGCTGAAAAGGACTTTTATGAATGGTTTATGACATTGAAACAAGGGTATGCATTGAAACATTTACGACACACGGTAAAATTATTTGTTCCTCAGAAATATATTGTGAAATTTAGATACTTTCAATAGCTGTACTGTTTCTGCCGATTTCGCCCAGTGGCGTATCGGCCAAACATGTTGGATATATTTCCAACAATAGTGTACCTATATGTCAATTATTTACTTCAAAATAGACATATTATATCTTCATTTTTTGAAAAAAATTTTTCTTTTTTCAGGTATGCATCTACTGGTTTAATCGTGTAAGAAATGATAAATTGAAAGCTATGCATGTGAGGAACATTTTCATGAAGGGTGTATTTAGCCCAACGGCAAAAGAAGTTTCTCATTACTGATACAAAATTTAGCAGGTAAGCCTAGAGTAGTTACATTTGCTTTAAAACGAGAGATGATATCAATTACTAGTATTACAATCTGTAATAAATTATATTAACCACTTTATTCTTTTCACCTAAAATTGTTTTTATACATCTTTATTATGTACTTATTCAAAATAAGCATCTCTTCGCTAAATATATTTGCTTCTTTTTAACAAATTGTCATCAATGGCTTATGTTACAATTTTATGTATGTGAAACAAATTGTTATTATGCCACATCAATGTTAATACCATTTGACAACTTATGTGATATTCAATACATTAAAAAATATTGTTTTCATAAACATTGCACCCTTTTAAAAATTAGTAATCAAAAAAGAAAAATCTGCAACAAACAAAAATTATTATTTGTAGTTGAACATAACTTTGATGAAAATGATGCTAAATAATAAATTTGGACCAAGTACATCTGCTACATGTTCCACTTCAGAGGAAAGCTCCCTACTTGAGACAGTGAGATATTTTTTACTGAGATAATGTTAAACTGCTCATACATTTTTGTATTTGAAAAATAAAAACATCATCATTATCACTCAGCTCTTCTTGTCAATGTAAACCTACAGCAAAATTTTGTAGAGGAAAGTTGCCTAATTTCGGATACCACTTTTTAAATACCTGGTATTTGTCAAAAATGTAGTTTGTTCTAAATTATATCTATATTAAGAAATCCTCTGGATATTATATAAAAAAGTTTAACAATGAAAACATATGAATTTACATTCTATTTTTACAAAAGTGCAGATTGAACAAAATTAAATATTTTCTGTTGGAAAAATATTGGGTGCCTAATTTTGGACACCCTATCCGAAATTGGGGCACCACTTATGCAATACAAAATGAGTTATACATCCATACACAAATCACCTTCAGAATCTGAAGATTCGTCAATTCTCTATTTCTGCTTCCCTTCTTCTTTAACTGTGCTTGTTTTTTTGGGTTTCTTGTTGAATTTAGATTTCTCACTTTTTTTGTTGGATCAGTCTCTTGAATTTGTTTTGCGATTTCTGCTCTCAATTGTGGTTTTCTTCCTTTTAAACATTTTTTCTCTCTTGTTCGCGAATACTTTGCTCTAGTTGATTTTTATAGGATGTGCTGGTTATCACACAACTTGAACCTTGTCGCGATTTTTTTTGCTTAACTTGGGAGGTAGAACTACATAAAGATAAAGGACTTATATCCTCAATCCTCACCAGGATTGTTTCCTTCACTGTAGTTTGCTTTGGAGATGTAGTTTCAAGAGCATTTTCGAAATCAGCTATCAATACAGTTTCCGTGTTGTCTTGAATTACATTTGGTGGTGGTGTTCTCTCTCTTTGCCGTTCTAAAATAAAGTCATGTTCAGAAAAAATATTTCTATTAAAAGGGAATATCCTAGTTTCATGAAACCCATTTACCGAAATTTCTACCGTCGCTCTTTTTAAATTGGCTGGACACATCAATTTACAAATTTGATATGAGGTAATATTCCAACCTGCATTGTGCATCAACCACATCTCAATTTGTTGGGAATAATACGTTTTGAATGGCGACATGAATGATCAATCCAACGGTTGAATCTTGTGTGAACTATGAGGTGGTATTGATAAAATCTCAACATAATTTTTACGCCCTGCTTCAATTACATTCATATTCCGTGTGTGACTGTAGTCATCAAAAATAAGTAGTACAGGATCTTCACGTGTTGGTTTTACATAAGATATAATATGCTGCAACCACTGGGTAAATATATGCTGTTGGATCCAGCCTGATTGATGACAGGCTGCAAGTGAACCGCGTGGAGTACCATCTAACAATGTTTTTGATGAATTACGACCTATTAGTATATTACCAGTATTATCCAAGGTGCTAACAAAAAATATGTAACTCCAAATTAAAAGTCATTTAGATTAATATAATATACTCTCTTCTTTTCAATCTGGCATTCGCAGTGGCTATAGCTGTAGTACTGCTTTACTTAATATTGTTGATGATATTCTAAAGGCAATAGACATAAATAAAAGTACTGTTCTGGTTCTTCTCGATTTTTCTAAGGCATTTGATACTATTTCTCATGATATATTATTTGGTATTTTACATTATATCGGATTTTCAATAGAAGCGATTAATTATTAAAAAGTTATTTTTGTAATCAGCAACAATATGTTGAAACTAACTGTGGTGCTTCTGATCTATTAAATATATCTAGAGGTGTTTCACAAGTATCTATTCTTGGGCCGCTTCTATTTAGTATTTATATTTCTAATTCAACATCTAATTTAGACAATGTAAGTGTCCATTGTTATGCTGATTATACTCAAGTATACTATACATTCTCACCTACTGACTTGGCAAGTGCTTCAGAAAAACTCAATAGTGACTTATTTAAACTTGTAGTTCCATCTGATAAACATCAACTAAAACTGAATCCTTCTAAATAAACTGCTATGGTTTTCGGTAAGAATAGAGTCAATATTAGGAGGGATATTCAAATCTCGTTGCAAAATAAGGAAATTAGTTGCATTGATGTGACCAAAAGCATAGTGTTATTTTTAGACTCTGATCTTAAATTTAAAAATACATATATCCATTTGCATTCAAAGAGCATACAGTTCATTGGAAATTTTATTTCAAAATCGAAATATTCTAAGCTTTAGGCAAAAAATATTACAAACGGAATCTTTAGTCTTATCGCATTTCAATTACGGAGATGTAATGTATGGTTCCTGGCTTGATAAGAATGATATTAACAGGATAAAAAAGGTGCAGAAGTCATGTCTTAGATTTATTTATGGTATTAGGAGTGTTTCTCATAAACTTAAGGATACGAATTAGCTTGATACGGCGAACCGACGAAAACTCCATACTCTTTGTCTCTATCATAGTATAATAATAACGAAATTCCCACACTATTTATATGACAAAATTAAGTTTAGGAGAGACGTTCATAATATTAATGTCAGGTCCAAAGTTTTAATATCTCCACCTACTCACAGAACAACCGTATTTTGCAAGTCATATTCTTATAATATATACAACTTGCACAATAAAATCCCTGAATCAATAGAATAATTACCTATTAGCTCATTTAAAAAAAATGAAACTACATCTTTTTTAGTCAACATACAATATTACATGAACATTGCTTTTAATATCTGTCGGTTATGTTGTTCCCTTTCTATCTCAATTGTTAATTTAATTTTAAATTATAGTTACTGTAATACAACTATGGCGTATTTGATTTATTTTATATACTAGTAGAATAAGTGTTTTTATTTTCTTGAAAAAGGACTAGAACTTTGATCAGCACAGACAGCATTCTTGTTGTGCTATGTTGTTCTCTATTTCCTTTTACAGAGTTCATTGTCTATTTGTATATCGTTATACTTGTTATTTGTGTTTTTAATTTTTACTCTGTAATAAACAATTTATTATTATTGTTATTATTATTAAACAATTCTATAACTATTATAAAATAGCAAATTGTTAGTTGAGAAATATGATAATTCTTTTTTAGCCTTATGAAATCACTGGTTATAAATATGGTACGGTTAAAATACAATAAAGATATTCACAGTTCACAACGTTCATAGAATATTTTATCTTCTATTCATAGTTTACTCTTATTATCACTAAAAGCATAAAACCCTCTCAAAATAATCCTAACTAATCAATTTTACAGAAAGAAATAAACCTTTCTTGATACACGTAATTAATGCATCACACAGTGCTCCAACAAACAGTCTGGCTCTTCTCTCGAATGTCTCTCCATAATGCATGTTTCGGGCTACTCCTTTCTCTGGAATATAGTTCCATTGCATTCTGAATAGAACTTGGAAATCGTGAATGGAATAAGGACATAAAGATTCTTCCGATTAGTTGTGCAAGTGTTTGGCTTCCAAGTGCAAGAATGAATAGACGTGAGTTGAGCTTAAATGGCGGCAATTCGCTTAAGAGCCGCAATCTTCGATTGAACTATTACATATTATTCGTAACGAAATTCTATTAGTCTTTTGGAAATGATTCAACTAAATTACAATATATGGAAAGTCGAGAGGCGCATGAAAAGTATTATAACTGACGATATACTAATTACGAAGTAAAAATATATAAATCAATTTGGTTACCTAGTATTTTTCAAGATATCTTATATTTGATTGATAATGATCCGGTTGTATGTCTTCAGCCTACATAAGATTTAATCCGCCAACGTATCCCCAGTGCAATAAATACGGTGACAACTCAAAATAGATAGTTTAGAGATATTATGGTTTAAAGTATCATCGTTTCGTACAAACGTTGTAAAATATTTACCATTCTGAAAGTATTGATTTTTACGTATTGCTTACATCAACAGGGTAATTCCGGGATAGATGGCCATAGTTTTGAGAATAATAAATTAAAAACAAAGTTTTTGTGAAATCCGTCCATATTTATATTGTGATTAACTGGAGGCATAATAACACTAGTGTTCCAAAATATAGTTGATTTTAAAAGAAATATCGGAATATAAACTAAAAAACATGTTCTAGAAAATGTATGCTATGGCCATCTCTACCCTGTTATCCCGGAATGATGGCCATAGATTTGTAACATGTCACTGAGACATATAAATATTTTCATTAATTAGTTTGGAGCGTTACTCATTCGTCGGCTACTCCCACCTCTAATTCCAAATCCTTTTATTTCAAATATTAAGAACGCGTCGGTGATCGTTTTTACCATCGTGAAATATCTATTTAAACGACGATTAAAGTCGAATCGGGGCTTGTTCATTCTTCGCTGAGAAGCATTTCAGCATTCAGTTTCTAATTAATTTTGTGTGTGATAATAATTATTCTGGCTGCTCTGCAGCCTTTACGGACCCTACGGACTTTACGGACCCTTCAGACAGTTCAGTCTACCGCACCATCTAGCTATACCGGACCATATAGTTTCAGAGTCCAGGGTCCAGACACCGACGGCTCAAGAACCCGTGAATACTGCTACGAGCTGTAGGTCCCGAGTCCCAAGATAAGTCCCTAACTGATTTGTGGTAGATATAAAATATTGAGTTGAACATTTTCATTGTGATAGTGGCCGAATTCACCACCTGAGAAGAGTCCCAAGGCCGGGTGGTCTTAGATTAGTGACACTGGCGCCCAACGTGGGGCTCAGCAGTTCAAAACGCAAACCCATCAAACCGTCAACAAGTCAAAATTAACTTAGAATTTTTCTCCTTCGCCTTCTTCATGTTATCGTTCTATGAATCTTGACAAACAATTATCTTCTTGTACCGTTCCATTTGTCGATCTTATACCGGATGTTGAATTATCTAATATTTTTGTGGTATTAATTTAAATGTTCCTGTTTTCTGAGTGTTGTCAATTTTGTTACTACCGATATTTGTCCCTTGTTTGTTAAGGAACCAAATGATAATCGTTCTCATATGATTATAAAGGTTTTAAATACTGATGTTGCAATGGTTAATACCGGAAGCAATTCTACTATTTTTGGAAACCCAGGGTTTGCTCTTATTAATTCTCTTCATGTACATATTGAGTATGATGCTTCAATAAGCATAACTACTGCCGATGGCGTACCACAGCAATTTATGGGTTTTATAACCGTTCCTGTTACTGTAAATTATGTCACAAGAAGAATTAAGATTCTGATTATTCCTTCGATTAACCATCCTCTTATTGTGGGCATGGATTTTTAAAATAGACATTAATTTTCATGATTTATCTTACTCTCTTTTGTCTTCTACTTGTGTTATAGACACAATTAAGTCAGTTTCTAGTCTGACTCCACTTGAAAAAGATGAACTAGACAAAGTTATCGCTTTGTTTTCCACACCTGCTCCTTCGGACCATATTGGTCGAACTAATTTCGTTGAACATGTTATCGACACTGGAGATGCAAAGCCAATTCCGCAACGTCAATATCCTTTGTCTCCGGCCATGCAAAAACTTCTTGTTAAAGAAATAGATGAGATATTAAATCTCAAAGTTATTCAGCATTCCAACTCCCCGTGATGTTCACCTCTTTGCTTATCCCCAAGAAATCCGGAGAATATCGTGTTTGTTTTGATGGTCGAAAATTGAACAGGGTCACCGTTTCTGGTTCATCTCCTATGGCGCAAGTCGATATTATTCTCAGTAAATTACGAGACGCAAAATTTCTGACATCTATTTGTTTATAAAAGGCTTCTCTACAAATACCCCTTTCTGAATCTTCCCGTCCGAAAACAGCTTTCGCTCCATACGGTGTAGGAATTTTTGAGTTTTTTACAACTCCTAATAGTTTAGTTAATGCTCATAAAACTATGGCTTTTGTATTGGACATAGTTATAGAACCTTCTCTTAGGCCTTTTTGTTTTTGTTATTTAGATGACATTATTATCACTACCCCTACCTTTGAGCTACATATGGAAACTCTCAATAAATTCTATCCTATGCTATATGCAGCCAATCCTACTGCCAATCTTGAAAAATGTGAATTTTGTCTTGAAGTTTTTAGGTTTTGTTGTTGGTCTTCGCACAGATGACGACAAAGTCTCTGCTATTCTAAATTATCCACCTCCAAAAAATACTATTGAGATAAAACGTCTCATAGATCTTATTTGTTGGTATCGTCGATATATTGAAGATTTTTCTACTATTTGTTCTCCTATCACTGATCTTCTTCATGACAGAAAGGAAGGTCAATCCATTTATTGGACTCCGCAAGCTGAAAATGCTTTTACTGAAGTTAAGAAACGTCTTACTCCTAGTCCTAGTCGTGCAAGTCCTGACTTTTCTAATCCTTTTATACTGATGCTAGCGAAACTGGTCTTGGTGCAATCCTGTATCAGGGATGCGACGGTCTCGAACACCCTATTGCTTATACAAGTCGTAATTTGAATAAAACTGAGAGAAAGTACAGTACAACAGAAAAAGAAATTTTAGGAGTTATTTTTGGTGTTGAAAAATTCCGAGGCTATGTTGAAAGTACTCATTTCACTTTTGAGACAAATCATTCTTCTTTGCAGTATCTTTCAAATTTTTGAATACCTCAGGTCGCTTAGCACGTCTTTCTCTTAGGCTCTCCCAGTTTGATTTTGTAATCAAACACAGAAAATGAACTACCATAGTAGTCAGTGATGCTTTATCTCGTTCTTTATCTGAAATTTCTGTTATTGACGTAAGTACCTTCAAGCCAGATGCTTGGTATACTTATATGATTGAGAAGGTTTCGAATAAGCCCGATTTATATCTCACATTTAAGGATGACAGTAATGTTTTGCAAAAACATATTTTTTCGTCTAATGCAATATCTAGTAAGTTATCTAATTATAAAATTGTTGTTCCTACCGCCAACCGAATTGACATATTAAGGTTATTTAATAACAATAAATTAAGTGCTAATTTAGGCATATCTAAAACTATTTCTCGTATCTCTGAAATTTATTATTGGCCAGAACTCAGAAGTTCTGTATCACGCTACGTTAACAAATGTTCTGTTTGTAGTTCTTGTAAAACCGAAAATCTACCTAGAGCTGGTGTTATGGGTCAATACAAAGATATTAATTTTCCTTGGCAATGTATTTCTGCTGATCTTATAGGTCCATATCCAAAGTCAAAATCTGGTAACAGATTTGTTTCCGTAGTTACCGATTGGTTTACAAAATTATGTGTTGCTCATCCAATGCCACACGCAACTGCTAAGGTCATTGTGAGGTTTATAGGATATCAAGTTTTTCTTATTTTTGGTGCTCCACAAATCTTTTCTGTTGACAATGATACTGTTTTCACTTATTCTCTTTTTATGAATCTAGTGTCACAGTACAAAGTGCAAAAAATTTTTTATAACGCTCGTTATCATCCCCAAGCAATTCACAGAGAACGAACAAATAAGACAATTGTTACAGCTCTAAGGTGTTATATTCATGAAAATTCGTCTCACAATAACTGGGACACTTCGTTGCATAAAGTTGCACAAGAAATTAGAACCGCAAAACATGACGTTATGGGTTATTCCCCAGCTTTTATAAATTTTGCGCGAAACGTTCCGTTAAGTGGAGATTTTTACGGTGCAATTTCTGAAAACGCGAATAACATTATTAACACTGGTGAATAATTACAAATAATTAATTATGTTCAAACATTCTAAACTTTTTGTTGAGGTTCATGAAAAGTTAAGAAATGCATATGAGAAAAATGCAAAACATTACAATTCATTCATCACAAATCAATAAGGTTCATCTATATAACACACTCAAAAATATTCAATCATAGAAATGGCCATTTGTAAACACTCCAGAGGCTGTATTGTGCTAACAAACTGAAAATTCTTCTACCATACCATAGCACACGTTGTACTGGCTCTAGTCAGCTGAAGATCAATGGAGTTCATCTGTGAGACGCTCTGAACAATTATCAATCACAAAATTGGTCACTTGTATACTCTCCGGAGGCTGTATCGTGCTAACAAACTGATATTTCTCCAAAAATGAGAAAAATCTAGTACTTCAAGTACCATAGCACCCGTTGTACTGGATCTCGTCAGCTGAAAATCAATAGAGTTCATCTGTGATATGTCCTGAACAATATTCAATCATTAAATTGCTGACTTGTTGCACTCCGCAGGCCGTATCGTGCTAACAAGACTATGTTACGAAAAATGATAACGACGACGACGTACACACAGGATTTTTTTCTAAAAACCGTTTTTTCGTGTTGTTCTTGGTGGAAAACGTAAAAATCACTCAAAAAAATTCCTTAATTCTAACTTTTTTTGGGGTAAACCAATACATTTTCTCGCATATTAGATAGGTTGGGCGGAAAAGTAATAACGGTGATTCTGAAATCACTGTCGCCATTTCACCGGTTACCGGAAAATCTCCGTATTCCCTAACACCATTACTATGGCCATCACTACCGTATCTCACCCGATCTCACCAGGAATTACTTTATAAGTCAAAATAGTCCAGTTAGTAAAAATAGTTTTTTTAAAAATTATTTTTAAGTACATTTCAGTTTTAGGAAATACATTAATAAGTTTTAATTTACACCTCTTCTTTCATTTCTTCACGCAGTTCTCTGTTAACTTTCACGAAACACTGCAGGAATTGATTTATCGTTGCAACATTCTATAAGATCCGCTGTTTTCATGCTGGTGATACCAAGAGGATCTTTATAGAGGGGTACTACATCTGCATCACATTGTCGGTTGATCCTCTTTAGACGTTTATGAATTTTTAATTCCATAAATTGATCTTGCTTGTAAGAATACTTGTAATAAACCTTATTAGAAGAGTTCTTACTAACCTCAAATATTTTAACATCACTCCATTTTACTTTTTGGTTATTTGTTGATATTTGAAAATTAGTACCATTCCAGCAGAAACTGCTTGCCAGTTAATAATGTCTGAGGGAACTATTTCTTTAGCAAAATGATTTTCCTACTTCTTGTTGTTAATAGCCGCTTGGGCAATAGTGACAAAATTGGTTTTCTATGCAAACCAGGGTTTAATTGATTATTTTTTCATTTCTTTTCCAATCGCGGAATGCATTGAATCCCTTCCAGTTTGTGTGTGACCAGCAGTAAGGTATTTGTGTGTTATAGTTGTTGAATCATAGTGAATCCCATGGAATCTCACTGGAATCCCACGGAATCCCATGGAATCTCACATACTTGTATGAGAGTCGTGTTAATCTCTTGACTCAAATAAGCTAGGATAAGAACTAGCAATGTGTTAATGAAATTTACTGTCTCGACCCTTACTTTGAGAAATCTACTCATATTACTGATTTAAATGAAACTAACTGATTATAGATAATTCCACAATATACTGATAAAATGTTCAAAATTGTTTCGATACTAAATATCATCGTCAGAACGACAAATATCAAAGCTTAAGTATTATTAGCACTATGGAGATATCCTGAATATATTTTTTCCCATTTAAAATCAGTATAATGTTGCAAAGCATCACCAAACATTTGGTATGGCCAAGAATGCCTTAGAAAAGAAGTATGACTAAATTATGTAAATATAAAATGACAATAAAACACCTCAAGCACAAAAATCTATGAAATGTGCTCAACCAGTATGACTTAAAGAAGAATGTATAACATTGTTCAAAGTAGGTGACTCCTTAGACAATTACATAAAAGTTGTACATTCTGAACTCACGTTCCAATTACATCCAGTGGAATTTGACGGTTTAGATGACAAAATCGGGCAAAATATCGGCAATTCAATAGAACTAATCGAAAAATTGAAATCATTCATCTTAAAAGATAACTTTCAACTCATATTAGTGTTTTAAATGAAACTCACGGTTTCTAGTTAATACCACAATATAATAAAAATTGTTGAAAATTCTAAAAAATTGACAATTGGTACAATAAATCAATTTTAATTATATTGTGGTATTAACTAGAAACCGTGAGATTCATTTAAAATACTAATATGAGTAGATTCCACGAAGTAAGTGTCGAGACAGTTAACTTTAAACTCATTTCACCAATATGTTCAGCACGATGAAGCACAAGAAATTCAAGAAACAAGAACTAATACTTGAACACACACAACATAGGATTCAATACTCTAAACATCACGAAACTTAAGTACTTACATACCAACACAATTATAAAATCTTTAAGATACCGATTTTATAAGCTAGTGAAGGTTTGAAGTACAGCATACCACCATTTCCTTTATGCGACAATAAAAATTACCAATTTAATCCAATATATTGAACCGTCAAAGGTTAAACATCAAACAAAAAATTACATTACAGATTTGAATTCAATCAAAAAGAAAGTAGAAAATAGTAACCTAACAATCACAAAATGTGTCAAGGGAAACGACACTCGCATATTAAAAACGAAAGATCATAATTCAAAAATATATAACTTTATAGAATCACTCTCTCTCTTATCCGTATACTCTCGAAAAAGTATGGTGACCTCATGTCTCAATTGCTTGGATCGTACTTCTCCATATTTCTCTATTTTGAGCTGCAAGAGAAGCTTCCTGCATACCGTGACAGATGATTTCCTTGGTTTGATCCACCCAGCGCGTCGGAGACCTTCCTCTTGGTCGTTTGCCATTGATTTTGCCTTCGATAATAAGTTTTTCTAGCCTATTTGCTCTTCTTGAGATGTGTCCAAAATAGCTTAGATACGACTGGTTTATCTTGGTTGAGAGCCTTGTGGTGATTTTTAGTACATTGAGAATTGACACGCTAGTACGATGTTCTGTGTATGAGATTCCCAGCATTCTTCTATATGCCAATATTTCAAAGGCATCTATTTTTCTTCGATTAACAACAAAATCTTAGAGTAAATTATAACAACGATTCCAATGGAAACCGATGAGCTGCTATTCCAAGGTGTAAGACGAAGACCCCATAATCAGCATCAATCTTCTATATAAAATTACTTCTTTGTAAATTAAAAGTTAGTCAGTTACTATATTTCACATTGTTCTATCGTATTTGTAAAAGTATCATTCTTGTAAAATAAACTTTTTTAAAAACTGTTTTTCAAGATAATAATTTGAAAGTGGCTCAGTCAGTAGGATACTCAGAATTGATATGTATCGAACGCGTTAATTTTCGTTTTAACGATTGACTGAGTACCGGAATCTACGGACTTAGTTATTTTGTGCAAGTGGAAGTTTAGAGTGGCTCCTAGAACGTCAGGAAACCCAGTGTATCACACACCGAAACGATCCCGACCACGAAGAAGTCCATCAACGGGAATTGGAACGACAATGGTCGAATTTTGCAGAGATATTCATCTGAGGAAGACAAAAATTGCCAAACCGGAGTATATCTCTATAGGAATGCTTGAAATATTTCTTCTATTATTACTGTATATACAATAAATTTTATGACCATTAAGCAAACATTCTTCAAAGTCTGAAATTAGAACCTTCAACTGACTCACTAATTTTAAATCAAAGTTCAATTAATATTAATAATAATTTAATCATGGCCTAATTTAGACCAGAATATCTGAAATGTGTGCCAGATTTCGATGGAAATCCAAATGATTTGAACAGATATCTAAGTGTCTGTAAATCAGTAATTGATTCATTTTACAGAATAGACACACTAAATTGTTTCCAAAATGTTTATTTATTGAGTTGTCTAATATCTAAATTAACTAGTAATGCTAAATTAGTCGTAAATATACTGATGTAGAAACAATATCAATATGTGTGATATGTGTTGGTTGCATAACAGTTCCCACAGGAATCAAATAGCCTTGAATAGGAATTCCTTCTAAGGCGTTAGAAATAATAGCTTGTTCTTTATTAAGATATCTCATTGTTTCGCAATGTTAGGATATGTTTTTGTTTGGTAAAGTGGGATTTGAGGTGAGGAAGATCATGGTGTGTTATTGATTATTGTGTTGTTGATGAAAGTATTTTGTGGCGGGTTGGAATGTGTTGGTAGTTAATAAATTTCAAATATTTCATAGTTAGAAGAAGTTTGCGTGGGAGTTAACAGTGACGTATCAGATTATATTGAATATATTTTAAGAGGTTGTATTGGGCTGGTTTGACCCAGTAGCTGGGTATGGGAAAAGCCGTCACCTCGTATTTGAACTTTATACCAAGCATACATATCTTATTTTCCTCAAGAAGTATCCAATTTTGGGTACTTACAGGTGAGCACTAGAAAGTAACTATTTAAAAAGCACTATGGTAATAAAGCGAATTTAAACTGCACTGTGTTCTCACTAGATAATTGACGAAATATAAGAGCGAGGTTAAGACAACTTGTTGTAGTATTGACAAATTGACAAAACCGGTCTCACTGAATAGATAATTAAATAGGTGGTTTCACGCTCTGTCTCTTCTCATTTAAAGATTCCATAGGAGTAGTTTTTTCTTTAGGATGTAGAATAGGCAGGTGAATAATCTTGTTCGGAAAGTGTAATTTAATATACAAAAATTTACTTGATTCTTAATTTTTTATTTTCATTTTATAATCACCTAGTCAATGAATGTATCCATTACTTCTAAACCAGATTAGAAATGATAGAATGGCAATCGAAATTCATAATTTTTCCTATTTTGAATGGATACGTCGGTTTCTGAATACAGAAACATTTTTGTAATTATTGATTATATTTATTTGAAATATGAAAAAGCCTGACCTAAATTTATTCGTCTTCATCTGCCAGTTTTCTGGAATTCCAGTTATACGCTCCGAATGTTTAGTTATCCCTTAATCCAATTTTACTTTCTCATGTAAATTTTGGAATGCTCGTTGTCGATTCAGCACAAATAAAAACCACTCTTTGTTAAATTATCTAGATGATTCCATTAAAATTCTTAAATTCGATAACGGCATCTTTCGTGATTGCAACATTACTTGTGTATACCAGTCTTGTTTCTTTTCAGTTGACTCAACTAATAGAGTATTGAGTGGTTATCGACGGTAGGTATACAAGAGGATTCTGATTTTATGGTTGAATACGTGGTTAATTGCTTGAAAGTTGCATTCCGATGGATCCAGAATAAAGCGAATGCTTGTGGAATTCACGTTTTTTGTGAAATATTGTTACGGAGTCGCACACTGATGTAGTCCCTGAATTCGACTCTGTCTAATACTATTTATTTATTATTCATACAAACCTTACGGTTTTATTCAATGAATAAATATGTAATAAGATACATTGTGCATATCAATACATTTTTACGTGATAAAATTAAATTTACAGAATCTATAAGATTCACAAAATGTAGACAAACATGTAATTGTATTCGTATCCAAGATTAATTGAATCGTATGAGGATTGACACAATCTTCGAAGTTCTTTATAGAGATATAAAGATTAGCTGCTCCAAGATTGTTTTGCGAAAAATTATGGTAGAAACTGTCCATTCTAGATCCATCAATGTATTGAATCGATTCGCAAGTCGAAACATGTTTACCGTAGGTGATCTCGAGATGTTGAATGATGAAGGAATATTAAACGTTGTAACCTGGCGCATTCGTCTAGGTGGCACGTTGAATCTAATCAAAGACAAAAGCTCAGGGCAGTTGACTCTATTATTTATAATATTATATAAGAATATAAATACTGCTAGTTGTCGTCTATTTTCGAGGGATAATATCTTAAGTTAATTTCTGAGAGTTGTACTTCTAATTATCTGGTTGTCAGGGTACACGTGATGCTTTTTAACTCTTAACCACGGGCATAAACTTTTCAGCAACTATCACGGACGTTGAGTCCCCCAGACTCCGTTTAAAAAAAATTATATTTTTATATTATATGAAAATATTTGAATGTCAATAAATGTGTTGAAATAACTAACAACATGTTTTCAAATATATTTTTCAAAAATGAAACATTCTGATTAAAAAAAATTCTACACTGAAACAAGTGAAACAAAATATATTTAATACATGCAGAAATGTTTTTAGTGTGAAAAATTAGAAAAAAAATTAAAAACAGTATTTTTGAACAAAAAATGGTAATAAGTAAGTGTTAATTGTATTTTAGAAAGCATTATTGCAATTCTAATTTTTTACATGAAAAATGGTGCAAATGATATTTTTTCTCATCTTAGTCGACATCTAGTCTTCTTCTGTACAACAATTCAAACAACATTTTCTTGAACATTGGAGGCAAATCGGCTTCTTATATTTTAGACATAAAAAAGCTGTTTTTCTTCTTATTCTCCAGGGGCAAATATAACAATATTTTCGAGTTTCTAATATTTCTTCTGAAGAAGGTGTATCTGGCGGAAGGTTCAAAATCTTGCGAATTAGACATTTTTACTCTTTTGGAATACGCTTTGACAATAATCTTTCCCGTACATGATTATCAATTAGTTGCTTTGCTAATTCTTTTACAAAACATAAACGTGTTTTGTCATTTCCTGGATATGAAGCATAAATAATAAATGAATTTGCACTACAAATATCAACAATTTTATGAAAAAACGTGATTGGCCATCGACGAGTGCGCCTACTGCAAGTATATTTGGCACATTTCTCATCCATAGAATCCACCCCAGCTTTGGTGCGGTTATAAAAAGCTATTATTTCAGGCTTTTCTATTTCGGTATCAGTTTCTATGGAATGATGCATTGTTGATAACATAATGACTGACTTATTTTTCTTAGGTGCGAAAGAAAGCAAAGTCAAGTCTTTAGTGAATCCATATATTGTGTCACCTATTTTGCGATTATTTGCAGGTTTGAATTCGGGGGGAATTTCCGGCTCATTTTTTTTCAGGATTCCTACATAAGTTAATTTTTTTTTAACAAATACTGGGCGAGTTCAACAGATGAAAACCATTTGTCTGCTGTTATGTTTCTATTGGAATCGTATAAAGGTTGTACCAGTCTGATGACCGACTGTGTTGGTATTTTCATCTGTTTTTCATTAGCGGTTAAACCAACTCCATAAGTGTTTCTTCCGGTATAAATATATCCATTAGACAAATAGCTGGTTTTAGAATCTGTCAATGCCATAATTTTGATTCCATACCTTTCCGGCTTAGATGGGATATACATTTTGAAACTACATCTCCCACGAAATCCTACTAACATTTCGTCTACACATGCTTAACCTCGGATTGTGTAACATGCTTTCGCGTTTTCTATAAATAAAGAAAATAATTCGGTAATTGGTGCAGCAGGATCGTTTCTTTTTCGTTCTAGCCTAGTTTCGGGATTATCAAACCGTAGGGCTGATAGTAACACAGAAAAACGCTCCGCCGACATTACCGCTCTAAATATTTCCCTTCCCGTACCATCGTTGGCAAAAATACTTCTTATGTCTTCGTCATTGGATTCGAAAATCGCAGTAAATAAAAGTAACCCTATGAAAGCTCGTAGCTCTGTTCGAGAAAGTTCAGCAAATTCTGGTTTATTTTCTCGTTTGTAGCGATTTCCCATAGTAATAAGTTTTTTATTAGTCCATTGTAGAATACAGTCATACATTTCATTAGAAAACAATTTATCGAAAAAGTCTGAAGGATCTGTTAGATTATTATCGAAAAGTGTTCGTGGGAGACGAATGATATTACGAGCTGCAGTACGAACGTTCCGGGTAGGTTCCTTTTTACTCCATTTATTTGTGTTTTTCCCGAACCAATAGTTCTGCTTGTTAGTTCTTTGGTTCCCGCCAATTTCAATGTGCTCGACCTCTTCAAACTCTTCTTCCTCTTCTAGGTTGTTCTCTGTATCACCTTCCTCCATATTCGCTTCTTCTCTTTTTTTTTCTCTTAATTTTCTTCTTCTGATGTATCTTCTACAGGATTATAATTAGGATCATTATCGTCGTCACTAACATCTTGCTCACTTTCGCTATCATGATTACTTTGTAAACAGACAGTCTCATCTGGTTCAGAATCACTGTTATCAACATCTGCTTCAAAATACCAATGTAAAAGAGTTTCTTTGAAATTTGGATCACCTAATTTTATACATTTCGACGAACTAGCCATATTCACAGTTCTGAATTTTTGGTACACTAACACGGACAAGGAGTCTACGATACACCTTCCTATGTATAAATTACGATAACCACGGGTCACAGATGAACTACGCTTACAGTCGATCAGACACAACTAACTAGGAAAGTACCCAAACGCATAGACGAAATAAGTAAAAAGGGTGGGAGTAGCATCGAGAGAAATGTTCCGCGGAGTCTGTCAGACTCCTTGTCCGTGGTTAAGGGTTAAAATAGAGTAACCTTAAAAATTTATTTTGATTTTGTTTCAATTTATTCAAATTACTTTGAGGTTCTGTGAACCAAATTCATGAGCCAAACTCCAACTTGCTCCTAACCAAACTATAGTATAAAAGTTTAAGTGCATTAAAATTAGTGAAAATATGAGTTTGTCTTATTATAAAACCCAACATTTCATTAGCTGACTTTACTATATTTTTAATGTGTCTGGTAAATGAGAATGTACTGTTGTAAGTTATGCCTAAATCTTTGATTTGAGTGCAGCGTTGCAAGCTTTGACCCCCCATCAAATAATTAAAGAGACATGGTTGCTTAATACGCGTTGTAGTTACAACAGAACATTTGCGTAGGTTGAAATTTAATTTATTTTTATAACTCCATTCAAACACCCTATCTTTTTGAATACTTTGAAGTCATCTGCGAATATAAGGCCATTTGAAGATACTAGTAGTTTAGTCAAATAATTGATAAAAAGTACAAAAAGAAGCGGCCCAAGGTCGGAACCTTGACGCACTCCAGAATTTACCTCAAATTTCCCCGATGCATTTCCTTTGTATTTAGTAGCTATATATCTGTTTTCTAGATAACTTTTAAACAGATGAAGTAGGTTATATGATAATCCAAAACCACCCAATTTCTCTAGCAATATGTCGTGGTCAACTTTATCGAATTCCTTGCTGAAATCCGTATATATAACATCAAGCTGAGATTTACATTCAAATGACTCAAATACGTTATTATTAAAAAGAAACAGGTTTGTTAGGTTTGTTTTAGATGATTTTTGGGACACAAATCCATGTTGATGAGGTACTATATACTTTTCAACATGGGTATACAATTTAATATCTGTTCAAAAAGCTTGGAAGGGGCACACATAATTGAAATAGGTCGATAGTTTTCGATGTTCATTTTATCACCGGACTTAGATATGGGACAGACTGAGGGAAATATACTAGTTTTTAAAACAAGGTTATAAATATGTATCAGAGGCTGCCTTACCCACTCACCACAGGCCTTTAGTAAATATGGTCGTATTCCATCAGTTCCCTCCGACTTTTTGGGTTGCAGCTTTTTTAGTGCCACATCGAATTCTTACTCACTAATCGAGTTCAATACGAATGTATTATTTGTTACGTCCCAGTCAGAATTCAAAAACAAATTGTAAGAGGCTTTTTTGTCAGCATACACTGACGCGAAAAATGCTGCAAATGTTTCTGCAGCTTTTTCCTCCGTTACCTCTACCCCGTTATATATGAATTTATCACTATTAGAATGTTTCCTATTATTCTTTAAATAATTCCAACGATTATTTATATCAAAAGTTACTTCCTGCTCTAATTTATGAATATATTTCTTTTTTTCCAGTTATTATAAGCTTAGTTAGCTTTCGTCTCACTTCTATGTATTTATCATTAACATAACTGGAAATATTTTTTAGTTTTCGATACCTCTCTTTTTCTTTTGAATTACTTTTTATATCGCTGGTGAACCAAATGGGATACACTTTAGATTTTTTGTAATGAACATATCTTGGGACACATTCCTCTATAATGTTATTCCAAATTCTATGAAAATTATTCAAAGCTCGGTTCACATCTAGATTCTCGTTCAGTACCATATCTCAACTCGCGTCCCTGATACGCTCCGTTAAGGTAAGAAAGTTAGCTTGTTTATAGTTGTATCTTATACAATCTTCAGCACTTTTATTCATGGTTTCACCCGTCTCCCCAATTGTTATACATTTGATACAAATTTCAAGAGCAGGATGATATTCATTTTCTTTAACAAATGACACAAAATCTCTATTAACTGTACAATTAGGTAAATTATTCTTCCATGATTGTTCTTTATGTTATTATATAGTGTGAAGCCATTAAAATCCATAAAATCACGAAAACTCTCAAGTATTTCGTTTGATATGGTTTTATTATTGTTCTGTAAAAATTCAAAGCTGATTCATACACGTTAATTAAACCTCCAGAAGGTATATATACCCCACAAGAAACGTACCTACAACCTTTTGCTTTAACTTCAACTATAAATGCCTCCTAAAGTGTATGTTTTTTAATAACTTTTAAATATTTTATATTGTTTTTTAATTCCTAGAAAAACACCTCCGCCGGTTCTTTATTTGCAATTTCTAAATCTCTATTGCATCTTACCAAATTGTACCTTCCTAAATTTATTACCTCTCCATCATTCACTCCATCCTGTAACCATGTTTCCACTGCTATTATCATATCAAAATCACCAATCAAAAAGTTCATAAGAAATTCAGAACATTTAGTGTTCAATCCTCTACAGTTTTGGGAATAAATGTTAATAAGTTTCGACATGTTGAGTCTTATGTGAACTCGTACTCTACCCTCAAATAATTTAATTTAAAAATCAGAATTACTGCCATGAAGCGATATTTTATTCAAGATATTTCATATCAAAAACTAAATAACAATATATTACGAAATACTTCAATAACAAATATTTTTATTAACAAGTCAGTTAGTTATGTTAGATAACAAGTTGAAATAGTAATTTATCATAATGTAAGTGCTCTAGCCAGGTGCAGAAAAACATACTTTATTTCCAAATAAAGGAGTGCACCATACTTGAAAGAAATCCAATTCCAATCATTACTTCCAAATCTTAAAATTGAATTATAAATGAAAAAATAAACGTATTAATACTATCCGAAATAAGAAATATGTGAAAGCTATTTTCAAAATAAGCCTTTTCCATCGTGTAATGGGGCCTTTAGACAAAAGCAATTTATTCTATAAAGTGAAAAAAAGGAAACAAAACAAAACAAGAATAGTTCTGCTAAAAAGAATGGTTGTTGATAATAGTTCCTGCCTTCTACTTGGTCAAATTCTTCACATTCTGAATCAGCTTGACACACTTCACGAAAATTCTGCCATTCATAGACCATGCTGAGCGATTTCCATATTTTGCTGTTGCGACTTTCAGGAGCTGCTATATATAAAAGTTAAAGTTTTTACGGAGCGCATCGATTTCTGGGAACGACTATTTAGTTTTTGTGATTGTTTTCATAGATGTTTCTAAGAAGGTTGATTGTTAGTTGGGGGCCGCATACTAGAAGTTTTCGGAATCCAAAGTTTCAAGGTGGTTTTAATATATAAGACACTACCTACGGCGAGTCGGTCAACATTTTGATCTGGTAATGAACAGATGTGAATATATAAATAGTGAATAATAGTAAACAGTATATTTGAAATTGGTAGAGAAGTATTTATATTAATTGGATGTTAGTGAATATACATACTATAGAAGATTTATCAGGAAGTTTGGAGATATTGCCAAGCCACTAACACGACTCACCGACGAAACAAGAGCTATCCATTGGGACGAAGACTGTTAAGTTCTTTTGAAACCTTGTAGAGACATGTAATCACGGCGCCAATATTAGTATATCCATTAACATAGGAAGACTTCTTTCTTGACATTAATGCAAGCAACGTTGGAATTGGAGAAGTCCACTCACAAATCCATGAGTACAAGAAAGAGTGCTGGGATATTTCAGTACAGTCCTATCCAAACCAGAACGAAACTACTCCGTCACAAGAAGATAACTTTTGGCGGTAGTGAAGTCCGTGGATCACTTTTACCAGTATCTCTATGGAAGGAAGTTCTTAATCCGGACTGATCAGGCAGCACTCAAGTGGTTGATGCAGTTCAAGAATCCCGAGAGCTAGATCGATAGATGGATTGAACGACTTTAAGAGTACGATTTCAATATCAAACATCGAGCTGGTGTGAGTCACCGAAATGCCGACTCCCTGTCTAGACGGCCGTGTCCAGCAGACCGTTCCAACTGCGGCAAGTCGGAATCTGAGAAAGCTGCAGTTTCAAAAACTACAGTAGTCAATGAAGAATGGTCACCCACCAGGATCAGAGAAGATCGGGAGAATGATCTTCACCTAAACATGATTCGGCAATGGAAGGAAGAAAATCGGTGAATGACCTAGCAAGAAATTTCAACATTTCCACCGACACTCAAGGCATATTGGGCTCAGTAGGACTTATTTGTTGTGAAATAAGGGTTGCTAAAAAGAGTCTTTGAAAACGATGATGGTTTCGAGACTAGAAGACAGGTAGTTATCCCCAGAACGAGACATGTATATGTTGGATGACAATGCAATTTTTTGTTTCTATTTAATAGTTGTAGAAAAAGTATAGTCTATAACACGGGTGGAATTCAAAATTATACACTCGTAGAACCGTTTCACTCGCCTACGGCTCGGGTAACAAATATTTCAACTCGTGTAGAATTTTGCTTATTCCACCCTTGATATAGAATATAATATTCAGCTAGATTTGACTTCTTATCTTACATCATTAAATACTGCTCTCATTCTTCAATTTGACAGTCACATAGTTTAAATACGTTTTTGAGATCGTTAACTACGAATATAAAGTTGCGAAGCCATTTATTGCAAGATCAATTAAACGATATTTCGATAGAAAAGAAAAAACGGTTCTCCTAATTGAGACAAAACGGTTTTGAAGGAGTATTACTTTGAGTTCACATAACCTGTACTCAGGATAAAAATTCATAAGACGAAATACACATTAGAAAAATGTTTTTCCCAAAGAGTTCGAGACAAATTAGGACATTGATGGGACATATCCGGTAACTTAAAATTATCGATCATCAAACGACTGTCAAATTGATGAGTAAGACTTGTAATAAACTAAAGAGAAAACCGCAAAAGAATATGTGCCTTTTGTACATAACTTCGACAGTAGCAAAAACTCTATTTATGTGTTACTGGCGTCAAATATCTCAAAATTTTGACGTGATAGAGCAATCTTGTGCCAAATCACTCAAAAAACTACTTTTAGTATTTCAAAGACAATTACGACTCCTTCTTTTGCGGACCATTGTAATTAATCATCATATTCAAGTTGCAGTTTGTTTGAGAATTGACTGAAAGGGTGAAGATAATTTGATCTAACAAACTTTTCCTAAATCCGTTGGTTTGGATACAAGAATCTGATATAAAACTATATTCATGATTATTTAGATTTAATAAACATTTTCTATTGTGCAAATACCAGCTCGCGTTATAGATATGTTATATAGGTATTCCATCGACGCAAAATTGAAGTGATAGTATAACTATTTGCTGTGAAATTTAGCCGATGATTACAAAATTGACGCAACTCATAACATTCTCAAACAGTTCCGCACACAAATGGAATTACTGAATTGTGTTATTCGATAATTATATTCAACATTATTTTTACTGATTTGTGAAAATACGTTTTAATAACTCACTTGTTACTGCTCAATGCTCTTTTTCGTTCATTCATTTCCCCATTCTCCAATCTCTTTGTCATTCAATTCCCAAAGTCTACCAACGAGAAAAAATAAAAAGGGAATCTCGAAATTGAATTTGTTAGACCGAACGTACTTTTTAACCTCGTAACGACAAAATTTGTCGCGTTTTATATCCCTTCTTGTTTTCAGAGACACATTCACAATACGCCGTTTCAAACAAACAAGCCTTCGCTCCGCTTTCTTCAGCTTTTTGAGGCTATATCCGTATAATACGTACCTCGTTACTTTGTTTAACTTACATGCTAAAAATCTCGAACAATATTCATGGGATATTTTGAAGGTAACATATTTTTCGTCAAAATCTTATGTTAGAATTTTGTTTATACTGAAATCGACGGATAGACTAGAACCAGTGGTGTACTATGCAGTGTGTCCAAGTTGTCGGATATCCAAATTCAAATATTGGTACATAGAAGTAATTCTGCTGTAGCAAATGTTGAGCACTGGTTACTGTGTTTCAAGGTCTTGAAATGATATTTTAATCTAATCTTTCTAATCATATTTCACAAACAATATAATTAATCTTCTACAAATTTCATTGGTTCACCACAATAATCAATATACCTACTTCTTTAACAACCCCGACAAGTGTGAATTCAAAAATTTTGATATGGATTATCTTCAATAGGAATTCTCCATCAGTCTTCGGAATGGCGATGATTTGCATGATGGATACTTGCCATATAAATGATTCTAGAGAAAGTACGAATTTCAGTTCGATTAGTTGGGGTAGCGTCTCTTTCTTAAGCAGAGTTGTCAACAACAAATTCAATATACTCGTTGGTGCCTTCCAGAGTAATATTGATTATCTCGTCGTAGAAAAAATTCTCCCATATTTCCAGTGGTTCCGATAAGTTTCTGGTTGGATATTAGGAACCTGGCAATCGTCTTACGATGTTTTTTCCCCGTGTTTAGGTTGTGAAGCAACTTTTCTCCAACGAGTCATATTATCTTTACCTAGAAACGACAATTTATTGCTGTGACTTTCTTCTATTTCCTCGTCATGGGAAATATTCTTCTCAGAGTCACTGTTCTCAAGCCGCTCTTCTACATGATCCAATTCTTCTTCATATGACATTATACTTTTTTGACGACCCGGACAAGCTTGATTTGCAAAAGTGGAACATGGACTATCTTCAGTAAGCATAGCTCAATTCCTCTTTTAAATTATATATAGTGTATATGACCCATGACTTTTGAATCAGATTTTACTATCATGTTTCCTTTCTTTTCCTACCTTTGTATTTATTTGTGTTTCAAATCATTCATGTATTTTGTTTGCCCTACCTCATGCTTCACCACTCAATAACATTCTCAAAAAATATTTGAGAGCTAGGAGGCGATAAAGTGAGAGAGTGTAGTTATATTGCTGAGCTACTTTCATTTGGTGAGGCATTTGTTATAACATGGGAAGACAAATCTTCAAATGCCCGCACGTTTTTATTGAGAGTAGGACGTTGACTGCATATAGAGATCTGGCGCAGTCTCTTGATGCTGCTCAGTTCATGGTTATTCTTGGAGACGACACAATGAAACGTTCATAATGGCTGGCAGAGGTCCTGGAAAGATTAGCTACATATTGGCAGCAGTATGTGATAAAAAAATATACCACTTTGTATGCAAGCTATTTTGCCGAGTACGGAACTGGAAAGTTGTGTTGATTTCTGCTCTGTAATAAACTTCGTCTTATACGGAAATTACGAGTAATATAATCAGCAAAACAGCGTATGAAGTTTTAATATAACGTCGGTAGCATATACTTTTGATTTTAGATATCCCCAAATATGGTAATCCACAGGATTGTAGTCAGGTGACCTTGAAGGCCAGTTGTTGGGACCACCTCTGCCTATCCATGAATTAGGAAAATTTTCATTTGATAAATGTCTTACTATGACTCTGTAATGCACCGAAGAACCGTCATGCTGATAATACATTCCTGCTACATTCACGTCTGCATCATCTAATAGCACTGGTAAAATATTCTGCAGAAAATCCAAATAGACTTCGCCAGTCAGTCTATGTGGAAAGATGTGTGGTCCTATTAATTTATTATCGATGACACCAAACCAAACGTTAACAAAAAATTTGCGTTGCGAATGGGCCTGTCTTGTAGCAAATGGATATTCTTCTGTCCAAATGTGCGAGTTCCGTAAATTATAAACGCCGTCTTTTGTACATTGAGCTTCATCCGTGAATAGAACTCTTCTTAAAATTCTTGCATTTCGAATGATCCAATTGCTAAAATTCGTTCATGGAATTTCGTCCCCTGCTTGAAGTCGCTGTACTTCTTGTATATGAAATGGATGAAGATTATGTTTTTTTAGTCGCCGCCAAACAGTAACATGAGGTACATTTGTAGCATATCAAATTCTTCTTGTACTAATCTCCGGATTATTATTAACAATATTCAAAATATTTTGTTCAATATTTGAATGCCTTCTTTTCTGATGTTCATTTGATGTAACCGTTGGAAATCTGCCGCGTTCTCCTAAGTAAAATAAGTAAAACACGAATAAATGTATTACAGTTTGGTAACCTCCGGTAAGGGAACATTCTTCCGTTTTCAGTTTTTGCAGCTGTACCATTACTATTACAAAATCCATAAATAAATATGCGTATTCTCGGTTAAAAAATTGATTAGGCATAATGATATAATACTCACTAGGCAAAAATAGAATACTGTAGGAAGTTGAAAACATCAAACACTGTTTGACAAAAACTAGATACAAATGACACACACTTCAATGATGTGTCTATTCCATAGCCTACTTGAAGTATTATCTAGTTTATACGAGTACTTTCAACGTTTTTTGAAGTATGAATTTATTTCTCGTATTTTACTCTTGTTATTCTAAATGTAGAAGTTTCCAGATACATATCCTTATACAGGGTGTTCGGAATATTCGAAACATATTGAATGAGTATGTCCTAAGTACGGCCCTGTAATCACATTTTTTACTAGTCTGTACTCGTAAACATACAAACTGAATTGAATTTCTAGGATGCTTCTCTAGATGCATTAAATATATTTCATTTCAAGCTAAAATAAAACCTCTCCGATACCATTGTTAACCCCCAAAACGTGCATAAATTATAAATTTGACGATCAATTTTTGGTAGTAAAATTGTATGCGGAAAAATATTGAGAAAATAAGTAGATTGGATTTCTTATACTCTTTCCAATTATAACGAGCAATTTGAAAAAATCTATATGACGAGTTTTAACATTTTTTGTTAAGCCGGACCTGCATTATCTTCTTGGAGATGCTTTTGATGGAGTTTCTAGGTAATGGTTATTACGTGTACCAAATTCCAAATTAGTATACAGGGTACTCGGAAGTTATGAGTCTCGAAAGAAATAGGATAAATTTCTAAAACACACTGTATATCGGTTATAAAGTGTAGAAGAAACATTAAATATAGGTTTTTGGAAGCACCACAGTGATCCCCATCTACAGATGAAGCTACGCCCTTTCCCAATGAAACACCCTGTATATATATATATATATATATATATATATATATAATAATTTGTATTAGCAGCTTATTATTTCACAATTTAGAAATATTTGTGTGGATGCAGCAATTGGCTTGGAAATTGAACTCCTATTTTAATTTAGTGGAAGCTTTCGTAATAGTTTTATTACTTCGTCAGTCACGCTAAAATACAATGTATAACTAAAAATGAAAAATCAAGAAATGAGTACTTACATTTAACGAATAAAAAATATAAATTAAAATTCAGAAAAAACAGTGTAGAAATATTGATATATGCTTGAGACTTTTCCAAAATTATTGTCAATATGAAGTTGACTAATAGATGATATAACAGAAATGTTCGTAAAAATTATTGTAAAAGGTAGCTATCGATAGAGATAAATATAGTGAATTAGCCGAAAATAGTGTTGATAATGAAATCTATTACAAAAGAATTCCCAGAGATCCAACATCAGGATCACAACAAAGAGCTAATAAATTAGTTAGTCAATTGAAAAAAGATAAATATATTGACGAAACTGTTAGTAAATCACTAATAATTTATAACTCTATGTGTCCAAAATTCTATGGTTTACCTAAAATTCACAAACCAATATTATCACTAAGACCTATTATTTCATCTATTGATGCACCTACTGATAAATTAACATCTTTCCTCACAGATATACTTACCAAAGGATATAACGTAGATAATGAATATTACATTGAAGATTCTTTCAAACTTTCAGAAATTAGTAATGATTTCCAATTACCATCAAACTACGTTATTATAAGTCTTGATGTCGTTTCACTTTCCACTAACATCTCTGAGGAATTAGTTATCAATAGTGTCATCCATAATTGGAACTCTATCAAAGATCATTGTTCTCTGGATAAAGATAATTTTATTACGAGATAATTAAATTCATTTTTAATAATACTTTTCTCTCACTTAATGAAAAATTTTATAAACAGATTTTCGGAACTCCCATGGGATCAGAAATATCACCTATTCTTGCTCAATATGTTATGGATGACCTACTGAATTATTGTATACCTAAATTACCTTTTGAAATTCCTTTCTTAAAAAAATATGTAGACGATATTATTTGTGCGATATCCGAAGATAAAGAAAGTGAGATTCTTAATTCTTCTAATAATTATAATAGATATATTCAATTTACAATTGAAACCGAAACTGAGAGAAGTGTTCTATTTTTAGATACAAAACTCATAAGAACACCAGAAAATAAAATAATATTAGAGTGGTATATTAAACCTACAAGTTCTGGGAGATATATGAACTATTTCTCCTATCATCCGGAAAAAACCAAAATTAATTTAGTACTTGGGATGAAAAATAGAATAGACTAAATATGTCATGGAACTTTGAAAATGAAAAATTTCAAGAAATTATTTAATTTACTCATTGGAAATTCCTACCCAAAACGACTACTTTATAAATTGATATTTCCAACAAATAATATTATAAATGATAATGAAAACTCTCTAGAAAATATCATTAAAAAATTCCGATCATTCCCATACATAAAAGAACTCACTCCCAAAATTAACAATGTACTAAAAGAAGAAAAAAACATAGTTCTGGCTAATAAACCTATTAAAACTGTTAACTCATTATTCACAGAATCAAAAGATAGAACACCTATACTTGATCAGACTGGAGTTGTCTATAACATCAGTTGTCAAGAATGTGATAAAAAATATGTTGGTGAGACCTCAAGATATTTAAAATCACGAATTACTTCACATAAGAGCGATATTCTTTCAAGACCGAATGCTTGTGCTTTGTCACAGCACGTTAATGTAACAGGACATTCCATAGATTTCAATAACATTGCTATTTTAACCAAAGGAAATAATTTGTTTAAAAGTTGTTTTTTAGAAATGGTTTATATAAAAAATGAACCAAGTAGATTTAACAACAAAAGTGATTTTCAAAATTTAAACATTATTCACTCTAATATTCTGGACATTGAGACAAAATTAAATAAAAAGAATCACTGATCTAATAATAATTGTTCACCAATATTTTAGTTCAACCTTTTACAATAATTTTTACGAACATTTCTGTTATATCATCCATTTGTCAACTTCATATTGACAATAATTTTTGAAAAGTCTCAAGCATATATCAATATATTCACACTGTTTTTTCTGAATTCAAATTTATATTTTTTACTCGTTTAATGTAAGTACCCATTTTTTGATTTTTCATTTTTAGCGTGACTGACGAAGTAATAAAACTATTACGAAAGCTTTCACTAAATTAAAATAGGGGTTTAATTTCCAAGCAAACTGCTGCATCCTCACAAATATTTCAAAATTATATATATATATATATATATATATATATATATATATATATATATATTTATATATATTTATATATATATATATATATATATATATATATTTATATATATTATATATATATATATATATATATATATATATATAATTTATTTTTCTATTTCTTGGGTGTCAGGTTAATTAAAACATTTTATTGTTACTGACGTTTCGTCCCTGGGTTAGGAACTTTCTCAAAGTTTCTAAAATTGAAAAACACACAACAGTTAAAAAAACATTCCTAAATCAGAAAAACAGACATTGTTCCTTTTTAATGTGCACCATTTCTTTATTTGTTAATTTTTTAATTTTCTGTTGTTTGAATTTTGAGCTAGAATTTTTGTGTTTTCAAAATCAAACTCATGTTATTCATTGTTTTCATGTTTGTGGAGAGCTGTGGAAGCATTTTTGGTATATTTATGGTCATTTTTTCTATTTTCTGTGTGGTCATTCCTATGTATTTTTTTGGACAGTTTAGGCAGGGTATGAAATATATAACATTTGATTTTTCTGTGGTTTTTATTTTACTTTTTAATCTGGTGAATAATGGTGATAGGGTGTTGTGAGCTTTGTGACACATTGTGATACCATGTTTAGAAAATATAGGACTAAGTTTTTCAGAAAGCTGCTTTGTGTATGGCATTGCTACATATTTATTATTGTTTGACACGTTGTTTTTGGAGTATTTCTTTGATGGGTTGTTATATATTTTATAGACCCTTTGTTTGCAAATACGCCCAGGATTGATTCGGAGCCAAGTATAAAATCCGCTCAATGGCGCAACAAAGCTTATGTCTAAAGGTTGACATTTATGAGTGCAATGGGGTGGCAGACATAAGATTACTACTCCATTTTTCTTGCAAGGTCAATTAGGTTGAGATTCTTCATATGCGTTACAGGACCATCGAGTAACAACAAAACTGGCTTATCCCTACTAGGTTTTACATGAGCAATAAAATGTTCCAACCATTGGATATGTTTGCATCCATCCATTTGGTTGACATGCTGCGAATGTTCACCCTTTATTCTGACTCTAGGGAATACAAGAAGCGGAGGAATATAATGCGTTGTAACAGACTTGTCTACTTTCACTAGCCGACCCCTTTCGGTTGAAGTTGGGGTGTCTACATGCCTTCTGCCTTTTAAGGCAATAACATTTGAAAGAGTTTTCGTTACGGTGGTAAGTGCAACCTCATCCACATTATTAATGTCACAGGCTTAAAACTTATATCTATCCATAAGACTCTCCAACAAATAGAAAAATTTACTCACAGATAATTACTGTTTTAAACGAAACTTACTGTTTCTAGATAATTCCACAATTATTTGAAAAAATGTTAATAATCCTAAGAAATTTGACAATTGTTTTGATAAAACCGTAATATGAGTAGACTCCACTAAGTGAGGGTCGAGATAGTTTATTTCACAGATTATTCATTAAATCCTTTGCTGCCGTCCTAAGCCCAAAGGGCGTATCTGAATTTTTTACGAATTTTAGATTTTACTTGCTAAGACTCCTTCATAACCCATCTATTAATTTTATTAAGAAATTTGGCCGGATCTCATCGTACTAAGCCTTCAAAAACATTAGTAAAAATAGACGTATATCCAAAATCACCAAAAATCCCAAGCTATTTAGACGTAACTCAGTGGTGGTAAGCGTAATGGGCGCATCTCTGATATACGTCTTATTTGCATAGGATATTTTACTGGTTGCATAAACATCCGGAGTACATGGCCGTGAATGTTAGCAGTTAGTCTTTCTGTTTACAAGTTTGCAGTAAAGTTTTGTTCCTGTAGACGAATAACATAAAGTGGGTTTTAGTGTGATATAATTAGGTAAGTGTTTACAGATCTCACTATATTATAATAAGTGGTACTTTCTTGATGCAATTTTAATGATTTGTCAATTTTAGTAAGTTTGTTATTTTGTACCATTAAGACATAACCTAAACAATAAATTTGTTTACTTTTGTCTAGTTACAGGTCCGCACTTAAGTAGCAAATACGCCTCTAAAATATTATGTAGACTACTTGCACTAGTATTATTAGTGTTGTACCATTTTCCACATTCTATTTCAGATTTGAGCAATGGAGGAATCTCGAGGAAAGAAAATGTTGATGTTAGCTTTAAACCAGCAAACAAATGAACGTTTTAAAACCATTAAAAACGAAGTACCCAATACATCTGCTTTGAATAATGATCCAGAGAACACGCGCCCAACCGTATGTATCTTCTCAGTGACTTAAACTTTACAACCATGTTTGCAGAGTTTGTGGCAAAAAATTCAAATTTTAAATGCTCTTATGAAAAATATAGGACAGTCGCTGGAGAACTTATTATTTTACTCACGCTACAGGACCCAAATCACTCAAAAGAAAATCTGAATCCAGATTGCGACATTTGCAGTAAGTAAGTGGAAGGTACACATTGACAAAGCCACGAAAGCCCGAGGAAAATACAGAGAAGATGCCGAGAAAACTGAAGATGTTGGTAAAGTATTCTACTGCCCCGATCTTGAAAAGGTAATAATGTTACCAAGATTGGAGACGTTCAAAAGTGCCGTTTTTACCAACAGAATAACAGTGTATAATGAGAGCTTTGTACCAATTGGTAAAAATCAACCTAACTCCAATGTAGTTGCTGCCCTCTGGTATGAATCTTTATTTGGGCGAAACAAAGAGGAGCTAATAAGCAACTTTTATAGTTTTTTTTTTAACTAAGAGGTATGTGTCTCAGATAACGTTATGATTAGACAACTGCACCGCCCAAAATAAAAATTGGGCGTTGTTTTCCTTTTCAATTTATATCGTTAATTCCAATGAAATAAATGCCGATGTGATTGAACTAAAATATTTTGATCAGGGCCATACATTTATGGCAGTTCGTTCCACCATAGGGTTGAATTATCCATGAAACGAATGAGAAATAAGCTTTATGACTTTCCAGATTTTACACATGCTGTGAAAGGGACATCGAAACATACTGACGTTTTGAGTATGGATCTGTCAAACTTTTACAAATGGGTTGATTATTCATCTCAGTACAAATTGAACAAGATAGTACCACGGCCATATATAATTGATATGGTTCATATTAAATTTGAACGAAATTCATTAAAAATGAAATATAAGATAGATTTTGATGGGGAATTTTTTGATATAAACTTCCTGAGAGCATCCGTAACAAAAAATATGAGGTTAGATCCACAAGAACGCTGTAATCGGGTGGTTGGTATACCTTCTCAAAAGAAAACTTTGATATTGAATAATTTAGGTAGCCGTATACCAAAAAATCGCCTACAATTTTGGGAAAATCTACCAGTATAAGATGGGTAACATTTATGTTTGGATAACTTATTGTTTTTATATTAGAAAACTGTTGGACTTTTACTAAGGAAAATTATATGGTTTTGTTGTTTTATTATTTTTAGGGTAGAAAACTGTTTGCTTTTGTCGATATTTTTTAAGTGTATTACAATATATTTGATGTGCATTATGTAACATGCGAATTCATGATTTTGTTTGAGTCGTTAGTGTCCGTTACTTTTGGATAATGTATTTTTTTAATTTTTACTAATGAAAATTGTATGGTTTTATTGTTTTTTTATGTATTGCATAAATATTTTGCTAATATCCGTTATGTAAAATTGAGGAATAAATTTTGGATCCACTCTTTATTATTACTACTTACTGTTCATTTGTCGGCGTATCTCATGGTAGTTGAATAAAAATCCTTAGCAAAATATTCGTATCTCAGTTTTTCAACTTAATATCGGAATATTTATTGAATCTAATAAACTTCAAATATCGTTATCCTATGAAGACTTAAACGCCAAAAAAATATATGTTGGGTCAAAATGTGTGCTAATTTATTTATTACAAAATGCTGAATATCTCAAAACTACTCAATATTGACTTACGCCCTTTGGGCTTAGGACGGAAGTATGGCTCTTGCAACTGAAGTTGCAATGTGTGATGATCCCAAAAAGACATTATCAAAAGAAAAGACATTGTGAGATTTGTGTAAATAATAATTTCATTATGGATAGCGGGCAGTGAACTAATATGGGCAAGTGAAATAGATAACAAAACACGTCCGTTTTGTAAATATCGTATTCGCATGACCTTCAAGGTCAAGAATACGGGGCACTGACAGTGTTAGCTTAAATACTTTCTATAAATAGAGAAGTTCAACACTTTGAGGTATGATTCATTATTATTATTTTAAATAGTACAAACGTATGTATTGTGTATCAATAATCTGTGTTGGTAGTTTTATAATTATATGTTATCCCAGTGAGTTTTAAATGATGCTATTTATTCAGCTTTAAAGAATGGTTCGCGAGGTAAGTGTTTCTCAAAGATAAATGGTTCTATGACTAAAGAAGTCTATACCCCAGTCGTTTCATTTATGTCGTTATGAAGCGAAAACTCGCTGTTCTATATCTTTGACATAGGCTACCAACTTGTTTTCTTGCTCCTTCGTAAAGACACACTTAAAAATGACCTATTCCTGAGAGAAAATAAACAGATTTGTCTCATAAAGTTGATTTTAGCTAATTCAGTAATTGAGCAAGTAATAAAAAATAGGTCATCTTTTCTTGCAGTATCCTCGACTGAAGAACCAGATTGTGGCTTTTCCACTCTATCCATCAAAATAGATCGACGCACATAAATCTAATCAGATGATTGTTACGGGTTAAAAACTGGATTAGTCGAATTCCATACCAAAAAATATAAATACTAACCTTGGAACATTTGGAAACAAGAAAATCCCAATTACCAAATTCTACATATTTGGATAACATCTCAAAATGTGAATAACAAACCTACGACGAAATTCTGTCAGCAATTGCCATATTCACATTTTTTTGATATCAATTAGACTGTACTGTCAAATCTCAAATAAAATTCCACTTCTATAATTTATTCAAATTATTGTTATTCATTGGATGAAGTCACAGTGGCTAACTAGTATATTGAATGAAGACGCATTCCTTTCTAGTATGGAGAGGAGACATATGTCATACTCGTACCTTTTCCTTTTTTCTGGCTTCTTCGATTAGCATGTGCTAAATGCCTAGTTGGGGATATTTTAGCTGAAAATAAATATATGAATACCATTAGTAATGAAGGGATTACATTCACTTAATTGGATTTGGAGTATTAATCATCACTTACCTACAAGGTCACCCAAGAACAATAGGTGAGTCTTCATATCAATTTTATCACTTAGCTAGAGCTACTTTACAATCATTTGATAGGATTACATTGATCTTCCTTGTTTCAGACCTTTATTTTATTAGCATCTTGTTTTCTTTCACGATTATTTCTCTCCTTGCATATTTCCGATTTTATTGGATCATCACTTTCCGTTAGACTACCATCCATGCATCGTGTAAAGTGTGATACTTATAAGAAATATTTATGAGAGTCAAGTAGTGTCCTAGGAATTAAATAATTATCTAGTTTTGATTTACCTGGATGTTGGATTGCACCAATATCAATCCCTGAAACAGATACGAGTTGTAGTTTCTTCACGAGGGACGTTTACGGCCCATATGGATATAAATAGACTTTCAAGTAAGCTCGTTCCACATATAACTAGAGTCCTTTTTCTCGGTCGAATAAACCCTAGAGTTTAAATTCAGTCACATATTGGATTTATATAAAGTTTCTTGAATACATTTTGATTGATACTAGAGCTCTTGTGCCATAGGACGTATATTTAGATTAAGTAGTAGCTGAAACGAATTGAAACTTAATAGACTATTAGAAGTGAGGTTGAAAATTTACATGAATAACTCTACGCAAATTCACCTATACCAAGAGATAATACGAACAAATTTAGATAAAAAATATTATAATTTGAATATTTACCAATGCCTGTAAACAAACAGTACTGATTGTCAGAATAACATGTTTTTTTTTTTTTTTTTTATTTAAAAAAAACCTTAATAGGCTTTTCTTGAAATTACAATCTGATCATTAATACGATCAATAAGCAATTTTAATCTAACTTAATTTACTAATTTCTACCTTATAACTAAAGGTCTTACTCATTAGTAGTTCCTTAGGCTCTAATACAAACAAACACTATCACTAGCGTGCAATTACCGCACTATGCTCTGCTTTACACTGTCACTAGTTAACTAACTCAAAGGGCTTTGTCCTCTTGAGTCTTCTCTTCTGGTTGGTGTTGTCGAGGAGCTGGATGGCCTCTACATTCACATGGTCTAAAAGCCGTTGTTCGTGGCTTTTGGCAAACTTAGTGATTGTCTGGCTGACAGTGTCCATCTCCAGGTCCCTGTGGAGGTCACTGTTTCGGGAGTACCAAGGCGCATTGACGATGTTCCTTAATACTTTGTTCTGGAATCGTTGTATGATCTGGATGTTACTTTCTCTGGTACAGCCCCAAAGTTGGATGCCGTAGGTCCAAACTGGTTTCAGAGTTTGCTTGTATAATAGCAATTTATTGTATACAGACAGAGTGGAGTTGCGTCCCAATATCCAATGCATGTTTCTAAATTTGAGTCCTAATTCTTCTCTTTTCTTTTTGATATGTGGCTTCCAGCGTAACCCCGCATCTAATGTAATACCCAGATATTTTGCTGTATTGGCGTAAGGTATCTGAGCATTATTTAGTCTAATTGGTACATGTTGATTTCGTTTGTTGGTGAAGTTAATGTGCACTGACTTTGTTTCATTTAATCTGATCCTCCATCTTCTGGTCCATTCATAAATCTGATCTATGTTATTCTGCAGTTTATTTGCTGCTTCTTCATGGTTTTTGCCTACAGCTAAGATAGCTGAGTCGTCTGCAAATGTGGCTGTGGTATTATGTTCTAGGTTTGGAATGTCACTAGTGTACAGTAGGTAGAGGACTGGTCCTAGTACACTTCCTTGTGGTACTCCAGCATTTATTTCTCTCAGTTCAGAGTATGCTTCTTCTTGTTTTATTCTGAATACTCTTTCTGATATATATGAATCCAGAAGGTCAGAGTATTGTTTAGGTAGGTGACATCTGAGTTTGTGTTTGAGCCCCTCATGCCATACTTTATCAAAGGCCTGTGCTACATCTAGGAAGATTGCAGAACAGACTTTTCTTTCTTCCAATGCGTTTTCTATAATATTTGTTATTCTATGCACCTGGTCTATCGTTGAATGGCTCTCGCGAAATCCAAACTGGTGATCAGGTATCAATTTTCTTTCTTCTATTATTGGTTTTAGTCTCTTTATCAGAAGTTTTTCAAATAATTTAGAAACTACTGGTAGTAATGATATTGGCCGGTATGATGATACTTCTTCAGGTTTTTTGCCTGGTTTGGGTATCATAATCACCTCTGCAACTTTCCACATTCTGGGGACATATTTCAACCTGAAAGCTGCATTTATCAGGTGTGTCAGTTTTATTATAGCTTTTTTGGGCAGCTGCTTTAGGATTTCTCCTGTAATCAGGTCAAATCCTGGGGCTTTTTTCGGGTTAATGTTTTCTTTTATCTCTGCAGTTACCTCTTTTGGTGTAACAGGTCTTATCTCTAATTCTTCTTGGTCATAGTCCATTCTTGATAATTCTTCTCCTTCGTTAGGTTGAAAGGTATTTTCTAGGTGATCAGCGAATCTTTTGGCTTTTTGATTGTTATCTCTGGCCCAGCTTCCATCTTCATTTCTGATTGGAGGACTATGCAGGATTGGTCTCTTTAATCGTTTAGTAGCCTTCCACAAGGAATAATCTGTACTGCTGTCATTTGTTAGTTCACTGAGGTAAGTACTAATTGATTCATGTTTGATTTTTTGTATTTCTCTTTTTAAATTCTGTGCGGCATTGTTTAATCTAGTTTTGTCTACTGGTGCTCTAGATTGTTGCCATTTCCGTCTTAGTTTTCTTTTTTCTGTTATTAATTCTTTAATTTCTCTTGGGTAATTATTTCCCTTTGTTCTCGATGTAATGCTCGGGGTATTATTCCATGCAGTTTTCTGAATAACCTTGTTGAGTTTTTCTACTTCTTCATCTAGCTGTTCTTTGGTTTTTAGCGGGACTAAGAGGTTAATGTTGTTTTCTAATTCAATCTGGAAACTTTTCCAGTCAGTCTTGTTGTTGACTAGTCTTGGTAAGTTTTCTCTTTGTATTATAGTCTCACTAAGTGTGAGAAGGATGGGGGAATGGTCAGAACTCATATCCCATGCTTCTTCTATTTGCATGTAGTTTGTCGAGATATTCCTGGCCACAAAGAAGTCTATGAGGTCTGGAATTTTGTTAGGGTCAGCAGGCCAATAAGTTGGTTTTCCTGTCGAGATTGCTTCACATTTAATTTGGTTTATTGCTGTTAGTAGCTCCTTACCTTTAGTGTTAGTTAGTCTAGAACCCCAGTGTACATGTTTTGCATTGAAATCTCCTCCAATGATAAATCTGTACCCTAGGCTATTTAAGAATTCAATGTATTTATTCCTCTTGATTGCGTGTTTTGGCGGACAATAGACTGCCGTTACATTCAATTCGTAAGTTTTTGTTTTTATTCTGACTGTGGTTGCTTGAATTTCGGCTGTTTTATAGCTCATTTCTTGGTGATGTGCTATATTTTGTTTTATTATAACTGCACTTCCACCTTTGGCTGCATTATCTGGATGAATGGTATGGTATACCTGATATCCTTTTATTTTGATGAATGACTCCTTAGTGAAATGCGTTTCACTAATGAGACATATATCTATTTTTTCAATTTCTAGAATGGCCTGTAATTCTTGCTGATGTTGAATGAGGCCATTAGCATTCCATTCTAATATTCTAAGGCTGTCTCTCATTACCAAGTCGCTTGGGGATAGCTCCTTTGTTGCTATATTCCAATCTGGTAATTCGATCGTCCAGTTTATTTAGTTTATCCAATATTTGTTGGAGAATTTGATCGGTTGTTGGGTTGTTTTGTTTTTTATTATCTTCTGTTGTGTTTTTTACTGCCATATTGTAAGTTTTTCTGTTTTCCGCATTGTTTGTAGTAGTCCTGCTTTGTGATTTTTCTGTCGCAGGAGCTGGGTTTCTGTTGTTATCTCTCTGTGGTCGATTAGGCCTTATTACTTTTTTAGTATTTTTGTCTTTTAGTTTCTGCATTTCTTTGGCTACTACACATCCTCTGTAATTAGCTGGATGTCCTTCGCCGCAGTGAACACATTTTGGTTGTACATTTTTAGGTTGAGGGCATTCATTCGTCAGGTGTTTGCCCACACATCGTACGCATCGTGGCTCTTTTGCACAGTAAGCTTTAGTATGGCCATATGCCTGACAGCGTTTGCATTGTGGTACCAATCTTGTTTTTCTTAGCGGTAATATTTCTACCCTTATTCCTTGTATATCTGTTATACCATAAATTTTGTCCACATTTTCATCATGTTTGAATACTAGCATGAACATATTTATGGGTTTCTTAGTTCTATAACTTCGTTTTGGAATAGCATCTAGCAGTTTATATCCTCTATGCCTTAAGTCTTCTACTATTGTCTCTGGTTTAATAGTATGGTGGAGCTTGTTAACAATTACCTTTATAGGTCTGTTTTGTTTGTTCTCGTATGAATGCCATGAGTAGTTACATTCGTTGAGTTGCTTGCTAAGTGTTCTGTAATCTTCTATATTGTCTACATTGACCTTAACGTTGCTATCACTAATTATTTTAATCTGAAATCTATTTACAGTCTTCCCTATTACCTGGTGACAATCATTGAAATCCTTGATATTATCTATGATGATTGGTGGAGGGGTTTGTTCTTTTTTCGTTTTTTCGATAGGAGTTGGGACATTTTGGCTTCGTTGTGGTGGTGTCAATGAAGTATCCATTTTACGCTTCTTTCGATTTTTGGCGCGTATCCACTCTGTCTCCTTTGCTAGTTCTTCCTCATCAGTTTGGTAAGTAACTGATTCAGATATGGTTTCGTCCTCTTTAGGAAGTCTTTTCTCTAACTCTGCAAATTTTTTCTGCAGTCCTTCATTCATTATCATCACTTGATTTAACTGGACTTGGAGATTATGTACCTCGTTAATGGCATTAATTTTCTCCTGTTCCATTTTTTTCCCCTCTGTATATAAAATTTGTTCGTTTTGCGATCTGACATAATTCTCCTGAAACAGGGTTTGGTTATGCTGCATTAAGATCGCTTCGTTTTGTGTTTGCGGCACAATTGTTGATTTCATTATTTACCCTCGTATTTTAATTTTTCGACGATGATAACAATGTTTGCACATTTTTGTTTTTAGCTACAATTTATGCTAATTGATTTTATCGTTATCGCTCACTAAACAACTTTTTACTGCGTTCACTTGATAACTTATCAGAGCTCCGGCACTACGCTACCGTATCTCTCGGAAGTCAAATGAATACTAAGAATAACATGTAATTTAAATTCAGTATCCTTCATTTTCACATATGGGTGATGAGAAGTATTATTGTAAGATTCTTGACGAACCTCAGATCGTTTAGGTTATATTGATCAAAATTCTAACACAGAATATAGCGTTATCCGACGTAGAATAATTCTATGGGTATTCCTATTCTTTTTCGTTAACCATAAACAAGATAAATTGATAAATAAGAAACATTCATAGTAAATAAACATTAATATTTACTTTTATGAAAAGTATTTTCTTCAACAAAAATCCCATCCCTGAGATAAAATTCCCAACAGAGTCTACGTCCTATTAACAACAATAAATTATTAAATTTGTCAAGGGCGTAACATGGTACCCCATTGTTCCAGAGATAACTGCTTGAATGGCATTCTGCATAAACTCGATCGTCCAACCTTGGCGTTCCGATTTTCTTTTATATGTTCTCAACATTTTCAATAGAAAGAACGTAATAATTAATCGAGGGTCCAAGCCGGATTTGCCGATTTGGCCCAGTCCGATTTTCCCCCTCAAGCTAGATCAGATAAACTATCCAACATAACTCAAATATGCAGGGTGTTTTCAAATGACACGTACAACGTTTGAATGTAGAAGATACCTCTCGTAAAATTGGACAAGACGATATAGGGATTGAGGGGTCCAACCCATTTACTTTTCGAAATACAGGGTGATAAAGTTATGAAAAATATAATGTTTTAAATATGTCACGTTTCCCCTCCCATTTTTTACGCCACTGGCATTTGAAGCTATTTTTATTTGATTTTGTATTCCTCAATAGTTTTCACGTGATAAACGCATTACCTTTACATGTCAAAAATTTTGTAGTTTTCAAGATATTTAATGTTATTATGAAGTCTGAAAGATCACTAATAAAAAAATAAAAAAAAAATTTTTAATGTTTTTTAATAATTACCAAACTACTAATGGTTAGAATATGTAATAGGAACTAATTTGTGAAACAGCAATGCATATAAAACATTGAGAGAGGATTGTTGAAAATACTTCAAACTTGTGATTTTATTAACAAAATAATTCATGACAATAAAAAATAAGATAATTACAAAGTTAAATAATATCCCATTCAAACATAATTTTTAACTAAGCAACCAGCAAATTACAAAAGATGCTCAAAATTTTGTCCATTCACATTTACACATAATCTGCAACGTTTTCTCATTGAAAATCGCAAAGACTGGCGATTGTCGGAAATAATTTCTGTAACTGCATGGATTGCAGCTATCAGTGCCTCTTCCGTATAGGAGGCTATGGATGTCAATAACAAAATGGTAAATGTCATTTTGCTTAACGTAAAAACGAAAATGAATTATTTGTGATTAAATTGATTTGTGCAACTTTCACACTTTTTATTATGATGGGTTATACTTTTGAAGAAATGACTGATATGCAACTGATATACGGGAAAACCAGAAAGACGGTTTGTTGACGTTCCGAGCGCTTGTATACAGAAATATATCCAAATCGACCTAGATTTGCATGTCACACAACATTCTCTCAAATTGACAGGAGAATTTGGACAATTCAATTCAAAATTACAAGGTAGCGGTAGAAAAAGAACTGTACAAACTGTGTAATTAGAGGAGGCTGTTCTAGACCGTATTGAAAATAGACCCGATTTAAGCACTCGTACTATTGGCAAATTTTTAAATATAAGTAACTCAACTGTGTGGAATATGTGTGGAATATTTTAAATGAACAGCAGTTGTATCCTTATAAGTATACCCAAGTTCAGGCCCTGAAACCAACAGATTTTTCTCAAAGAGTGGAGTTTGCTAATTGGTACACCCAAAAATGTTTAGAAAATAGGAATTTTACCGAATTTGTTCTATTTACTGATGAATCCAAATTCACACGTGAAGGAATTTTCAATTCAAGGAATAGCCACGCGTGAAATGACGAAGATCCATATGTTATTCGACAACGTGGATTTCAGTAAAAATTTTCGCTTAACTTGTGGGCAGGCATTCTTGGAGATTGTATAGTGGGTCCATATTTATTATGTAATAAACTCGATGGTGATATTTATTGTAATTTTATGAGAGAAATCCTGCCTGATTTATTAAACGACGTTGTATCATTAAATATTAGGGCGAATATGGACAATGTGTGGTTTCAGTACGATGGGACATCTGTACATTTTTCTCTAGCGGCCAGACAACTTATTATCCAATAATACGGAAACAACTGGATAGGCCGAGGTGGACTCAATATGTGGCCTGCGAGGTCACCGGATTTAAATCCAATCGATTTCTTTCTGTGGGGTTACATGAAGTCCCTAGTCTACGATACAATAGTAGAATCGGAGGAGAAACTAATAGCAATATTCCATGCAGCTACAGAAATTATTTCCGGCAATCCCAGTATTTCCAAGGTATCCGATTTTCAATGAGAAAACGTTACAGATTATGTGTGAATGTAAATAGACAAAATTTTGAGGATCTTTTGTAATTTGTTGGCTGCTTAGTTAGAAATTATGTTTGAATGAGATATTATTCAATGTTGTATTTATCTTATTTTTTATTGTCATTACTTATTTTGTTAATAAAATCACAAGTTTGGAAACGTATTTTCAACAGTCCTCTCTCAATGTTTTATATGCATTGCTGTTACATATTCTAACCATCAGTAGTTTGGTACTTATTAAAAAATATTAAAAACATTTTTTTTTCTTTTTTTATTAAAAAGTGATCTTGCAGACTTCATAAAAACATTAAATATCTTGAAAACTACAAATTTTTTGATATGTATGAGTTACGCGTTTTTCACGTGAAAACTATTGAGGAATATAAAATCAAATAAAAATAGCTTAAAATGCCAGTGGTGTAAAAAATGGGAGGGGAAAGGTGACATATTCTTCCAATTGTACACCACTCGATCAATAATTGGAACATGTTTTCCATCAAAATATACCCTTTTATATTTAAAAACAACCTGCCAAATGTCAGATCAATATATTCATCCATTTTAAAGTTATCAAATCAAAACACTATATTTTCCATAACTTCAACACCCTGTATTTCGGAAAGTAAATGGGTTGGACCTCTCAAACCCTATATCATCTTGTCCAATTTTGCGAGAGGTATCTACATGCAAACGTTTTATGTGTCAATCAAAAACACCCTGTAAAAAAATCACACATAAGGCTTATTTAGTAAGCATAAAGTTTGTCTATAGCGAACGTCATACAAAAAAGTTGCACATAATACACGTAAACTATTGGCCAAATGAAAATTAGGCATAATCAGTTCATACACCTTAAATAGGATGAAAAAACAATTGTAGTAGGCGTAGCTGCACTTCAGCCAGACAGCCCGCCGGCTCTTATCAGCTCAGGATGTGGTCAGTGTCGTGCCGCTTATCAGTTCTTATCAGCTCTCGCCAGTGCCGTACCGGAAAAGTAACTTATGTTGAAATATTACTAAGAATTTCGTACCGGGTGGCTTGAAAGTAACATATAATATTTGCGTTAGGTCACGTTCAATATACAGGATGGACACCCGCCGGCTCTTATCAGCTCAGGATGTGGTCAGTGTCGTGCCGCTTATCAGTTCTTATCAGCTCTCGCCAGTGCCGTACCGGAAAAGTAACTTATGTTGAAATATTACTAAGAATTTCGTACCGGGTGGCTTGAAAGTAACATATAATATTTGCGTTAGGTCACGATCAATATACAGGATGGACACGTTCGATCGTTATACAGGATGTACATGTCATAAGAACACTTGCATCTCTGTTATTATTGGTCGGATTGCAGGTATTATGTAGATATTTTAGCTACATTTGTCCACGCTGAACACACGATATCAATTAGGATATTGCACTTCAGCCAGACACCCCGCCGGCTCTTATCAGCTCAGGATGTGGTCAGTGTCGTGCCGCTTATCAGTTCTTATCAGCTCTCGCCAGTGCCGTACCGGAAAAGTAACTTATGTTGAAATATTACTAAGAATTTCGTACCGGGTGGCTTGTAACATATAATATTTGCGTTAGGTCACGATCAATATACAGGATGGACACGTTCGATCGTTATACAGGATGTACATGTCATAAGAACACTTGCATCTCTGTTATTATTGGTCGGATTGCAGGTATTATGTAGATATTTTAGCTACATTTGTCCACGCTGAACACACGATATCAATTAGGATATTGCACTTCAGCCAGACAGCCCGCCGGCTCTTATCAGCTCAGGATGTGGTCAGTGTCGTGCCGCTTATCAGTTCTTGCTCGGTGTCTCGCCAGTGCCGTACCGGAAAAGTAACTTATGTTGAAATATTACTAAGAATTTCGTACCGGGTGGCTTGAAAGTAACATATAATATTTGCGTTAGGTCACGATCAATATACAGGATGGACACGTTCGATCGTTATACAGGATGTACATGTCATAAGAACACTTGCATCTCTGTTATTATTGGTCGGATTGCAGGTATTATGTAGATATTTTAGCTACATTTGTCCACGCTGAACACACGATATCAATTAGGATATTTTGAATATTTTGTAAGCGGAGTGCATTAAAAAAAACACAGGCTATAAGATATTATATTACGTAAATATTTTAGCTACAGTTTCATGAATATTTTCACGCACTTTCGATAGATGTTTCGGAGCTTTAGCGAAGTATTCAATCGTAGACTCGTTCACCATAAATTTTTCAAAAATACCAACCATGACTATATCTTCGAGAGTTTTGCACTCAAATTCATCTTTTCTATGAGTAACTTCTAGATTATGGGGTATGTGGTGTTGCGTAACTGCTAGGGTGGGGTCATAGATTATCTCATTGTGTTCTATCCAGAAATGTGGTGTAATTTTCACACCATTCGAATAGACCTTCGTACCCAGACATAGTTTGGTTGCTATTCCATATTTTGTAGCCACTTCGTGGAAAATTAAACTTCCCGCCAAACACACACCGCAATAGCCTGCTCGAATAAACTCCTGCTCGATACAACATTTAATGAGTTTGAGTTTGACGTACTCACGCACGGGATCCATGTCTGCTCACGTCAAGCGATAAATGATGAATGATGAACTGTCCAGACATGTTAACGCTTTTAAGCCAAACGATTTTGGGGCGTTCGACTCCTGTATTTTCTGATCGATGATAACCGCAAAAAAATAAATATTAACAGAAGAAGCTACATATTACACACACCTATTGCGATAATATATGTTATAACCGCAAAGTAGATATAAAAATATTCACTGCATTGTAAAAAAGACACTGTGGTTGTTTTTTTTTTTTTTTTTAGCGACGTTTCCATACTTTCTTATCAGTACAGGATGTAAGAATTGGAAGGTGAGTGGTCAGTGCCGTAAGAACACGGTCATGGCCGTTAATCAGTTCTTATCAGCTCGAAGTCCAGTGCCGTACCGGGTGTACGGAATTGAAAAAAACGGCGGCACGGTCATGGCCGACAAGGTGAGCGGTCGGATGAAGTCTTGCCGGATGTGTGGCATACTGAACAAGGTGATCGGACAGTGTGAACGATAAAGGATATTTTGTAGGTGATAAAAAACACAGGCTTTAAGATATTATATTACGTAATATTTTAGCTACAGTTACGTGAATATTTTCGCACATATTAGATAGACAATATTACAGGAAACATTAATTTTTACGAAACATTCTTTATATATACAGAGCGAAGCAATAACAAATTAGATTCCAAAGCTGATAAATTATGTGACATATCGTTGATAATTTTATTCATATGTAGTTACATGATGCGACTTTTCTTCAGATATTTGTTAGCGACATTTTAAATGTTTGCGTTATACTTGAAATTCCAGGAGTTGGACTTTAAACTGAACAATATTATAAAATACACCTCTTTCCACGGCCAACCCTGGAGGCAATAATCAGAGATTATCGGAGGTGTTTAAGGCCTCGTTTTAGGATTCCCCATTGGAAATACCATACAGCAGAACAGTATAATATTACCAATAGGCCTACCATCGGTTAAGTAGCATGTCCTCGTCTGACGACATTCACTCGTTCTTGTTGGGTGTCCAATTCGAAACGTAAAGGCGTGAATACACAGTTTCCCAAAATTGAGAGACATTCTTCTAACCTTTATTCGCTTGTTGGATTTCAGGTGTCAAATGTAAAGGTACACACACACACGCTCCCAGGACGTATTTTATGAGGTACTTTGAAACTTTTTTGTCTAAAAATTACTTCAGTAAAAAACTAATTGTACTTATGCTAACCTATGTAAATATTTTTCTGATTCGCATTATTTTGACCAACCACATTACAGCACAATATCCGGTGATACGTGCTATGATGAATCACCAATCTGGCTCGTGCACAAAACTTTTTTTTTTGGTTGAAAATTACTCTACCCTATTTTTATATTTAGACCTCCAACCCCAACATTACGCAAGCAACTTTACAAATAACTTTTTCTTATCTATTGCAACACGTGATTTTTCATAGTTTTATGCCACCTGACTCGTGAACCGTTATCACAGTTTCTTATCTACACTTTCCGCCATCTCTTGTCATAAAAATTTTTAAAAAGATTTTCAGAACAATCAATAATTTTAGCAAACCCCCACAAAAGGAGCGCATCGCTGTGAGGTTATCTAACCACATTCCACGTGTCCGAGGCAACACGCTGAACACAGGAGCCATTGATATTTTTAGCGAATAAAATCTATACATGGTACAAATATGCACTTCAAACTTAATATAGAGGTATACTTACATATACAGGTCGGGTCATCAAAAGTACTATTAGTTAAAAAGGTTTTTCTGTAAAAAATTATTTTGGATCTTAGGACGCGGTATACACCCATAAGACAATAACACAAATTGTTACCCTCTTTTAAAATATGGGGCGATTATTTTTTCAAATTGCTACAATGAAGGATAGTATTTTATTGGGGAAAAAACAGCCATTGAAATTTTTTAGGGAATAAAATCTATACATGGTTCAAATATGCACTTAAAACCTAATATAGAGGTATACTTACATATACAGGTCGGGTCATCAAAAGTACTATTAGTTAAAAAGGTTTTCTGTAAAAAAAATAGAGGTGAGTAAGCAACAAAGTAAAACTAGAATTATTTGACACATGATCTTAGGACGCGGTATACACCTATAAGTCAATAACACAAATTGTTACCCTCTTTTTAAAATATAGGGCGATTTTGAACCAATTCTACATCGATTTAAACAAAATCAGAAAAAGAATAAGTATGTGGGTACCGGATACGTACGTGACAGGTGTGTGACAGGTGTGCGTCAGGTACGTGACAGGTATGCGACAGGGACGTGACAGGTGTGCGACAGGTACGTGACAGGTGTGCGACAGGTGCGTGACAGGTACGTGACAGGTATGCGACAGGGACGTGACAGGTGTGCGACAGGTACGTGACATTTGCGTGACAGGTGTGTGTCAGGTGTGCGACAGGTGTGTGACATGTCTGTGACTAGTGGACCCTAAGTATGGTGTTCGAGGTTATAAATAAAATTACATCTACGTGCCAAAGTCATTCGTCTACAACATGTCTTACAGTAAGCAGCGTGTTACAGAGCTCGCAAAAGCTATAAGACAAAAGTATAATGAACTTAAGAGAATGAATGCCGACAATAAAGAGCATCTAGAAGGTATATTCAACCCTATTACAGAACCTCTAAAACAAATAACATCTTCTATTGTACAAGCATCTGATGAAAACCATTCTGTGTCTCAGGATACAGAAGCTTTGAATGCAGTAACAGTTGACAATACACCGCATTATACAGACAGCAACAAAACCCTAAAGAATTGTAATAACATAGATACAGCCTACGGGCCTGAATTAAAAAATGGTCGGTGGGTGCTTGGAAGCACACCAATAAATTTTGATGGTAACCAGTATATAATAGTAGGAGATAAAACATTCAACAGTAGCGAGGGCCTACGAGAGCTAATATTTTGTAAAAATCCTCGAGGTTTTACAGCAAATGATGTACAAATATACAAACAGATACTAGAGCTGACGGGCGTTCATCGAGATTCTCTAGGTCGTTTGAGAGCTAATACATGTAAGGAGAAATTTAATGCTATCATCAAACCATTATTTAAAACCAAAAAACGCGTTCGTTTAACAGAACATGTAAGGCGTGAAAACATTACACCAGTAAATAATTCTAATAACAGGAATAAGCCTAGAGTTCATGAAAATAGAAACATTACTACACCTAGATATAATATTCTTTTAAATTGGCACGACCCCAACATACTTATTGAACGATTAAAAGAGTTGAACAAGGAAGATGAAGAGTTTAAAGCTATAATTGAAGAACTTAGGCTGGCAGATATAATCGAATAAAAGCCGTGAAGAAGTCCACAGGCACTGAGTATACAACGGATCCGATTGCAGACCAAAATTTTATTTTTAAAAAGATCTGCTTAATACTTCTAAGGGGTATAATAGTATAGGTTATTTCAGGTTTTACAACATAATGTAAATAGTGTAAATAGTGTAAGTGTTTTGTAAATTTTACTATACTTAGAATACGATTTAGCATTGTAAAAATATTATTAAGTAATAAAGTTACGTAAAGGAAATTTCGTCGTGTTTTAGTTAGTACTTATTTATGACACCAAAATATAAAAAAGATGACGCAGCATCTTTATATTATTGCATATTTGTACCAAATAAAAAAAAGATGATACAACACTTTTTTATTGTTACACAATAGCAACAAATAAAAGCGATAAGTAATTTTCATATATAAGAAAACCGCACCTATTTCAATAAAGTGTACTCGCATGAATTTTCAAACTTATCAAGAATTTTCTTATCTATCAGTTTTGTACACGTTACGAAGTTTTCTTATCTGTGTTTCCGCCTTTTAGTACCACACCTTTTTTCAACCATTTTCAATTTCTCTCGTGTGATTTTTAAAATTTTTGAATAATTTAAAGATTTTTAAGTAATTACATTACAGCCTAGTCGAAAAAATTATTTAAAGGAGATTCCAAAATATTTAAATGAAATCAGTCCCTAAACTGATAAACAGTACAGTTTCGTCTGCTTATCGGTATCGTAAAAAGAGAGGTTATCTAGCCACACACTGGCAATGTAAGCTCAAGAAATGAAAACTTATTATCAATGATTCACTAAGGCGATTCCTGTGGTACGACCCAGTACCGACGGGGTTTCGCCCGGTTCCGGCGGTGGTGGTTTGGATCATAAGGTAAGGTAATTAGTTATACCTAAATGAAATAATAATTTAATATGTATTTCAGAAACGAATAAAAGATGTGTGACCCTTTCACAATAATTATTGTTGTTTTATTAAAAACCAACTATCCATCCTACCCCTGATTGATATAGCTATGACCCTGAGGTTGAACATGGTTAAATAATAACCATTTCCAACCACATTGTAGCTAAGAAAAAATAATATAAATAATAAAACAAAAGTTTTGCCAACGCTGTGTAGAAATAATACAGCTTTCAGAAATAATCAAAGTAGTTTACAACCGCAAAGACATAGAAATTGAAAAAACTATGGGTTAGAGGTTTAATTATTACTACTTTGATTATTTCTGAAAGCTGTATTATTTCTACACAGCGTTGGCAAAATTTTTACATTGTTGTATTATTCATAATTGTGACGTATAGAAATTGAAAAAACTATGGTTAGAGGTTTAATTATTACTACTTTGATTATTTCTGAAAGCTGTATTATTTCTACACAGCGTTGGCAAAATTTTTACATTGTTGTATTATTCATAATTGTGACGTATAGAAATTGAAAAAACTATGGGTTAGAGGTTTAATTATTACTACTTTGATTATTTCTGAAAGCTGTATTATTTCTACACAGCGTTGGCAAAATTTTTACATTGTTGTATTATTCATAATTGTGACATGCACAAAGGGTGGTATATTGTTTTTGTAGAATTTAAAAATATTTTCACAACCTATGTTGTTTAGCTTTTCCCCTATTTCACACAGCATAGTTGGTACACTTTCACGATTTACATTGTTTTACTTTACCTTAAAAACCACACACCTCTAAAAGATTATGTTGTATGTTATCGGATATTTTTTTTGGATTCCTTTTTTTATATTTAAACTTTTACAACACCTGTTTTTCAAATTATCATGATTTTCTTATCACCTTTTCCGGTTTTACAACGGTCAGCTTTCTTTCATAATTATGCAATATTATTTAGTTTTCAAATTATCATGAATATTCAAGGTTAAATACGTTCGAACTACACCGATAAGGGTTTTCAACGAATTTTCAATATATTACAATTTTTTCACGCGTACCGCAATGTTTAATTTACACCTGTTATACATTGTTTTTCAAATTATCATAATTTTTTCTTATCACCTTTTCCGGTTTTGAAACGGTCAGCTTTCTTTCATATCTATGCAATATTATTTAGTTTTTCAAATTATCATGAATATTCGAGGTTAAATACGTTCGTACTACACCGATAAGAGTTGTAAGATATATTTGGATCCACCCTATATGCAAGGTCCGTCAGATGAATCTCAAACGAGCGTTACGAGCTTGATAACAATAACAACATAGGAATGTTTAAATAGAGAGAAACAAACACAAGCTGAGTATCAAGAAAAGGGAAGTACAACGAGGGTTGAATTGGTCAGGTAGTTTAGCTATTGACAAGACGTGCAATAGAAACGATCGATATAAAAAAGATACGAGATTGTTAGAGTTTTGAAGAGGGGCAATAAAATATAGTTTTAAATATAAGAGATTATTTATTTCTTACAGAGTTTTCAACGAATTTTCAATATATTACAATTTTTCACGCGTACAGTTTAATTTGAAATGATTACAATCATGAGCTGGACACTTTTGGTGTTTTGCCTGCGACGATTTGCTCCTGTTAATTCCAACGTTAATTTTGATGATCTTCGGGGGTTTTTTGACAAACAGAAGCGAATATAAGTCTGATTATGTCTTGTATCTAGCAAAATATTTTGACCTGTAAAGTTATTTATTACACCAATTTCCACTTTGAACCATTACCCCAAAAGCATAATCATTACAATTTTTCCAATATGTATCTAAATAAGAATGATTCTCTTCGAATGAAAGCAGAACCGTGTATCGCTAGAACTTCAAAATGTCATACTAATCGTTCAGACTTGATCATAGACCTTTCTGTAAAGTTAAAAATTTGCTCAAAATAATTCACGTTAGACCTATTGAAAAATTCAAGTTGTTTTATCAATAGAACAGTACCGTCCACACTTCTTAGTACAGACCTGTACATGCATTTTCCATATCTTCCCCATTCCTGCTATTCAAGATTGCAAAGTTCTAAAAAGTGATTTAGCGGGACAACTGATAAACAGTATATCGTAAAAGTGAGGTTATCTAACCACACACATTATCGTAATAATTGTGAAAAATAACACCTATATATATAAATGATTCAAAACAGTAATTCCATGATGAAATATTTTTAAAAACATATGTTACTTTGAATAAACTCGAACCAATTACCTTAAAAGAATGTTTTCTCCTTAGAATATCAATAAGCCACGCCCCCTTTTCGATCAGCGTTACAACTGATAAACTCAAAACAGTTTATCGTAAAAGTGAGGTTATCTAACAACGCACACACATCATCGTAATAATTGTGAAAAATAACACCTATATATTTATAAAGGATTCACAACAGTAATTCCATGATGAAATATTTTTTAAAACATATGTTACTTTGAATAAACTCGAACTAATTACCTTAAAAAAATGTTTTCTCCTGAGAATATCAATAAGCCACGCCCCCTTTTCGACCCTATTTAAAGAGTTTCTCGGAGCGGCAGAATCACATCTGTTCCTGAGACTCCAGCGAGAACGTCGACCAGTAAGAAGAAGCTAAACTAGAAATTCGGTCACTGCTGCAAACCGAATCACTCTAGTAGCCACTTACCGGCGCTTTCGCCATTTTTACGAAAATTCTTATTTCGACAACCCTCATCTGAATTTTTTATTTATGAAAAATCTGCTCTTTATAGAGCAACATTTATGAAATTTGCGTCTTTTCTACAACAGCGTTGTGAGGAGGTCGTAAATAAGTAAACCAGTGCCATCCAGACGAAAGAGGAAGGATTTATCAGGTAAATATAAAAACTAACCGGCAGATAATAGGGTCAGGAAACCTTTAACCGGGGAGGAAACTCCCTCCGGCAGTGAGTCCGCTGCCGGCTTTTGTCTGCCTTCCCCCTACTAACTACCCCCCCAAAAAACGAAACAAATTTCTGTTTTCGCCCCCTTCCGCCCCTAAAAATCAGTTGCAATGGCCTCCAACCAACGCCCCAACACCCGCAGCCAAAATTCCAATAAAATCCCCTCCCTTTCATCACTAGATGAATTCCCTCCTATGCATCAACGCACCAACTCCAATCATTCAACCCCAACCAACAAAGAAATACACCCCAATGACTCAGACAAACTAACCCCAGTGTCTTGCGATTTCGATGACATGAATAACCATATTGCCAGTATGTCCAAGACAATCAAGGACCTCTCCGCAGAGAATCTGAAACTCAAACAATATGTGAAGTTCACAGAGGCACTCACCGAAGAGGTGAAGCAACTCAAACAAGCCCTGAAAAACGTATCACAAACCCACTCCCACACCTCCCCCATCCCCTCACCACCAAGATCCCACACCTCCCGTCACTCCCATGCTTCTCGCCACTCTCACACTTCCCTAATCGAAACCCCTAATACTATCCTCAAATTCCCAGAAGACAACTTCACTCTCTTGGGACCCATTCCCAAGAGACCCCTAATACCCCGAACCCCACCCCCTCAACAAACCCAGTTACCAACAAACCCACCTACACAAGCCCCAACCAACCAACCCCAACAACTACAGCCCTGGCCCACTCAACCTCCACGACAAGCTACCCAACGAACACCTACTCAACAAACCCAACCTCACCAACCTACACTCCAAACACTTAACATTAGAAACCTTCCCCCTAAATACACCTCCCAAAGAGAACTGTACAATTTACTTAACACTAACGAGCTCCTGAGGGGGAAAATCACCCACCTCAAAGCAAACCTTAATCGTACAGCCCTCCTCAAAATTCCGGCTAATATCCCACACGAAGCCCTCGCCCAGAGGCTTCGTAACGCCATCGGTGACCCCCAGGTCACCATCATTAAACTCACCTCAACCCCCCGAGCCCGCTCGCAATCAAGAGCCCGAACACCCACATTTTCATTTGTTTGCAGAAATGTAGACACGTCCCTATCCGATAAAGATTTCGAGGACATCCTCCGCGAAGAAGTTAAACTTAACTTCACCAGAACCTGGCGCATTGTCGCCCTCCGAACAAATAAGGCCACCTCCATGTTCAGAATCATTACTGATTCTGAAACAGCCTACCACGAAGCCCTTTCTCGCGGTATCCAATTCCACGGGCTCATACACCAGTGTGAGGCCTCAAACTCCCCCAATCCACTCCCTGCAGTACCCAGATACTGCAATAAATGCTCCACCCCCGGCCACCTTGCCGAAAAATGCAAGGCAAAACCAGCTTGCCCCTCCTGTGGGGCATCCGACCACAAATCAAACAATTGCCCTAAGGCAAACGCCCCCTCCTGCAAAAACTGCGGCGGCCCCCATCCGGCCTTTCATCCTCGCTGCCCAAAGCGAACGGAAACTCCACAGAACCCTCAGGAGATCGCTCCCTTGACCCTAGAAAAACCCCCAACCCCTTACGACTTCCCGACAGACACCAAAGTCTTAATCCAGATTTTGGCAACTACAATAATGAACGCTGTCCCGACAGCCCGTGACCTCGTGGCCGATACCCTCTCACATCTCGTTCCCTCCTTTTACGGATACAACGTTTCCGTAACCAACAACGTGGGCAACCGTGCCCACTTCGCCTTCACCCCGAAACGCCACAATTAAGTCATGGACTTTAAAATCGGGACCGTGAATTGCCAAGGTCTAGCCAGGAAGCGACATCTTCTTAAACATCTCCTACACTCCCAAAATATACAAGTATTATCTGTCACCGACACTCTCTTAAAAAACTACCCTCGCTTCTCTGGCTACACCACATTCCACTTAGACAGGAACTTCTACTGTCATGGCAACGGACTCCTCGTCCGCAACGGACTCCCCGCTTCCCCACACCCTCTCCCACCCTTTCTGTCTCAACAGAACCTGGATTGCATAGCCATCGACATATCGTGGAATAATACCGCGACCACCTTCTTTTCATACTATAAACACCCCAACCAAGTACTATCAATCGACCTCCTCGAATATGCATCCACTCTTCCACGAGCCATAATAATGGGTGACTTAAACTCACGAAACATTCTCTTTGGTGATACACACACCAACGCAAGCGGCAGATCACTCGCCGAACAAATAGTCTCCCTCCCCATCTTACGGATTAGAAACAATAATCCAACCCTCATAAGTCACCTCGGCTCCTCCATTGTCGACCATATAATCTGCACCGACAGATTAATCACCCGCATAGACGACGAATGCTTTATAGGCGATCCAATCACATCTGACCACCTTCCACTTTTGATCAACACCTCTTTACACGAACCAATTCCACCACCTCCAACTACTTTCACATACCGCAACTTCAAAAAAGCCGACTGGGACTCCTTCGCAAACCACGTCTCCTCTAACTTGCCACAACCCATCATTCATCAGACAACTGATGACATAGATAACCATGCAGAGGAGCTCCAGTCCCTCTTAATTGATGCACAAGACATCGCCGTCCCTCTCACCACCATAAACACCAACTTCTATGCACTTCCGCAACGAATTCTTGAAAAAATCCGTCAGAAAAGACAGTTATACAGGTTATACGTCCGCACTCGAGATCCCGCAGTCAAAACACAATGGAACCGTCTAAACGCCCAGGTCCGGTACGAAATCAATGCTGAAAAGCAGAGGAAATGGAAGGCCGAAACAGCCGGACTGGACTTTAGACAAGGACGCGTGTTTTGGCAAAAATTCAACCGCCTCGTCGGCCTCAAGAGAAAGGTTGAATCACATCTCGAAGTGCAAGGGCAGAAAATCTACACCCATGAAGATAAAGCCACTGCCTTTAAAAACAACCTGCAAACTGTCTTCACACCACCTGACAACCCAATATTTCTCAGGGACTTTGCCATCGAAACAGACCTCCTCACCCGCAATATAACTCGAAGCCCACATGTCCACATTCCACTGAATGAGAACTTCCCCCTTCTTACACCTTTCACTATCGAAGGAGTTCAGCAGGCGTGCCGAGCGGGGAGAAACAGTGCCCCCGGGCACGATGGAATCTCGAGGCAGGCACTCAAAAACCTGCCAGCTGAGATTCTCCCCCCGCTCTGCTCACTGTTGAACGCCTGTTTAGCATATTCTTATTTCCCTCGTTGTTGGAAATCTGCCAACATAGTTCTCATCCCCAAACCTGGCAAAGACCCCACAAAGCCTGAATCCTACCGCCCAATTTCATTAATCAGCGTCCTAGGTAAAATCTTCGAACGTTTGTTAAAAGAGAGAATCTGGGACTTCTGCATCGAAAACAACATCATCCCGGCATTTCAATTCGGATTCAGGCCAGGCCACTCCTGTCAGAACGCCACCACCAACCTCCAAACCATCGTCACCCAAGCTTTAAACCAACGACGCTGTTCAGCCGCCATTTTCATGGATGTTCAAAAGGCTTTTGATCAAGTCTGGCACGCCGGACTAGTAAGAAAGCTACTGAGCATCCGATTGCCAAACCAAATCATAAAATTATTATATTCCTACCTCACAGACCGATCGATCAGCGTCAAAGTTGGTTACAGCCTTTCCGATTCATTTACACCCCAAACTGGCGTTCCGCAAGGCTCGATACTCGCTCCACTATTATACTTAATTTATACGTATGACACACCAACTCCACGACATCCCCATGACCATATCCAACTATATGCGGACGACACCGCTCTAATCATCTCTGCCCCTGACATTCGCTCTCTCAATAATCGATCCCAAAATCTACTGACCCAATTCTCCAATTGGTGCAGGAAATGGCGGGTGACTCTCAACCCTCAAAAAACCCAAGCCATCGTTTTCAAACACCCTCACACCTCGAGCGAACGACTTGTACCCAGAAACTTCCGCCTCGTGCTCTGGGGAGATCGACTCGAAATCCGCAGGGAAGTCGTTTATTTGGGAGTGAGATTCGTTCACACTCTCAACATGACGGCCGACCTCATGGACACCTTGAATAAAGTCCGGCGACGAGTCAACCTTCTCAAGGCGCTCGGCGGAAGCTTCGGACGCACCCATCCAACCACCCTACTTCATACGTATAAGACATATATCCGCCCCATCATCGATTATAGAGCAAACGTCTATTGCGCCCTTCCCGACCACCTTGTAAAAATGCTCCTATCTTGTGAGCAATCTATTCTCAGATACTGTCAATATAAGGCACCCTATTCACCCAGCAACACCGTCTATACCAACATCGACATTGAGCCCATTCCGTCCCGCCTAAACACCCTACAAGCCCGATACGTTAATCGCACTATCGAATCGGGCAGCGACATCTCGAAAAACACCCTCCTCACACCGTGGACCGCTAATAGACGGCCTCTTGGAAGAATACCCAAGAGGAAGCTTCCATTCCCCCCAGTACGGCTACTAGCCACGGCTTACGACGACCTCCCGGACATATACATTGACTACCTAGATCGATCCCCAATCTCAATCCGATAACCATTGCAACCATCAGACATACAATTCCATATCTCTTTACACGATTCTCTTCTATATATATATAACCTACAACTACCTCCAAATACGCTCACTAGTCAACCCTTCTGACAAATCTTCTAACAACCCCACCCACCCGTTGGGTTACAGGTTTTCTGCGGTTTCCCTGTAACACGGTGAATCTATTCAACAGGATGAATTCCTTCACCAGCCAAATGGACCGACGGACCAACCTCTCATCGACTCAGGGAACAATGCAGCCGCAGCTGTACCCGCCCCCCCCCCCCAACGAGATTATTATAATTATAATTATTTTTTTGAGATGCGAAGGCGATGCGAACGCTTTTCCTCCGGAACATCCTCTAGCAACAAGCCCACCCCTAAAACCTCGATTCTTCCCCCAACTTTCTAAGTCACCAACTCAACCTTCCAATTCTACAACCAATCCACCACACTCAGTACAAACGCGCACAAACCCCCCCCAACATACCCCCAACCCAGCCCTGCAGAGGAAATCAATCCTATATCAGGGCTCACATCAAAACCAAACACCCCAACTACAACAACTACCACCCACCACAAACTTCTTTCGAACTTCTCTCTCTCTCGCGGCAGAATCATAATCTTTCCAGCTCTCGTTATCTACAGACGTTATCAGTTGTGGTAAAGTCTAGAAACAATTTTTTTGATTTTTCTCAGAGTGGTATAATCTCTCCAGCTCTCGTTCAGTCGTTATCAGTCGTTCTTGTGTCTACATACTTTTATTTCAAAAATTTTGGAGATTTTTCAACACAAGATGGAAAAGTTTTTGATAACTAAAGATGTTATTAAAAAAGTTCGAAAATTCAACCTAACTGGTAGAACGGTGGAATTTAAAATCCGCCCAATTCCCGAAGGGGCAGATCCACTAAAATGGGTACGCTCCGGCATGGAGGATGTTATCAATAAGGTGACCGAGGGGACAGAGTCGAGTGATCAAATTGGTTTTACTTTTTGCTCGAAAGAGTTTAGCCGTGGTGATGGTTGGTCGCGGTTTAATCCTGCATCCCAGGTGAAATTTGAAGACATATGGTCGATGATATGTGCTGTCTACCAATCTAATTCGGCAGGTTTTGACACTGAGACGTTTTGTCTAGCAGCCACAACCGTAAAAATGCCTAAAGGTAAAGGGCGAGGTCGTAAGTACAACAACTTTGACGAAGAGTGTGCTAAACGTGGTGGTATTATAGTAATAAATAATACAGACCATTTATGCATGGCTAGAGCAGTGGTTGTAGCTAAAGCGTACGCCGACAATGCCCCTGACAAAAAGAAGATAAGACAAACGAAGGGTCTGCAGACTCAGAAAACTTTGGAATTATTAACAGCCAGTGGTACCGAACTACCCAAAGAGGGCGGTGGTCTGGAGGAGTTGAAAAAAATCCAAGAATATTTGACCGACTATACAATAACGGTATACAACTATGGCACAAAGGATGTCTTGTATGAAGGAGTAGGGGGAAGCAAGAAAATCAATCTTCTTTATCACGAAAATCATTATAACGTGATTATATCGTTGACGTCTGCTTTTTGCTGTGTATATTTCTGCGAACATTGCCACACACCCCACGAACATTTGCACCGCTGTGAAAAAACATGTCCAGCATGTGAACAATCACCCCCATGTAAATCAAGTGTGAAAATCGTATGTGATGGATGTAATCGGTATTTCAGAGGACAGATCTGCTACGATTACCATAAACAAAGTAAACTATGTGAACGGTTAATCTCTTGCAAAATATGCCTTAAAACGATTCCCAGAAAGCGGGAACACATATGTGGTGAAGTTTTCTGTAAAATATGTGACGGATTCAAAGCTTCTCCACACAATTGTTTCATGCCCGTCGACACACGTAAGCCTTCAATGCACGGGGTACTATTTATATTTTATGACCTTGAGTGTACTCAAGAAGAAGTTATGTCTGACGGCTCTTTACTACACAAGGCCAACTTATGTGTGTTTGAGCAACACTGTGCACTATGTATAGGTACAGACAAAAGATGGTGCGATTGTGGTGTTAGATATCAAGTTTTAACAATTGACCCTGTAGCTCGTTTTATGGAGTATGTAATGAACCAAAGGGCTCTGTTTAAGAAAATAATTGTAGTCGGACATGCAGGAGGTCTATATGATAACCAGTTTATGTTAAACCACCTTATAACAAAGACAGGTCTAACACCCGAACTAATAACTAGAGGCACGAAGCTAATACAAATGAAAGTGGGGAATGTGAGTTTTATCGACTCTTTAAACTACTTCCCAATGCCTCTGGCAAAATTGCCTAAAGTATTCGGGCTAAAAGATATAAAAAAAGGTTACTTCCCCCACTTGTTCAACAAAGTCGGAAATTGGGATTACATCGGACAACTACCTGCCCTCGAATATTACGATCCTGAAAATCTGAAATACTCCCCTTCACTCGACGAAAAGAACGACGCCAGAAATCAGCTAATCGTTTGGCATAAAAAACTCTGATCAAGGGTATGTCTTCAACTTTAAATCAGAACTTATTTCCTACTGTATAAGTGACGTGTCCATACTTGCTCAGTCTTGCTTAAGGTTCAGAGAGTTGCTTTTAAAAGAAGGAGGGGTCGACCCGTTCACAGAAGCCATCACGCTACCTGGTGCATGTAATAAAATATTTAGGAGAAACTTTTTACAACCGAATACCATCGGGTTAATTCCCAAGAACGGATATAGATGTCGCGATAAACAATCTAGGATTGCTACTCAATGGTTAATATATGAAGAGCACCAAAGAGGTATTAGAATAGAACATGCAGCCAGAGGACGAGAAGTTGTATTGAATGGTCTTAAGGTCGATGGATATTGCAAAAGCACAAGACAGGTCTTTGAATTTGAGGGCTGTTACTTCCACAGTTGTCCAAAATGTATGAAATATAGACGTAACGAACCGACACATGACAACCCATCACTTACATACGAGCAACGGTACGAGGCGACGTTGGCGAAGAATGAAAAGTTAAGATCTCTCGGGTACGAAGTAATTGTAAAATGGGAGTGCGATTTTCGTCGTGAAATAAACCCCGAAATTGTAGCTATTACCGAAAAACATCCTCTCCTCGAACAGCTACCATTGGAGCCTCGTGACGCCTTTTACGGGGGACGAACAGATGCCACAAAGCTCTATTATTCTTGTAAAAATGGAGAGAAAATAAAATATGCTGACATCTGCTCCCTATATCCGTGGGTCAATAAATATGGAAAATATCCAATTGGTCACCCGGAAGTTTTTGTGGGGGAAGAATGCTACGCTCTTGATTTAAAACAAACTGAAGGACTAATAAAGTGTCGAGTGTTACCGCCAACAAATCTCTACCACCCCGTACTACCTTATAAATGTAATAGTAAACTAATGTTTTCACTTTGTCGTACATGTTGTGAATCTAACATGTCTGAATGTTTACATAACGATGAAGAAAGAAGCTTTACCGGTACATGGGTAATGGACGAGGTTCTAAAAGCCCAAGAAAAAGGATACAAAATTTTAAATATTTACGAAATTTGGAAATATCAAGTGGTACAATACGATAAAACTACAAAGTCTGGTGGCCTATTTGCCGAATATATTTCAAAATTTTTAAAAATAAAACAACAGGCAAGCGGTTGGCCCGCCGAATGTAAAACCCCAAAAGAAAAAGATCTCTATATAAAGGAATATTTTGATCGTGAGGGTGTAGAATTGTCCTGTGATGAAATTGAATTCAATCCAGGTCGAAGACAGGTTGGTAAGTCCATGATAACAAGTTTTTGGGGCAAGCTTGGACAATGTGAAAACCAGTCTAAGACGTCTATAGTCAACACACCTGCAGAACTATTTGACATTTTATCGCAACCATGCAAAGAAGTAAACAATATTTTTCCGGTTAACGAAAACACCCTCATTGTTAACTGGTCCTTTAAAGAAGAGGCATATGCCACACTTCCAACTGTGAATGTCGTACTAGCTGCCTACACCACTGCACAAGCTAGACTAAAACTATACACGTATTTAGAAAAACTCGACGATAGAGTAATATATCATGACACAGACTCTGTCATTTACGTCTCTCGACCTTGCACCTACGAAGTACCTTTAGGTAGTTTTCTCGGCGATATGACAGACGAACTATGTGAATATGGGGAGGGAAGCTACATAACAGATTTTGTAGCCGGTGGTCCAAAAATATATGCCTACAGGGTTTATTCAACTGATAAAAATAAAACACTCGATATTATCAAAGTGAAAGGTATAACCTTGAACTATAATACGAGCCAGAAAGTAAATTTCGACACCCTAAGAGACATGGTCCTGAATGAAGCCCCCGACGAATTCATAACTACTCGTAACATATTAAGGAACTCCGATCATTCAGTAATCACAAAAAACGTGACTAAAGTCTTCCGAACCAGCTTCACTAAAAGAAAACGAATAGAAAACTTTGACTCTGTTCCCTACGGCTACAAACGCCAATGCTACTAGAAATCAGCCGTTTTCACGGCTACTTCCCTTCCCTTCTAACCCCATCCCCAATATTCGCGAAAATTTTACAAGCAATAGGAACATTTTCTTGAATGTTTGTGTAAAGGTAAGAAGGGCACCTCCTAATTAACTTTGGGAATCTGTGTGCCCCCTCCTTTTGTGTGTAAAGGTAAGAAGGGCACCTCCTAATTAACTTTGGGAATCTGTGTGTCCCCTCCTTTTGTATGTAAAGGTAAGAAGGGCACCTCCTAATTAACTTTGGGAATCTGTGTGTCCCCTCCTTTTTTTTGTGTAAAGGTAAGAAGGGCACCTCCTAATTAACTTTGGGGATCTGTGTGCCCCCTCCTTTTGTGTGTAAAGAAGGGTACCTCCTGGGGATCTGTGTGCCTCCTCCTTAAAATGTCTCCCAATTTGTTGTATGGTAGGACACCTCTTTGGTGTATCCCCTCCAAAAAAATTTCGCGAATATTCCTTTTTTTCCTGAGGGAGAAGTAGTCATTATATGACGAAAGTGCCTACCTCCTCGCTTGGTCTCCCTTGGACAGCGTTTTTGCTGACAAACAGGCACATTTCCTAGTTATGAAACCAACCTTTCAAAAACCCGCTAAAGATTTTTATCTAACAACTGAAAGACAAATGGTAATAAAAAATAACCTTTTTTTTCATAAACACTCTTGTTACTTTTGCTAGTTCTTCGACCACAGCGCACCGTCACTACTTGACCTAAAATGTCTTTTTTACCGTTATCGGTTTTCCACAGATACCCTTCGTGGGACTCTGTATTCTATCTGTTATGTTAATATGCTAAAGCTGTACAGGGTCCAATTTTTCTACCAAACCTCTGCTACTGGGTGTACTTGGTGAACTTTTAAAAAAATGATTTTCGATACGCTACTGTTCAGCGTGTTGCCTCGACATCTCGGACTCGTGTTTGAAACATTTTACCAGAATGTGGTTAGATAACCTCACAGCGGTGATAAGTGCTGTTAATGATTCCTTTAATATTGTTGTGGGGTTTTGCTAAAATTATTTATTGTTCTGAAAATCTTTTTTTAAACAATTTATAATTTTCATTAACATAGATAAGAAATTGTGATAATTTTACGGTCCAGTCCACGATCCAGGTGAGGTCGGTGGAACTATGAAAAATCACGTGCCGTAATAGATAAGAAAAAAAGTTATTTGTAAAGATGCTTTCGTAATGTTGGGGCTGCGTTATGAGGTCTAAATCTTAATAAAAATTATATACATAGGGTAGAGAAATTTTCACGATATCACCAGCCAGGTGATGTTGGTAATTATCGCATAAAATCATAGGAAAGCACGTATCACCGGATAAGAAAAAAAAAGTTATTCGTAATTGTTTATTGTGCTGTAATGTTGTGGTTGATCAAAATAATACAAATCAGAAAAATATTTATTAATAAAATTATTTACATAAGTTAGCTTAAGTACAATTAGCTTTTTACTGAAGTAATTTTTAAAAGTTTCCATGCCTGTTGTATCATCATTGTAGCAGAAAGTGAACCCTACATAGTTTTCAAGTCTTCAGTTGTGTACAATTTGGGAGATGGCATCTTTCATCTATACTACCGGATCGACATCTTTGATTCCAAACTCCAAAGCTCTAGCCGGTCAAAACGTCTGCATTTTTGTGATTCATCTTAAAATAAATCATGATGAGCACGTCTGCACACACTATACAAGTTAAAGTAATAATGGACTAGATGTTCTTATTTCTCTTGAGCCAACATTCTTTACACCAAGCTGTGAACTTGTAGTATTCAATTCCTTTCCGGTCACAGTTGTACTCTTCTGCCAGCTCGTAGACTTCTTCTTTGCAGCAAAAAGAACAAAAACTTGGTTTGCAGTCGCTGCAGTTGCACGCTCTTCCCCAAGTACAATTAGGCATCTTTACTCTGAAACAGTTGGTCATCAAATGATCTTACAACCTGTTGTTAACCTCTTTTATTCAATTATGTTAGCCCTTAATTCTTCGATTATTTCGTTAAACTCAATATCTTCTCGAATACTGAGCGTTAAAAATTTTTACTTCCCGTAGTTATGCTATCGCAGAAACGCGTGCGAGAAGGGGTGGGGGTCGCCGAAACTGCTTCGCCGAAAGTCAAGTAATGTGGTTTTCTTACCTATATGATTATTGCCTCCAGGGTTGGCCGTGGAAAGAGGTGTATTTTATAATATTGTTCAGTTTAAAGTCCAACTCCTGGAATTTCAAGTATAACACAAACATTTAAAATGTCGCTAACAAATATCTGAAGAAAAGTCGCATCATGTAACTACATATGAATAAAATTATCAACGATATGTCATAATTTATCAGCTTTGGAATCTAATTTGTTATTGCTTCGCTCTGTATATATAAAGAATGTTTCGTAAAAAATTAATGTTTCCTGTAATATTGTCTATCTAATATGTGCGAAAATATTCACGTAACTGTAGCTAAAATATTACGTAATATAATATCTTAAAGCCTGTGTTTTTTATCACCTACAAAATATCCTTTATCGTTCACACTGTCCGATCACCTTGTTCAGTATGCCACACATCCGGCAAGACTTCATCTGACCGCTCACCTTGTCGGCCATGACCGTGCCGCCGTTTTTTCAATTCCGTACACCCGGTACGGCACTGGACTTCGAGCTGATAAGAACTGATTAACGGCCATGACCGTGTTCTTACGGCACTGACCACTCACCTTCCAATTCTTACATCCTGTACTGATAAGAAAGTATGGAAACGTCGCTAAAAAAAAAAAAAAAACAACCACAGTGTCTTTTTTACAATGCAGTGAATATTTTTATATCTACTTTGCGGTTATAACATATATTATCGCAATAGGTGTGTGTAATATGTAGCTTCTTCTGTTAATATTTTTTTGCGGTTATCATCGATCAGAAAATACAGGAGTCGAACGCCCCAAAATCGTTTGGCTTAAAAGCGTTAACATGTCTGGACAGTTCATCATTCATCATTTATCGCTTGACGTGAGCAGACATGGATCCCGTGCGTGAGTACGTCAAACTCAAACTCATTAAATGTTGTATCGAGCAGGAGTTTATTCGAGCAGGCTATTGCGGTGTGTGTTTGGCGGGAAGTTTAATTTTCCACGAAGTGGCTACAAAATATGGAATAGCAACCAAACTATGTCTGGGTACGAAGGTCTATTCGAATGGTGTGAAAATTACACCACATTTCTGGATAGAACACAATGAGATAATCTATGACCCCACCCTAGCAGTTACGCAACACCACATACCCCATAATCTAGAAGTTACTCATAGAAAAGATGAATTTGAGTGCAAAACTCTCGAAGATATAGTCATGGTTGGTATTTTTGAAAAATTTATGGTGAACGAGTCTACGATTGAATACTTCGCTAAAGCTCCGAAACATCTATCGAAAGTGCGTGAAAATATTCATGAAACTGTAGCTAAAATATTTACGTAATATAATATCTTATAGCCTGTGTTTTTTTTTAATGCACTCCGCTTACAAAATATTCAAAATATCCTAATTGATATCGTGTGTTCAGCGTGGACAAATGTAGCTAAAATATCTACATAATACCTGCAATCCGACCAATAATAACAGAGATGCAAGTGTTCTTATGACATGTACATCCTGTATAACGATCGAACGTGTCCATCCTGTATATTGATCGTGACCTAACGCAAATATTATATGTTACTTTCAAGCCACCCGGTACGAAATTCTTAGTAATATTTCAACATAAGTTACTTTTCCGGTACGGCACTGGCGAGACACCGAGCAAGAACTGATAAGCGGCACGACACTGACCACATCCTGAGCTGATAAGAGCCGGCGGGCTGTCTGGCTGAAGTGCAATATCCTAATTGATATCGTGTGTTCAGCGTGGACAAATGTAGCTAAAATATCTACATAATACCTGCAATCCGACCAATAATAACAGAGATGCAAGTGTTCTTATGACATCCTGTATAACGATCGAACGTGTCCATCCTGTATATTGATCGTGACCTAACGCAAATATTATATGTTACTTTCAAGCCACCCGGTACGAAATTCTTAGTAATATTTCAACATAAGTTACTTTTCCGGTACGGCACTGGCGAGAGCTGATAAGAACTGATAAGCGGCACGACACTGACCACATCCTGAGCTGATAAGAGCCGGCGGGCTGTCTGGCTGAAGTGCAGCTACGCCTACTAATTGTGCTATAAATCAACGCTCGCATCACTTTTAAAAACCGTGTGACATGTGTTAAAATGGTCAAGAGACTATCACAAAAGAGTTCTTGTTGACGCATGACGCTATTAGGAATTAGAGGGGATATGCTATGCGGCTCTATCCCGCTAAGACTCGCATCTACGGGGACCGAGATACTCTGACAGATTGACTTCTTGACATTTTTGAAACATGGGCATTTTCTACTTGGATTTCGCGCGTTATGTCGACAATTTGAATGTAATTATTTACTTTATATATCGTTGTGGTATATCGGTTATAACGAAAGGAGCACTAATTCCTTATCCTTCGTAATTCTAAAAATTATACAAGGTCGTTCAATTCGATGTAGATCTTTCAAGGACGTATTGTTGGAATCCAAATAAGACTTTTCTAAATAAACATGTGTCCTAAAATATACTCCCTCCGGACTACAACCACTGTTGGTAACGTAAATGAAAAGATAATATGTAGACCCCTCAAACTCCCCCAAAACAGGGTTAAGTCAAGTCTTCAAGCAACATTGTTGCTAAAAAATTATTAACACACCAATGGTTTGTGGAAGTTGGGCTTGAAATATTTTTCTTTCATTTTATTGCAAATCGAGCAGTCTTAAGAAAATATAATTTAGTAATTTGTTTTATACACCTTTTAAAAAACATCCGTTATGACAAACCTCCGCCATTCCTTTATTTCTAGCTTTTCTGCAGCCTCTGTCCATGTAATTTTTTTTCCCGTAGAATTTTTGCTACTGTGTTATCCTACGTTTTCTTCGGGCGTCCTCTTTTCCTGTCGCTTACTTCTTTAGTTTGCCAGATCATTTATACAGTTCTGCAGAGGTGTCCAAACCATCTAAGTTATTGTTTCTCAATTGTTATTAGTATAGGTTCTATGTTTAAGACTTCCCTTACTGCATCATTACGTATTGGATCTTTTCTGGTGACACTTTTCACTCTGCGTGAGTACTTCATCTCGGTTGCTTGTATTCTACTTTTGAGTGTATTTGTAAATATTCAACTTGCACTACCATGCATAAGGACTGCTCGAAAAAAGGACTGGTACACGTTCAATTTTATTCTTGTTGTGATTTCTTTTCTTCCCAGAAAGTTTCTATTTAATGAGTAATAAACTTTGACTGCTCCACTTATTCTTTCGTTCACTTCTGCCTCTTGTTTTTCATTGTTCTGTATGTCGACTGCTATATATTTGGAACTATTCACTTGTTGTAACTGTATTTCATCTATTTCGATATTGAGGTTCTCTTCTTCTTCTTCTTCTTCTTCCATCGCCATTATTTTTGTCTTCCCCATATTCATGGTCATGTTTGTTATTTTTAATACCTGCTTCCATATTATTAACGGTCGTTATTTGATTGGCTTTGTTAAGTTTTTGACCACATATTCATTAACAATAATAATAACCTTGTTAGATGCTGTGTTATTGTGGTGCAAAAATTAGGAGTTTTTTTCCACGTTACTTCCCGCATTTCTTCAATACCTTTGAGAAATTTGAAGCAAGAAACAGCTGAATTTGGAAAATAAGTACTACAAGGAAAAGAAAAACTACCTATTTTAATAAATTGCGCGCTTAGGCAGCTGAGTAGATCATTAGTGTTTTAAATGAAAATTTCTAAATTTTAGCATTTTTCAATAAACTGTGTAGTTAACTAGAAACAGTAAGTTTCATTCAATACACTAATATGAGTAGATTCCACAAAGTAAGAGTTGAGACAGTTAATTTGAGTAGATCATTGGTAATTACAAGATCAACATTTCTCGAAACTTGGTACAACTCATCATCTGAATTTGTATTGAAAGTTTCCGAAGGAGATTGGAATGCAATCCGCAAAACAAGAACGTCTGAAGATTTAGTGTCAAATTTGAACGCTTGATAAGCAGAAGAAAAAACTAATGGAAAAAATTTACCAGCACTATAACTACCCAAACATAAACCATACCAAAAAAGAGAAAAGCGGCGCACAATGTGCAATTACCGCCACAAATTCAATTATAGCTATATTCCATTTTTCAAAAGGGTGCAGTATTCACACAGTGAACTCTAATTACTTAGTCACATGCACGGATTCAACGAAAAATGAATCATCTAAATATGCTATCTATTTATACATCAAATATAGCAGCAGAGCTATAATACTACCCCCACAGCTTTTTTAATTCTAAATACTGATCCAAATATTAGATGAATTTCAAACAATTCTTCTTAGTGTCCTTCTAGTGATTCTACAATCAAGTTAGTTACTCTGTATATTTGCTCAATTATAGAATATAAATTACTTAGTCCGTGCATTAAAGACTATATGAGTAACTTAGCTTGCAAAATTCATGGTAGTTCTGGAAATAGGCTGAATGTTTCCACTGAAAATTACCCGCAACCCCCCAAATATTGAAAAAAAAATCGTTTTTTGGAGAAAAAATCGTTATTTTGTATATTTTAGGCAAAAACTACCTGGAAATTGGGAAATTAGACTAAATTTACGACAAAAGACTCCTGGAATATTAGGACGTATGACAGGCGTAGAGGGCGCTGATGTGCCTTGAAGCATGCTTATTGGTGACTCGGGGTATCATTCGCCAAGTTACACTCTTGGCTCAACAGCCCACGTCCCTTCATCCCTTTTATCTTTTGTTTTAACCCACCGCCACCCTCGTTTTTTATCTTATTTCTAACATCTAGAAATCCTTTTCTTACCTCCAACTTTTCCTTATCTATTTCCAGGCAAGTAGAAAATTAATAGGACATCTACATATTTAGAAAATATACAGTTTTATTACCAATAAAAGTTTTGACAAGAAAATAAATGATAATAAATATTATAACACATCTGAGCGATAACTTCTAATTATTCTTCTTCGCTAAACTGCAGCTGAAGGCCCAGGTTTATCAACGACATTTTGACCACTCCTGTGAGGTCCATCATCTGGTACTCCGTGGGTTTCATACAAGACTGACACAAAGAAACATTTGTCACTCAAGCTGAAAATTAAGGTCTCGCGCGAAAAATATATACTTTGTTTCAAAGCAGAGCAGATTGATTAATCCATTGTACGAAGGAAGACAAAAAAAGGAGTTTAGAAACTACTAATCTAACAATTGCTCCGTTTTTTTGGGATTCTAGAAAGCCAGGACCATCAGATTTTTGTGATTTCTCCTAAATAATCCCATTAGCTTGATCGACATTTGTAGCCTCTTCTTCTTCTGGTTGATAATGAAAAATTGTGAGAATATAAAGCCGAAGGCAACTTTTCAACAGAGAGCACTAAGGTAGTGAGTTTAGTTTAACTTATTTGAAAAGTGGTCTTGGGTTAATTTTTATAGGTGCCACTTGATTATAAGGATTTTCAAGAAACACTTATCGATTACTCAAGATGATCAATAAAGAATAAATTAGGTAGTAAAACCTTTTCGAATAATCTAGTTATGACATGCTAGGCCTTATATATTTGTGAATTAAATAAAACAGTCAAAGGCAATAAATTAGTTTAATAATTCCAATAGATGGATAGGTTTGACGTAATCCGAGAAAAGAATGCCTTCGCTACGATATCCGTGGAGAACATTTTATCGATCATTGATCCATTTTGATACAAATTCCAATGCTGCAGACTTGAAAGTCAAATACTTAAAGTTTCATAAAGAATTCCAGTAAGAACATATCATTAGTATCAACCGATCCGTGTAAAAAAACTCTAAAGAACAATAAAAGATAGGATATGGAGACTATATTCAAAATAATAATTCTTACTTTGCCACCAGCAAAAGTTTTCACACCATTATTAATTTAATTGTCCCAAGGAGAAATGAAAGGTAACTATTCTATGAATCAACCATTGGTACCAGGCCTTTAACTTGTCGAAAACGTGCAGGTAATTCAACATCTCTCATACAAGTGAGTTTCAAATGGTCGGAAATGGAAAATGTCATCAGCTGATTTGACATCAAATGCTACCAATAACAGCGGATCAAAAATTCCCAACATAAAATGTTGAAATATTCTTTGCTTTTTAAATTACATCCAATTCTTATTATCGAAATCCCATTGATCGAAAAATATATCATGGAACAAAGTTAACCCATTTAGACAACTAGTTGTACTATATTCATGTATAATCAGTTGCATACTAATAGTGGACAAAATTAACAGAATTGTTCTACTGTCAATAAATACATATTTTCAAACATCTGTTCGGATTTCCCTCTTTTGGGATCCTCTCAATCCAAATCCTCAGCGGTATCTTCAGGGCGATTATCGCATGAATTGCTGCACTCCAAGCACTTTATTGAACATTTCAACCAACTTGACTTGCATCCACACGCGTCAAGGCAGCTTTTTTTACACCTGCAGGAGATAAGCTTTAGAAATTTTGGCTTAACGGGAGGTTTAGAGGTAGTGACAGGAGATAGTCTTGAATCTTCTTTTAAACGTTTGAGTAATATCTTTGATCATGGACAAAGCACCTTGAATGTCCTTTGACGCAAAAGCATACATACTTCGGTTTCATCATAGTATTATGGCGAGTGGCAACTTTAGTTTCGAAATATGTGCCAATATACTGATATTGCAGCTATAGCAAGTGATTTTGCTTTGACATCTAATCCCACAACAAGAAAGTAGATGTTATTGATTGCGAAATAGTAATATTCACAACGGAATGGATGACGTTGGAGTGGAGCTTACGTATAGGGTTTTCCTGTTTTCCTCGCTGAAAAACGAAAAAATCTCTGAAAAAAAGTTCAACTTTCTTTGGGGTAAACCTATCCTTTTCTCGCATCTTAGATATGTTTGGGCGCAAAAATGAAATAGTGGGCTATGACTCGGTTCTTCTTCAGCCTTCTACGACCTAGTATCGGTTTCAGGCCTCTTCAATCGTCTTTCATGCTTCTCTCTTCTTACTGTCCTCAACCATTCTGTTCCAGCTACAGGGACAATATCGGCTGTCCATCTCTTTCTGGCCCTTTCTATGCTTCTTTTTGTTTATTCACAAAATATTAACCTCCCTCTTTTGATTTGTTATCATTATAATTGAATGAAAATTGTACATAATCTTTTTACACTCCTCCATTACAATTAGAATTGCATCGAATCTTTCAGAATTTCATGAGAGACCAAAGTACTTTAAAGATAGGAAGAGGAGCGGTAGAGGCGTCAGACAATGTCGGAAGACGTTCTAAACCTACATATATTCATGATTTTACATTGATCGAGAATTAAGTCGAGCCACGTTTAACAAAAATTTACTATTTAAATAATCATTCACAGCAGGAAATATCTCCTATTCAGTTCGGGTTAAATCAAATATGTGTAAAGTGAATATGACGGAGACAGCAGGGTCAAGATTTTTATCACGTTGAATAATCTCTACAGTAACCATTCAATATTTTTCGAGGGTGGAAGAAATGTTGTGTATCAACAATATCCGCAGGAATCCCATTGTGGACACTTAACAGCGGGAACCGATTGACAATTTAAAGTGCTCATTCGATCAACGTCCTCGAATTGATGGCTCTGTATTTTTTATATGAATTGATTAATAACGGACTATTTTCAATACTTTTGGAACAGAAGGTGGAAAAACTTCAAACCAATACGGTGTGCGATAATAAATGGAGTAGGTGGAAACGTCACAGAAAATATAAAACAATTCAAAGCCAAAGTATTTTTCATTCATTTTCAGCTACAGAAATTCATTTTTCACCGCAAAAACCATTCCGTTTGAATTGATGGTACATCAATTTCACACTAGGAATAATTTGTTTGATTTCAATTGGAAATACGCTGCTTTAACGGGTTGTTCGGTACTGGAAATAACCGAAGAATTAATTGAGGTTCACCATTAGTGACAGGTTACTAAAGGAATTGTATATCTTTGAACATAACATCTCTCTCAATACGAGATGTAACGACTGGATAATCACATTGACGGAAGATTTGTGATTGAAAATAACTGTAGATACATTCTTTGTTTATATCATGTGGTGGATCCTGGAAAATTAGACTCTAAATATAATAGATACATAACAACATTTATCCAGAGTTCACCACAAACAACTAGCGAGAATATATAGGCGTTTGAAAAGTGTCACAGTTCTGCCTTCTTGGAATTAACCCTCGCTAAGCCTCGTAAATTTTACGATGGCGATTTTTATTTTCGGCAATCATCATGCGGATTCGACAGAAACTCAGCTCTTGATATTATCGTCCAGTGTTGCTACTTGTAACATAATTATGGAATTCTAACATAATTGTTTCCATAAAATTGAGTTAGTTGGGCGATAATGTGTAACATAATCAATAATTGTAACATATTTTTCCGCATTTAATAAAGAAATGCACTAGACTAGTGACCTAAAAATCGTACAGTTATGGGCCACTTTACACCCCAACAATTTCCACTATTGCTCCAGTAATCAGTGGCGTAGCTAGATAGTCAGAGGCCCTGGTGCGAAAAATAGGTGTGGCCCTCTAATAAATTGTACAGTTTCCATCAAGTTGAAACATAAATACTTCAAAAAAGCGAAGCTACTTTATTATCATTTCTTTATCATGCACCGCAGCGCAGGGCACAGCAATGCTACTTACTGTAAGTAGTGCACGAGTGTCTTACCTGGTACTGGACTCCGTGTACTATCGTATTCTAGATGTCGTTTTCTATCATAGAATTCTACTGTAGAAAGCGATAATCGAATTTGATAGCTCCGTGTTGCAATCGCCTTCTCTTCGGGTATTTCCGGAGTTGATAGAGTAATTTGTTGTTTTAAATGTAAATATACTGGTTTATTTATTTAATAAACGTCAATCTCATATCTTATGTGTGTCATTTGTATTTTTATGATTTTGTTGATTGATCTGATTCAAATTGCGACTAAAGGCGAGTTTAAACAACTTTTATTTTGCAAAGTAGAAGCGTTTAGATAATTATGTTTCCTATAAACAATTTAAATTTGGTTGTTGCTGAAGAGGAAGAAGGGTTAGAGAACATACGAGTGGAAAATATAGAGCGAAGAAATATGCGTGTTGAGGCAGACTGTTTTACAATTGATAATGTTCGCTTCAAGGAATTATTCCGCTTAACCAAGGATATGGCACTGTTCATACTTAACGGTAATATACCTCTTCTAATCCAGGGACATCAGCCAGTAGCTATAGCACCAACAACAATTTTTTTGCCGCATTGCATTTTTATGCTACTGTTACTTACCAGATGGTAATTGGTGAAAGCTATAATATCTCAATAGCACACAAAGTGTTTCTGGAGCCATTGAAGAAGTAACCGAAGCAATAATTAATACGTATGTGGCCGAATGGATCCAGTTTCCTGTATCTCCCGAAAGAAAAAATACCATAAGGCATAGGTTTATGGAGGCCAAACTTTTTCCAGGAGTAATTGGCGTTATAGATGGCACTCATGTTGAAATTATGAGACCTAGAATTGGAAAACATGCATTTTTAAACCGTGAAGGTTATCACTCTAAAAGTGTACAAATTATTTGTGATTTTGACTTACGAATTCTAAATATAAACGCTCGACATGGTGGGGCCAGTCACGACAGCCAGATTTGGAGAACTTCCTCTGTAGGGCATCTAATGGAAAGAGCACATGCTAATGGAGATAGACATTCCTGGCTTCTAAGCGATGCTGGATACCCTCAGGAACCATGGCTTATGACCTTCTTATTAGCTACTCCCCCAAATACTCCAGAATTCCGTTATACGCAGTGCCATATATAAGCCAGGAACTGTGTAGAAAGATGTATAGGGGTTCTTAAATCAAGATTTTTATGCCTTTCAAAGATATTGAGATATTCTTCCACAAAAGTTTGAAATATTTGCAATGCATGTGCTATATTGCATAATTTTTGCACTGAAGGAAGGTTAAATGATGATATTTCAAATCCTAGATATGCATTATACCCTACAAAAAACCTGATATTGCAATAGGGTAGATATTATTATTAATAATAAAACAAGGTCATATGTTGGCAGAGATTTGACTCTAGAAGAAAATATTTTCAACGTTCAAGATGTTTCAGAAGCTACTCACATAAATAAAATAAAAAACAAATAGATGGTAATTATGTAGAGGAAGGGAAATAACTATTTCAGATAGTCTGATCGTATTAAACAGTACAAAAGATATTGAATCGAGTATCTCTAGTTCTAGTTTTTGTAGTAGTAGTCATAGCCATCAATATAATTTTGCAGGTTTAGAAAATATTGACATTAATACTAACAATTTTTGTGAACAATTAGAGACTGTTTAAGACTTTAAAAATAGAAATTTCTGTTAAAAAGCTCATTTCCATTGAAAAATACACTGAATACAATAAATAAGCTGTAGCTGTCCCTTACACTGGTACGTATATTATTCTAGTTGAAGAATATGTAACTTATGACACTGAATGATTCAGTCAACAAACAGAATTCAATTATTTATTTTAGTAGAAACACAGCTATTGGATACTCAATTGGATACAATTAATTATAAAATCATTTAATGTGTTCATATCTCTGCTTTATAAGTAGTTTTTTTGTATACAGTGTATTAATGATGCTTAGTTTTCATCAACTTACAATTCCACGATGTTAATATACAATATGTTCCAGGATGAAAATAACGAGATGAGAGAATAGTATATTATTTTATACAGATAAGAAGTATGAATTTTCATGGCACACCTGAATTTGCCTGCCAAACGGAGTGAGGCATGTAATAGAAGGTAAATCATAAAAAGTGACTTCTCAAAATAAAATATGTTGTTATTCCTTTGAAGAACCCCGCATGTATCTTGTGGAGAATGGGTCCTAGTCAATTGGCTGAAAATCAAGTTTGATGTAGTTTATGATGATCGATCAAAGATCTCCATGGGCACAATTTGATCTAAAGTAATTGTTTCATTAGTTGCTGTTCAGAACACCTTTGAATGTTTGACAGATAAGGATTTTGAAGTGTACGTTATGGAATGGTTGAGGCACTCGAAACAGCGACTCTTGCACGAGAAAAAGTAACCGTAAGTAAACGATAGAATTTTCTTCAATCAGATTGGATTTCTGTTGATTTACCGTAATGATCCATAAAATCTTTATGGTGTTGAATTTTTATTAGTTTTAATATTATTAAAAAGCTATTCCAATAAATTTTCTGTAAACTAGCTGTAATGTATGTGTATCCGTTAAATTTTATTATTTCAGTTTCAAAGTGTGTTATAATATGGCAACTACAGATCAATATACCCTTTTTTATTTCTTGCTTTCACTGAATCCGTTCAATACTTTCCACACTTGTTATGTAATATGCTTACACAACTTTTTTTTTTAGGTCGGTTGGATTCCTGGACAAGATATTTTTTTTTTCTAATTTTGTATCTGTTGTTTTCAAATTTACTGTACTGTTTATTAATAGTGAATAAACTATTTAAATCCTCTATTGCTTTTTTGCTATTTCATTTTAAATGTACAGGGTGAACAACTAAGAACGACTGTAGGCTACATCTCAGAAAAGAATCATGGTACAAGTTTCAAAAAAATTACCTTCACGTAAGTGATCCTGAAAAATTGCTGAAAAATGTTTTGCAGTCTTTAAAATATCCGCTAGGGGTGGAATGAACACTCGAAAACATAATACTCCAAAAAAACATGCTAAAGGTGTCCTAAAAATACAATTTTTGTAATATTGATAAGATTATGAAAAAATTCAATCAAGGAGATTTTTTGCCATTATTCTTCAAATAATGGGTGGGGAAGGTTCAAACTTATGATCAAATGTATAACTTTTTCGTTTTTCAACTGATTTCAATGATTTTAGCTGCATTTAAAAGAGCTTTTTTGTTTAATAAGTTGGATAACAAAATTGGACAATATTGTATCCACTCGGAAATTTCAAATATTAATTGAAGCATTTTTTTAATTTTTATATCAGATAATATAGATCCCTTTTCATCAGAATTTAAAAAATGCTTCATTACATTTGAAATTTCCGATGAAAATGGAAAAATTGTTGACTTTTTCACATAGCGTTGACAAAATTGTACAATTTTGTTATTTTTGTTAAACATATCTTATTAAAGAGAAAAACCTCTTTTAAATGACGCCAAAAACATTGATATCGATTAAAAAACAAAAAAGTGTTACGAAATTTGTTTTTTAGGTTGAACCTTCCCCCCCCCCTTATTTGAGAAATAGGGACAAAAGGTCCCTAACTACATTTTTCCATAATCTCATCAATATATCAAAAATTGTATTTCTAGGATACCTTTAGTATGTCTTTTTTGGAGAAAATCACAGTTTTATGTTTTTAAGTGTTCATTCCACCTCATAGCAAATTTTTTAGTATCTCAATAATATTTTCCAGCGATTTTTCAAGGTCATTTTGCTGACGATATTTTTTTAAAGTTGTACCATAAGTATTTTTTGAAATATGGCCGACAGCCGGCGTTCTTAGTTGTTCACCCTGTATTGGCTGATTAGGCACATAAACATCTATAGAATGTCATCTAGAATGTTTTAGGTATATTGTTTAGAGGTTTAAGTGATGTCCATACAATATCTAAGAGAATACACTGTATTGTTTTTGAAATGTTGCATTAAGATCATTGATAAGATGTTATTTTTTAGACATTGCATTGACATCGACCAGATGTTGAAAGGCATTTCAGAATGTAACGGAAATGTTGTTTTCAGTTCGTTATGAAGACTTTCTTTTAAGGAAGTTCTAGTAACATCACAGTAACGTAAAAAGGCAGCGCTTTAACATCGCTGAGAAGTTAAGTTGAAACTTCACAAAAGTTAACATCCACAAGCTGGGCATAAGCGGTTGTATAGATGTGCATGTGATGAAAACAAGAGGAAAAAATGAAGAACATTATCACAATGTGATATTGAATTAACATAACTGTAATATTTATTTGCATAGTGGGATATGAAGGCCGAAATCAAGGAAGACTTGATCTTTCCAAATAGATTTGTTGAAACCCAGGTAACTTCATTTAATTTGGATTATCATAAAGCATGTGATATGACCCTGTATCTGCAGTGATAACTTCATTCACTTCGATATATCCACAGTAGCTGACGAAAAATAGTCTCAGCTAGACAAAAAAACTAGAGTTGAACTAATCGAACAGTGAAATCAAGTTAAAGCGCTTAACATGTGGATTTTGTGAATATGTCAGTATAAAAACATCTGAATTTCCCTACGAATTGTATCAAAGAAAATGTTTCGTGATGATGCAGAGAAACAGTTAATCAACGGAATACTTGGATAATACGTAACATGATAACAAAAACTAATATCGTAATATCCTCTATGACATCCTATGAAATCTAAACAATCGCCCTGTGAATTCACCCACCAGTGAGATATTTTCTTACAGAAACGTGATGAACTCATTATTCATTGTCGAGATCAGATTGTGAGTTACATACAATAGAAACTATCGCCACTCCGTATATTCATAATAGAAATATTTGAACCTCCCTATTAAATCATTTTGATACTGGATCCGAATTGGATTGCCGTCGAGTTAATTGTGTGCAATCCCTAATCTGAATGTTATTGGTCAAAGGCTGCGGTCAAGTTGGTCGTTGTTTGTCCTAAATATAGCATTTAAATTCCATAAATCAGTTTGGAAAGCCTCCGTAAATTCAGAACAAATTTAAAGTTATCCTTTGAAGCAGTTGAAACAAAATTCATTTGTGGATTACGGTCTACCAAAAGATCTTAGATTTGCGGATATTTGCGAAATGTTCTGAACTCAATTATAACCAATACCGTAAAAATATTGGGAACAATTTTACGGATTCATGAAAGTCATTTTTCCAAAACTTCTATTGGTAACTGCACAATTATTCAAATGTGGAAAAATAATGTGATTATAGATTTGCTAATCCAAATATTACAAAGGCCAACAACAAAGAAATATTTTTTTTGGTGCCCGAAATTTTGAGCTGATTTTGGCTATATTTGGGGCGCTGAATCTAAATATAGAGTCAGGTTTTCCCTATCAGCTCTAGTTTTCCAGATATCAAGAGTGACTGCCAGTCACTCGCGCATGTCAGGTCTCGACTCCGCCCTCTTTTATATATTTTTGCGCTAGACGACAGACACTCCTATACCGAAAATTTCGTCTGTTTACTCTCCCCGCAATTCTATATTTTTTAATTAATTAAAAAGTATATTATCTACGGGCAAATCATGCATACATTTGCCATATAATTCATATATGATCTTCCAGTTGCAGCATCAATGATAAGTTTCCATGTATTTATTAAAGTTCTAAAAAATCAAAGTTGTAATTTTTGTGAAAATATTCCCAAAGTTGAACGTTGGTCATGTGTGGTTTCGATATTTCGGACAGAGAATCAATGTCGCCACCGGTGATTTATTTCTTGCAGGTGTGGTTGTCGATGATTGAGTTTCATCCGCACTGATGCCCTGAAACTCGAGTCGGGGCGTTATTCTTGACGTCGTTCCCATACGCAAGCCTGTGAATACTCTATTTGCGAATAGTTCCTAAAATGATATTCTCGAGCACTGTTACTAAAATCATTGAATTGTATCGTCCTCACAACAGCGTCAGTTGACGTTACAATACAAATGTCATTTGGTTATGTCAAATGTAAGGGTGCATTCGGATGCTACGTCGGGCGCGTTTTATCCGATCAGATGCTTGGATCTGGTAAATAGTCGGGTCGTTCAGATGCTAGCGGTAAATTTTGCCAATCGTCCAGCTATTTAATCCAGTCGACACATCAGTAGAAATTGACCCGCATGCACTTTACATTTAAAAGTGTGTCCACACTATGTAGATCAACTCTGTCGACCCGGTCGATCGATAAAATCGCTCGATACCTTTGACTGTGTCAACTCGTCTAAATTGCCTCAGTACATGTGGACGAGTCGACCGACAACCATCATAAATTTTTATATAGTGAGTGATTTTGAGTAATTTTCATATATAATATGAGTGATGATGAAGATGCTGGAGCAGCGGCTTCTGCTGCAATTCTTATTGCCATCTTGGGAAGCCAAAAAGATCGTAACCGTCGCCCGCGGAGATTTTGGGTACGGCCTAGCCTCGTTCGAGGCAGAAAAAGGTATAGTACGGAAGAATTTATGCGAGATTTATTGATGGATGAGGTTGACGAATTAAATCTAGAATATAGATGTGACGCGGGCTTTAAAAACTTCTTTATAATGAAAAGTTCCAATTTTGAAAATCTTTTGAAAATGATTGCGCCTAACATAATTAAAAAAGACACACCATTCAGAAAAGCAATTCCAGTGAACCATCGCCTTGCAGTGACGCTGCGCTTTTTGGCAACTGGCGATTCATACACTTCATTGAGCTACCTGTTGAAGATATCAAAACAAGCAAATTCCATCATTGTCCCAGAAGTTTGTGATGCCCTGGTAGAAGCACTTAAGGATTATGTCAAGGTAAGAAAGTTAACTACACATTCTAGTAAATGCAATACTTTATTTTCATATTTTGTTTATTCAATTTAAATTACAGCTTACAAAATTTGCTCATAGTATAAAATTGGAAAAAGTATGTAACAATTGAAAATATAAATGTGTAAATTGTTAAGTGCATGTAAAATTAAATACGTTTAATACAATTCTCGGATCTCGTTTTCGTAAAGTTCAGGTTGTCCTCCCAAGTTATTCGAAATATTGTCAGACCGAACAGATGATGGGGACTGAGAGGCAGAAAAGTATGAAGATGAATATTGTGAATTCAACGTAGGAGATTGTGTTAATGGGTAGGGCGATAACTGAGGTTCATATGTTTGTTGGGGATAATTTTGATTTGTAGATGGGAAGATATTGGGATATGTTTGTTGATGTGTGTTGGCATTGTACGAGTAACCTGCCATGCCCATCTCTGCCTCGAATAATGTTTTATTAATTATTTGTTGGGCTTGAAACCTTGCCTGAGGTGAAGTAATTTTCCTCAGTTTAATGGCTACCTATTCTCCAAATGAATCATACTCATCTTTTTCTTTCTTCTTTGACTGAATAGATCTCAATAAGTTAACCGCTTCATTCATGATCGGTGCACTGCCAGCAGAAGTTGATCTTAATTTGCGCTTTTTAATTGGTGTTTTTGGGGAGGTAAATGCGTCTTCAGGCAGTGGTGTACTTGCACTTTCATTGTTGTCTTTCGAATTTGATGTCTGTGACTGTTCGACGCTTTCTTCATTATTTTCTTCATTATCATTTTCTTTCTGTTGTTCCTCAAATTCTGGCTCTTGTGATCCCTAGAAAACACAATTATACAAACACAATTCAATATTTTTTGACAATATTAATTTGAGTTGATGAAAAAAAAACCGAATTATTATTGAATCTACTCAGACAGTTTTTGTTTCTTTACAGATGCCGCAAAATGCAGAGGAATGGGAAGGTGTTGCAAAATGTTTTAATGAGAAGTGGAACTTCCCAAACTGTGTGGGAGCCATTGATGGGAAACACATAAGCATTCAAGCGCCAGTCCATTCTGGCACAGAATTTTTCAATTACAAAGGGTTTTTTAGCATTATATTGCTTGCTGTAGTTGATGCAAATTATAATTTCATATACGCAAACGTTGGTTGCCAGGGAAGAATTTCAGATAGTGGCGTTTTCAATGCTACGTTTTTTAAAAAATGTTTAGAGGTCAACGTGATGCACCTTCTCCTTCCACGCCATTTACCCCAATCAAGCTTTACGATGCCATACGTCTTTGTAGGAGATGAAGCTTTTAAACTTACATGTAATGTTATGAAGCCATTCTCGGGATTGCATGATAAAAGAACAAAACAAAGAACATTCAACTACCGACTAAGTAGGTCTCGAAGAGTTTCCGAAAATGCATTTGGCATAATGTCTTCCAGTTTTCGAGTATCCAGAAAACCATTAATATTGAAACCAGAGAAAGCAACAAAAGTGACATTGGCTGCAGTTTATTTGCATAACTACTTGAGGAAAAGCGAATCGAGAAACGTTTACAGCTCAGTTGGGATGTTGGATAGGGAATCATCTGAGAGTGGAGAAGTATTTCCAGGCCTGTGGAGGCGTGATCCAGCCACTTGCCAGATAAGCAGGCTGCCTGCCATCCCAAGGAGAAGTTCTATTGAAGCTCAGAAAATTAGGGATAAGTTTGCAGACTACTTTGTTTCTCCGCAAGGGGAACTACACTTCCAGTATGATAACTAGTTCGACATATTTTTGTAATTTTGAATAATAAATTAGTGATAAATGAAAATATAGATCTCAAATTAGCCTACCTCTGTATCCTGAGTGTTCCTGGGTTTGTTCCTATCTGCCAAGAACATCAAAGCTTTGTAGGCAAACCACTTGCTTGTATAGGCGTCATCAGCGCCAGTCCCGGTCTTCCTCGACTCGCTCTCTTTCTTTTTCTCCCTTGCAAATTGGCTTTGCAAATTTCTAATTTTCTTTTCCACCTCCACTTTTTCAATGCCAAATGACACTGCAATTTCCACCAAACCATCATGCCGTTTGTTTCTGTTTTTATAGTTAACATCACTTGAATCCCATAAGTAAGAACGATCACGGTACATTTCAATAAAATTCGACGTTTGGGTATCACTCCAATTCATTTTCAATAGAAATGTAAGCACTTGAACAACAGTATAGCACTATTCTATTTTTTAAAACGGCAGTGACAAGATCGACACGTCCACACTGGTGCCTTCGACTCGACTGTCTTTGATCCGGACCGACCTGATTCGGGTTGCGTTCGACTCGACTCGACACCGCTCAACAATGTCTAGCGACACGTCCAGACTTGTTCGACATTGTCGATCGACATAGTGTGGACACACCTTTATAATGCATGATTGAGAAGTTTGGGTTATGTTTACAAAATTACAAATAATAAATTAATATTCAACGAGACTTTTTACATTTTTTTTACACCCACATGTATATTATCCATTTTCTGCACAATTCACAGAATGGAAATGTAAGCCATTTCGGTTAACTGAACGCATATGATTTCATTTACATCCTAGAATGTATATGAAATTCACCAATCAGCAAATGCATTTAGTACATGTCAACTATTCTTTGTTTCAATTTCAATGTAACGTCGAGATAACTTGCCAAAATATTTCTTTAGTTATCAAGAAAAATATTTTCGTAAAATGAGTGATTCCAGTGATGAATCAAAAATCAATAAATATTACTCCATCAGATATTCGTTTAGCCGCAAAGGAGACGTCTAAAAGTGAATATGAATTTTTTTACAAAAAGTTCATAGATTGAACTCTGGTAAGCGGTATTAAAAATATCATCAGAACATGTTATCACTGCTTATATGTATGAAATATCGAATAAAAATAAGCTCTCAACCCTTTGGACAACTTATTCTATGTGAAAAACAATGATAAACTATTAAAAGTAACATTAACATTTTTTTAAGTTACCGTAAATTGCGTTGATTTCATATAAGTTTGTGATGGATCAGTCTGTTAACGTACGTCTCTAACTGTATTCAGAAAAGAATATAGTTGGTTCAACCCCCGCTTCATGCGTTTATTTTTATTGCTGATATTTGTATTCTGAATAGTAATTTTCATAAAATTTTAGTTAGTGTTCATTTTTGGAATTTATGGAGGACGTCTCCGTCAAAAATTGAAAATTTTAAAGATAAATCATGTAAAGATTTAGAAAATGAATTTCAAATTAATTTAATTGATAACAAACCCAGATCCTTTCTTGTATGTTTTACGAGGTCTCCAAAGAATATATATTCTGCTAGACCACCAGATATAGAACATTTTTTTTGTTAATTAACAAAAAGTAAAATGTTCGAAGAAAGTAGTCGGAATTAACAAAATTGGTAATCAGACAAAAATAATTGCTGAATTTTCAAAATTACCAGATGCGAATTTGTATAGGGGACATTGTTTGCAACTTAAATAGTAAAAAAATTCATGAAAAATATTGATCATATATTTGAATAAATCTTCTTGTTCGGTATTTAAACCAAAATTGTTCACCAAATACGTTATAGTATATGGTACAATGAGCACGAAATGACATACATCTCCCACAAATAGGTATAAGAAATTTTGTAGTTCGAGCTAAGCGAGTAATACAAAAACTTCATATAACTACGAGTTGGAAATGCGTCATTTCATGCCAATTGTACACTATACTCTTTCTACGACCATCATAAATCATGAATAAAGCTATAATATTTTACATACCAATTTTTATTATAAACTTTCCTGCCGTCATTGTTGCATGGCTTAGAGAACTTTTTCTCTGATATTATTAAGTCAGACTCTTAGCCCTTTGAATGACCCATAATTTTTTTTCTTTTTGTACATGTATCTACCTACGTCCTGAAACAAATACCGTTCAAAATTTTAAAATTTTGACAACTTGGAAATAAGAATACTTTATGCAGAAAAAATCGTTATAATTCACCTGCGGAAAAAGTTATCAATTATCGTCTCTATTTAAAGGAGTTATATCACCTCCTGCATCTACCAGGATAGTGACCCATATCCTTCTGAAGCAATTGCTAGTTTACATATCTGGATCAGCATGTCAATGTCAAATCATCCTCACTATCGCGACCCATTTTCGATTATAAATTTTTTTTACAAACGAATTTTGTAAACACCGAAGTGAAATGTCAAATTATTAGATAGACATTAACAAACATGACTCAATCATATATTATTATATATACAGTATCCGCCAAAATAAACAGTACCGAAAATAAAAATAAAAATTAATTTTTAATTTCTGTAATGTGAGTGTTCAAAATGTTCACCATTTCGACGCAAACAAACTTCATATCGATTTTGTAAGTCAATAAACATATTTATAAAAAGTGGTTGATGTAACTGCCGAAAAATATTTTGTATTCTTTCCCGTAGTTCGGCAATATTCGCTGGCGGATTTTCCGAGTGAAATATTTTGTCCTTCATTATGCCCCAAATGTATGCGTCAGGTGGCGTCAGATCAGGTGAATGAGAAGGATATTCGAAGTCTGTTCCCCGAGAAATTATTCTATTATCGAAATGCTGACGGAGTAAGTCTAAGGTGTGTACAGCTGTATGGCTCGTTGCACCATCTTGTTGGAACCATTGTGTGCGAAACTGTAGATTTCGTGCACGGCAAAAGTTATTCAGATCTCTCACAGAAGGTATAATAATTTTCTCTCTATAACGCTCTTGGTTGACAGTAAGTGGATTCTGATTATTATCTTCAACGAAATAAGAACCAATCATTCCATAACCAGATACCGCGCACCAAAAGGTAACTCGAAGACTGTGGAGTGGTTTCTCTACAATGACATCAGGACGTTCAAATCAAAGGAATCTGGTTGTTTGTCGAATAAAATAGCAGCTAAGATGAACGTGACTCTCGTTTGAAAACCATATGTTTTTCAAAAATTCGGGATCTTCGTAAATTAAAATCAACATGCGACCACAGTATATTTCTCTTGCACGTTTGTCCGCAGCATTTAGTCGTTGTCCAACTTGAATACGGTATGGATAACCACCAATTGATTTGAACATGCGACGTAAAGACGTTTCACTAATGTTGAGTTACATGCAATTCTTACAAGATTTCTTTGAGGTGATTGCACAACTTGGTTAAAAACACGTCCTCCATTTTCGTTAGTGCATACTGTTTTTCGACGACCTGAAGAACCTTTACGTTGACACAATACACTACCAGTTCGACGAAATTTTTCAACAACAGCTAACATCACACTTTTACTAGGAGCTGCTTTATTAAATTTTTGTTGATATTTTATTGACACCTGTTCTAAGCTTGGACCATCATTACGACCTTTTCCGTATGAACGAAAATAATGCTCTACCAAAAAAACTCTTTCTTCCGTTGTTAGAACCATTTTTAAATCAAATTTAACTGCAGCGTACTATTAATATATCAACGAATGACAATTAAGTCAAATATGACAAATCCATATTACATAAACAACTCCACAGCACTCTCTGTTCCGGTACTGTTTATTTTGGCGGATACCGTATGACCAAAAAATTCGTTAATATGATGACAGTCTAGTAGCGCATGATAGTCGTGGGATATGAAATAGGTATTTCGATACAGTTGGCCCATGGGAACCCAGACAGCACACAATATCCACTAGATATCCAGTGGATAGCACAATATCCACTGAATATCCAGTCCATGTAAAATAGCTGATGGATATCCACTGAATGTATTTCATAGATATGGAAAAAATATTATTTTCCATTTTACTAATAATATATTGAATAATCACATAAAAATGATTGAGAAGAAAGTTCTAAGACATAATACCTTCAATGCATAAATGTCTTAATCTCCTGATATTATATCCATGGATATCTATTATTATTTTCTGTCGCATTTTTTGTCTGTGTTTAATGTATTTTTAGTTTTATTCAAGTGGAATTGAAAAAAGATAGATATACCTAAATTGTATCAGACTATAATGTTTTTAATCAACAAAACGGATGCAGCATAATACGTGATGTTCCTAACACACAACAAAAATATCTCATCACTTAACGTTTGATGTTATAATAAAAAATAATGCATACATCAGTGGATTTCCATGTTACATACCCGCAAAACTATGCTACCAACTATACACTGTTCTCTCATTGGTCGATGCCGCGTTTGACCGTTTGATGTAGCCTCGTCCCCTAGTCATTTTGGTTGTTAGGTTATCATAGTTTTAGAAACGTGCAAAAATGTTTGGTTATTTTTTATCGGTAGTTCGAATTTGGAAAAAAATATGTTTCTTCCTTAATTCTGAATATTGTTACGTCTCCTATATTTTATTGATATTTATGATTGATTACCAACATTAAAAGCGTTTCGTTTATTTATACAATGTAAAATAGCATGGTGTAGAAATGTAAAATAGGTTTTAACTCGGCTTTTACTTTGTTTCATGATAAACTGAGCTGGTGGCACGGCTGATTCGATTAAAAATTCTTTTGAGCTCAATATTAATGATTGTGTTCAGGTGATAATGAATGTTTTTATTACAGGTATGTGCTCGAATACAAGACGCGGGCCAATTTTCAAAATGTTATTTTACAAAAAAAGGTGTATCTTATATTCGGACGTATACGGTATATAGTTGACCTCGAAAATCGACAATCTTTCTTTTCTCGTTCTTACAGAAATAACCATGTAGAGTAGATGAGCTGGGTGATGAAGAAGAAGAATTATTGATGTATATGCAAATATGTATATTATATAAAATAAAGTATTTTCTATCATTCTATTCCATAGTATATCATTTTATTATATGTCAAATAATACTACTATTATGAAGAATCTAATTCCATTTGTACCTTCTTACTCACATATGAATATCTGACAAGTACCTGCTGGTGGAAATACAAGATGGCCCACAAAAACAATGCTTACCAAAAGTTGTATATATCCACAGATCTGGAAAAAAATTAACTGGAAATAATAGTTCTGGTCAATCAGTACAAAATATAACAGACATACGCGATGAGTATATGAATCTTTTTCACTGGACCACAATATTCTACAGTCGTCCACTTAAATACTAGACTATCCACCCTGTGTATCTGTTATATTTTGTACTGGTTGACTGGATAAACTATTTTCTCTTAATAGATCTGTGGACATAAAAAATTTTTGAATTGCATTTATTTGTTGGACCACCTTGTATTCCCACCAGTGGATGCTAGTCACATATTCTAAGATTTTCTTGTTTGAGGAGGAAAAATATACCAAATGTGAATATAAAATGTCCTATTAATATCCATGGGACGTTAATGGGATATACCAAATGTGAACATAGGATATTCATGGGATATTAACGATATACCCAGTAGATATCTCCAAAGACATCCATAAGATATTACATATATCCTAGATGTAGGCGGACATATGGATAACCATTGTATGTCTATAGGCTATCCATTTATATCCAGTGGATGTACTGGATATCCATAAAGGATATCTTGTGGATTTCTAATGGATATTGTGTGCTGCATAGGAAATGAAAATCTGTATTACAATGTGGTAGGTTCCTTAATCGAAGACGCACTTGAAATGTACATTTTTCTTTATGGTCGTAGGAAAAATATTTTATATTTCTATGATAAATTTTCAGTATGCTCAGAAGGAACAAAAATTGTACGATTAATTTTATGATGTTTTCTTTGTGACTCTAGTTCTATCTATAGTAGGAAGTAATAAATTTATAATAGACCTATTCCTACTCTTTTACTAGGACAAAGGGAAAGTAAAAAAATGGAACTATTTCCAATACAATGTAGCTATACAATTTTCTTACCGAATCACCCGCGAGCTCGAATTCTTTTCGATACATTCTACCTCATTTGCAAATTTTCTCAAGAAAATTCGCACTTAGAAAATTTTTTCGGAATAATTAAAGATCTAAAGAGATTATAAGTGAAAATATTTCATTCATTCATATTTCTTTCGTTATCAGAAATGGCTTGTAATGTTACACCATAAAATCATTTTCTATGTATGTATGTATGTTTCTGGATTTTCATGACGTGCTTTTATGGAAATGTACGTTCCATCGATTGCTTCAATACAACCATGAAATTTACACAAAGAATAGAAGTGTTCCTCACTTTGAGTTCTTTCTTCTAGTGTTAGCCATTTCAAAACTTTGTCGTTTAATCGGAATAATTGCATTGATTACTCTCTCTATTGACACAAACAGCGAGGATTTTGCCATATCAAAGATGCTTGCAATGCTTCTGCAAAATAAAGTCCAGATAAATATTTCATAATTTATTAATTTTTCCTACTTTACCTACAGCTATCTTGAGTGCTCAAAATCCAAAGAGTTGATAGTAGCTGTAAACTAGTATCAATGTTCTCTTTGAATGTGTTGTTGCTTTTCAGCAAATGGGCAATTTTGTTGAATAAATAATTATAAGCAGACCTCGTCAAAGGTAAGTGCTGTTGGAATTCTGCGTCACTAACTTTTTCTACGATCTTCAAAAATTCGTGCGTTTGAAAAATATATATATATATATATATATATATATATATATATATATATATATATATATATCTGACGATCTAACGATTATATTGAAACAAGTCTATTGGCATTAGTTGGAGAGGTTGGTAGAGAAAATATTTTTTTTCGAACGCACGAATTTTTGAAGATCGTAGAAAAAGTTAGTGACGCAAAATTCCAACAGCATTTACCTTTGACGAGGTCTGCTTATAATTATTTATTCAACAAAATTGCCCATTTGCTGAAAAGCAACAACACATTCAAAGAAAACATTGATACTAGTTTACAGCTACTATCAACTCTGTGGATTTTGAGCACTCAAGATAGCTGTAGGTAAAGTAGGAAAAATTAATAAATTATGAAATATTTATCTTGACTTTATTACCGACAAAGTTTTGGAATGGCTAACACTAGAAGGAAGAACTCAAAGTGAGGAACACTTCTATTCTATGTGTAAATTTCATGGTTGTATTGGAGCAATCGATGGAACATACATTCCCATAAAAGCACGTCATGAAAATCCAGAGACATACATACATACATAGAAAATGATTCTATGGTGTAACATTACAAGCCATTTCTGATAACAAAAGAAAGTTTTTAGACTTTTTCTGTGTTTATCCCAGCCGTGTTAGTGATATTCAAATTTCTAGGAATTCAACCATATTTAAAACCAAGATCTTTCAAAATCGGAGATAAAGCATATCCAGTATATGATTGGTGTATAGCACCTTATAAAGATAGGGGATACCTCCATCTATATCAAGTTAGATTCAATACCCAACTTGTTAAAGCCAGACAAGTTATTGAAAGGGCATTTTGTCTGTTATTTGGAAGATTCAGAAGATTTAGACATAAATCGTACAGATGTATTTTCCCACGTTGTTGAAACTGCATGTGTTCTACGCAACATATGTTTAATGTTTAACGATGATGAGGCAAATTATGAAGAAAAGGACAATTAGTTCTGCATGAAGTCAATGCAATAGTAAATGACATCCAAAATATTGAAGAAATGGAGAATGAAGGAACTAGACTTAGAGAAGAAATAGCAAATAATTTTAATTAATCTAGTTTTGTAGTTTTTGTTTAAGTTAGTTATACCTATTTGTTTTATTTATTTAGTTATTTTGAAGCTAGTTAGAACATTTGTTTCTTTCTTTTCTGCATCTTATTTCTTGATCTTAGTGCTTCATCAAGATGACAAACAAATACCTGAAATATTTTCACTTATAATCTCTTTAGATCTTTAATTATTCCGAAAAAATTTTCTAAGTGCGAATTTTCTTGAGAAAATTTGCAAATGAGGTAAAATGTATCGAAAATAATTCGAGCTCGCGGGAGATTCGGTAAGAAAATTGTATAGCTACATTGTATTGGAAATAGTTCCATTTTTTTACTTTCCCTTTGTCCTAGTAAAAGAGTAGGAATAGGTCTAAAATAAATTTATTACTTCCTACTATAGATATTAGAACTAGAGTCACAAAGAAAACATCATAAAATTAATCGTACAATTTTTGTTCCTTCTGAGCATACTGAAAATTTATCATAGAAATATAAAAAAAAATTTCTACGACCATAAAGAAAAATGTACATTTCAAGTGCGTCTTCGATTAAGGAACCTACCACATTGTAATACAGATTTTCATTTCCTATACAGCACAGAATATCCATTAGAAATCCACAAGATATCCTTTATGGATATCCAGTACATCCACTGGATATAGATCGATAGCCTATAGACATACAATGGATATCCATATGTCCGCCTACATCTAGGATATATGTAATATCTTATGGATGTCTTTGGAGATATCTACTGGGTATATCGTTAATATCCCATGAATATCCTATGTTCACATTTGGTATATCCAATTAACGTCCCATGGATATTAATAGGACAATTTATATTCACATTTGGTATATTTTTCCTCCTCAAACAAGAAAATCTGAGAATATATGACTAGCATCCACTGGTGGGAATACAAGGTGGTCCAACAAATAAATGCAATTCAAAAATTTTTTATGTCCACAGATCTATTAAGAGAAAATAGTTTATCCAGTCAACCAGTACAAAATATAATAGATACACAGGGTGGATAGTCTAGTATTTAAGTGGACGACTGTAGAATATTGTGGTCCAGTGAAGAAGATTCAAATACTCATCGCGTATGTCTGTTATATTTTGTACTGATTGACCAGAACTATTATTTCCAGTTAATTTTTTTCCAGATCTGTGGATATATACAATTTTTGGTAAGCATTGTTTTTGTGGGCCATCTTGTATTTCCACCAGCAGGTACTTGTCAGATATTCATATGTGAGTAAGAAGGTACAAATGGAATTAGATTCTTCATAATAGTAGTATTATTTGACATATAATGAAATGATATACTATGGAATAGAATGATAGAAAATACTTCATTTTATATAATATACATATTTGCATATACATCAATAATTCTTCTTCTTCATCACCCAGCTCATCTACTCTGCATGGTTATTTCTGTGAGAAAGAGAAAAGAAAGATTGTCGATTTTCGAGGTCAACTATATACCATATACGTCCGAATATAAGATACACCTTTTTTTGTAAAATAACATTTTCAAAATCGACCCGCCTCTTGTATTCGAGCACATACCTGTAATAAAAACATTTCTTATCACCTGAACACAATCATTAATATTGAGCTCAAAAGAGTTTTTAATCGAATCAGCCGTGCCACCAGCTCAGTTTATCATGAAACAAAGTAAAAGCCGAGTTAAAACCTATTTTACATTTCTACACCATGCTATTTTACATTGTATAAATAAACGAAACGCTTTTAATGTTGGTAATCAATCATAAATATCAATAAAATATAGGAGACGTAATAATATTCAGAATTAAGGTAAGAAACATATTTTTTTCAAATTCAATCTACCGATAAAAAATACCCAACCATTTTTGAATGTTTCTAAAACTATGATAACCTAACAACCAAAATGACTAGAGGACGAGGCTACATCAAACGGTCAAACGCGGCATCGACCAATGAGAGAACAGTGTATAGTTGGTAGCATAGTTTTGCGGGTATGTAACATGGAAATCCACTGATGTATGCATTATTTTCTATAATAGCATCAAACGTTAAGTTATGATATATATATATATATATATATATATATATATATATATATATATTATCTGACGGCACACAACTATATATATATATATATATATATATATATATATTATTAACATACACTGTATTAATTCACTTATTTTTTATTGTGAAATTTAAATGTTTTTGATTATTTATTTAGAATTTTTGTTTTAGTTTGGCTAGCTCAGTTTGTTTTTAATATTTGTTTAATAATTTATTTTAATTAGATTATTCGGGAGCATGAAATCCTTTTTCCCTTTGAGTCCTGGCAATTTATACTGTTGTAATGGTTGAAATAAAAAGAAAACACATTATTTGAAATCAATTTAATTATCAATGCAATATTTATTTGATAAAATAATATGCGACGCCAATGGATATATTGTACCTATTTATTGATTTTAAAAATATCATAAATGCGCATGCGTAAAAAAAAACTAGTCATGCGCTTTAACATGAAACGAACAATTATGATATGTAAGAAGCATCTATATTATACAACACAGTTTGTTAACGATGCAAACAATTGAATGGTTCAACAATAAACATAAACGAATTTATATATATCATAGTTATATATGATACACATAGCTGTGGGAAGAAATTAGTTATATACATGGATAGAGAAATAGAAATTATATACAGAAGGACATAGTTATTACATTATGAAATTTCAATCACCATATTTATGCAATTACAAGATGGCGTGATTAGCGTAAGTACATATTTTAATTTATATAAAGTTCGGCCTTTTATTAAATTTAATGATTTATGTAATGAATACACTATATGAAGTCTGTTTCTTCCTTTTTTAGATCGATCATGTTTGAAAAAGTTTATCAATTTATGCAATTAAGTACTTAATTGGTAATTTGAGTTTTTGCACTGTTTATTGGCCAATAAATGATTTAAATACACTGACCTGTTGATCTTGAATTTGGAAGAAAGTCTCTGGATCCCAGGAACACTCACTGAATCTCCAAAAAAACCAAAATTGTTGAAAATTTCGCAAATTCTTGTCGGAAAACTTGTTACAATTAACTGTAAGTATTTCTAATATTATATTTAACAGTACTTTAGGAGTTTAAATGTCTTATACCGGGAATATCTTTAAATTTTTAGGAACACTATCCCACACACTCCTCGCTTCTTAACACCAGCTACCGTTCTCTATAAGCGTTCCCTCGATTCTCAACTTTTTTAAACAACACAGTCTTTTGTTCTTTTCCAGATCACTATTCAAAAGTTTATTTATTGATTCACAGTTTGTTATGTCATCTTTTATAACCAATAAGATATTGTCTTTTGTAATCAGATAATTGAAACTTCAATCACTTATCAAAACAATTTCATACATACAAATACATTAAAATTGGTTATACTTAGATACACTTACATAGTACAACATTCAATATTATTATTGATAGTATATTCTTGTTACATTCATATCAATTATAAATATAAATTCTCTTATGTTATTTGTCTATATGTCATTATTTGTTTATCTATGAAATCTATTGGATTATATTCTATTCTATATTTATATTTGTTCTTATTCTTAAATTAATGATTATAATGAAATAACTATAGTAATATTAGTTACTGTGAATAAAACTCAAAGTCAGTGTCACAGAATTATTTAATAGTTAGACAATAAAAGCTACTAGTTTCGGCCTACAAACGGCCATCTTCAGGCTACAAAAACAGATTGTTAAAAAAAAAAAAAAAAAAAAAAAAAAAAAAAAAAAAAAAAAAAAAAAAAAAAAAAAAAGGGGACAAATACAAAAACAAACATCTCCAACATTTTTTTTTTTATTTTTTTTTTAACAATCTGTTTTTGTAGCCTGAAGATGGCCGTTTGTAGGCCGAAACTAGTAGCTTTTATTGTCTAACTATTAAATAATTCTGTGACACTGACTTTGAGTTTTATTCACAGTATCACTGTCAGTCACATTTGTGTTATGGATGATATTCTCCTTTTATAGTAATATTTGTTTTCATTCCAAATGAACAGCTGTTATGATATGGAATTCTTTGTCTTAGGCAACTTTATTTACATCATTACATTGGTTAGGCAATATCTATATTTTATGTTATCATTTAGGTAATTCCTTATTTATTATATTGTTATTGGCTGTTATTTAATATATCTTTATTTGATATGTTGTTTAAATTAAGAAAAGTGTTTCCTTTTTACTTGTTTTCTTAAATTAAGTTATTTTCATATATATTTCATACTAGTAAACTTAATTTTATAATACTACTTCTCTTATTATCTAAGATATCTGGTTCAATATATATATATACATATATATATATATATATATATATATATATATATATATATATATATATATATATATATATATATATATATATATTACCAAAAAAAGGAAGACTGGCCACACTTTATTTAGTTGACTTAAACAATAGTCGAAAAATTGAAGAAAATTTTTTGAAGATATTGTAGAAAAAACGAATCACTAAATGAACAATAGAACGAATTAAAATAACTGAAATACTACCAAAACATTTATTAAACAATTAAATTACCTAATCAAATTTAAATCACAAAGATTTTTCAAATCACGTAAAATACCATGTCGTATATCAAATTTATACAACTTTTTCTATTTTCAATTGATACTTACAAAGAAACATTCTTCCAAATAATTCTCAATTTATTGACTGAAATTTATTCAGATAAAATATTTATATATACATAGTTATTTTCGAACTAATTTTAAGCTGATCTAAGAAATGATTTGGCTATAAAAAAATGTATAAGACTTGGTCCAATTTTTGCTGCCTTATACCAAAAATTGTCTTATACATTTTTTCTTGCCAAATGATTTTATAGATCCGCTTAAATTTAGGTGTAAAATAACTATGCATATATACAAATTTTATCTGAATAAATTTCAGTCAATATATTGAGAATTATTTGGAAGGATGTTTCTCTGTAAGTATCAATTGAAAATAGAAAAAGGTGGATAAATTTAATATACGACATGGTATTTTACGTGATTTCAAAAATTTTTGTGATTTGAATTTGATTAGGTAATTTAATTGTGATAGTACAAATATTGAAGCTAAGATATTATTAGCCCTATGGTGATATCCTGGCTATCATTTTTCCAATTGAGATCAGTATAACTGTGCAATGGTATAGAAAACCAGGAAAACTATATCTGCTGATCTTCACAATTATCACTTAAGAACACAGTTTATTAGTGGAGAACTCCCTAGATTTAACTGATCATTGATAACTTCATATTGTGGGTTTCTCAAATGTCTTCTAATTTCCAATTCTTCAAGGAAATCCAGTTCTTGTTTCTTTTCACAAATATGCAGCACTTCTAGTTTTGTGTTAGGTGTCAATGAATGATTGGTATCAAGTAGATGTTTTGCGTAGTGGGATTTATCTGGTTGTTTTAATCTGTATGCCCGTAAGTGTTCACTGTATCGGATTTCAAAATTCCTAAGGGTCTGACCCAAATAGACAGCATTACATTCTAGTCATTTGAGTTTATATATACCTGACTTCTTTAATAGTGGTATTTTTGTTTTTACATTTAACAATTTCGTACTAACGTTACTTTCTATTTTAAAAGAAACTGTTGTATTCGTTGCTGAAGATATTATCTTTGAAATATTATTAGAAATATTTCCTGCATATGTGATGGTTTTATAAGTTTTTATTTCATCAGCTTGTTTAGGAAATATTAGTTGTAATGCCACTTTTTCCTCTTTTTTACTAATTAGCTTATTTATCATATCTAATGGATAACCGTTGAATGTTGCTATTTGTCTAATTGTATTAATCTCTCTATCAAAATTACATTTGTTCATAGGAACTGAAAAAGCTCTATGTATCATTGAATTATATGCCGCTAGTCTGTGTGTCATAGGGTGATTGGATTTGAATGGAATTGTCACATCAGTCTGTGTTGGTTTTCGGTAAATTGAATAATCAAGTACATTATTAACTCTTTGAATTTTTAAATCAAGAAAATTGATTGAGCTATTTTCTTCAATTTCTAATGTAAATTTAATTTTTGGGTGTAAATTTTTGATGTGGTTGAAAAATACATCTAATTGATTATTCAATTTACCGAAAACCAACACAGACTGATGTGACAATTCCATTCAATTCCAATCACCCTATGTCACACAGACTAGCGGCATATAATTCAATGATACATAGAGCTTTTTCAGTTCCTATGAACAAATGTAATTTTGATAGATAGATTAATACAATCAGACAAATAGCAACATCCAACGGTTATCCATTAGATATGATAAATAAGCTAATTAGTAAAAAAGAGGAAAAAGTGACATCACAACTAATATTTCCTAAACAAGCTGATGAAATAAAAAACTTATAAAACGATCACATATGCAGGAAATATTTCTAATAATATCTTCAGCAACGAATACAACAGTTTCTTTTAAAACATAAAGTAACGTTAGTACAAAATTGTTTAATATAAAAACAAAAATACCACTATTAAAGAAGTCAGGTATATATAAACTCAAATGTCCAGAATGTAATGCTGTCTATTTGGGTCAGACCCTTAGAAATTTTGAAATCCGATACAGTGAACACTCACGAGCATATAGATTAAAACAACCAGATACATCCCACTACGCAAAACATCTACTCGATACCAATCATTCATTGACACCTAACACAAAACTAGAAGTGCTGCATATTTGTGAAAAGAAACAAGAACTGGATTTCCTTGAAGAATTGGAAATAAGAAGACATTCAAGAAACCCACAATATGAAGTTGTCAATGAACAGTTAAATCTAGGGAGTTCTTCACTAATAAATTGTCTTCTTTAGTGATAATTGTAAAGATCAGCAGAAATAGTTTTCCTGGTTTTCTATATCATTGCACAGTTATACTGATCTTAATTGGAAAAATGATATCCAGGATATCACCATAGGGCTAATAATATCTGAGCTTCAATATTTGTAATATCACATCTTCTTCTGTTTTCTATAAACGCATATTAAGTCAATCACGAGTTAGGTCACTTCTTGGTCTAGCCAAAAATAACTACTAACATCAGGTAGGTATCAAATGAAATGTAACTTCTGTCATTCTGACGATGATATTGATTTATCGAAACAACTGTCAATTTTTTAGAATTTTCGATAACTTTTATTATATTGTGGAATTGACTAGAAACCGTGAGTTTCATTTAAGACACTATTATGAGCAGATTCTACGGAGTAAGGGTCGAGACAGTTAATTCCAATTTTAATTTGTTCGTTACTAGTTGTTGTTAACTTACTGTCAGCCTACGTAACTTCACTGCTACAGAACAAGCTCAAGCATAGATAAATACTTTTAATACGGCTTAAGTGTCATCTATTTATGCGCTTACTTCTTCTCTTTCATAACTGCAAAGAAGCGTTCTGTTGGTGCTATAAACTGAACGTTTTATTTTCACCAAACAGCACCCTATTAAAAATGACGACACGGCTGTCACTTTGAAATTCCAAATTAATGGTTCAGAGTTTTGTTGTCATTAAAACTAAGATGGAAAATAGTGTGTTACATAATATGGACGAGTCCTACAGCGGCTATTCTACACCGGAAGAGATTACACACTCCGTGTTGGTGGAAAAATTGATAGACACTGACATTGATAGACAGGTTTCGTAGAGACAAGCCCGGCCTATTTAAATTTAGAATAAAATAATTGTTCGGACATATTCTGAACATAGTCCCGCCCTGTTGAAATCCCTGATTTCAACACACAACAAAAAAAACAATACTAGGGGAAAAACCTCCTAATCACAAGGACCTATTCTGCGAACTAATAACACACAATAGGTCTGACGAAGACACCGTCTTTGGTGCGAAGTTTTATGGCACGAGCCCTTTGGTCAGGGCCAGGTATAATTCTCATAATGTGGCCTAAAAGCGACTTCATTGGAGGAACGCTATCTTCTTTTAGTAATACAAAATTATTGACCTTCATATTTTTGGAAGGAGCTAGTCATTTTGGGCCGATTAAGCAAACGATTTAAGTATTCAGTAGCCCATCTCTTCCAGAAATACTGCTGTATACGGGAACATCTCTGCCAAAACGTAAGTCTATTTTCAGGCAAGCGTGTATTGTCAATTTCAGGGTAAGAAGTTAGGCTACGACCAATTAAAAAGTGGCCAGGAAACAAAATCTCTAAGACAGTTGGGTCACTGGATACAGGACACAGAGGTCTGGAATTAAGGAGGGCTTCAATTTGAGCCGATACAGTGCTCAACTCCTCGAATGTGAGTTGAGCGTTACCGATAATCCGGAAAAGGTGCCTCTTTGCGCCTTTCACCGCAGCTTCCCACAAGCCTCTCCAGTGAGAAATACGGGGTGGAATAAATTTCCAGTCAACTTTATTTTCGAATGCAAAGAATTTAGTTGTTCAGACAACTTGGAGTTAACGAAAAATTCGTGTAATTATCGGAGCTGATTTCTAGCGCCTACGTAATTAGTAGCGTTGTCGCTATAAATTACAGATCAAATTGCTCTATGGGAAATAAAACGTTTCAATGTCAAGAAAAATGCATCAGTAGATAGGGAAGGTACAAGTTCTAAGTGTACAGCTTTGGTAGCCATGCATACGAAAACAGCCATATAGCACTTAATACTTGGAGCTTTTCGGAGACGAGCGGACCTTATGTTGAAAGGACCACCGTAGTGGACCGTCACCTTCTCAAAGGGCCTAGAGAAAGTAACTCGGTCTGACGGTAAATCGGACATAATTTGTTGAGCGGCTATTGCTCGGAAACTGAAACAGGTCATGCATTCATGAATAACATTTTTTAATTCTCGGATTCTATTCATTGGCTTATATTTGAAGCGTATATTGGCAAGGAGAGCTTGGGCACCAGCGTGAACCAATATGATATGCTCCCTCTTGAGCAGGAGAGAAACCACATTATTTCTAGCAGGAAGAAGCACAGGGTGCATTTGAAGTTCGGGTATGCCTACGTGCCACAAACGCCCTCCTACACAAGTCTTTGCTCATTTAGGAAAGAATTAAGAGCCAATATGCTCTTATCGGATATAGGCTTAAGAAATTTCAGTTCAGACATTTCCCTAGGAAAATATTGGAACTGCAAATTTTGAAGGACCAGCACTGAGGCAAAATTTATTTCATATGTGGATAAAGGACTGGACACTTTGTTCTCTTTGCTTCTGGAGTTTGATACGAATTGCCAAACATATGACACTGTGTTTAGCAATTTGCTGAAGGAAGAAACTCATTCAAACAATTGACTCCAAAATTTATTTTTTGAGTCAGTACTAGCAACTAGTACTAGGAGCTGAGATACCATTTGTTCAGGCACAACGCTTGGAGGGAACTTAAAGAGAAATTTGGACAAGTTCAAACTCACTTCGGATAGAAAATCAGGACCACCACACCCAAGCTTTGAACTTAGTAGGTAGTACTTCCGTTGAGCTTGTGGCATTGACGTCTGAATTTGAGAAACTCGGTTGGCCACGAAGGTGTGCCAACGAGAAGGATGGGACTGGATCCGGTTCAAGGCTATCTGGGAATCTGTCCACAATTATATGAACACAGCCAAACATTTTAAATATTTTTTGCGTGAGTTTGGTAAGCCATACCATTGCACACAACTCGAGTCTCGGAAGAGTAATCGTTTTCAGCGGTGCGACCCTGGACTTGGATGTAAGTAACATGGAAGTGACAGAATTGTCGGAATAAATGGTTCTGAAATATAAGCAAACTCCATAGGCTCGTTAACTACTATGCGTGAAACCGTGGATTTGGATATTTCCAATGGACTGACCTAAAGTTAGACATCAAGGAATTATTAAATGTTTTAAATATTAAATGGAATCAATAAATTGTTTCCAGTTTTCATTTAATTCAGTAGGGAGCAGTTTATCCCAGAAAAGTTTAATTAGCGAAAGCTATTGTAGGGAGACCTTTCCTACAAATCTGTAAGGACCCAGCATACCTAACGGATCGAACATCTTAACAGTGATTGATAAAGCCTTGCGCGCGCTTGGATGGAATATCATCATAAGAAATTTTCGATAAGAAAATATCAAAATTGTCTGAACAAGGATTCTAAGACAATCCCAACACCTTATTCGGAAAATTTCATATTAAGCATCAGCTCCCAAGTGGATGTCCACATCAAACGGGACATGGAAATCTGGATTAGCCAGTTGGAACATTGGGAGGAATAGAAGTAATTACAGGAAGTACTGCACAGGAAACCTTGAGTTAATAATCCTCCTTAGTACTACAATGTCTATCATTTTGTTCTAAATTGTAGGATCACATTTAATGCCGGACAATTGGATTTGATTATCATGAGTTTTGAGATACGTTCTTCCAACGAATTTTTCAGAAGCGAAAGAACATGGTTGCCATTGTCCATAATTATTCTAGCCTTAACATGGTTACCATTATCTGAAAGAACATTTACGACCGCTGTGGCCAATAGTACTTCGGGACCTCCTTGATCTACAAACAGGGAAGATGGCCCCGAGGGCGGAGGTACATTAACTTGAGCTTCATAGAATAAATACAAGGCTAAACAGTTCTGACATTGGCATATTCGTGACAATATTGAGTTTGCATCAATTTCTTCTATAAAAATAAATTTCACAAACAGTATCAAATATTTGTTCTCATTATTAGCACAAACTATAGGTGATATGTGGTTGTCAGCCACCATAATATATACTGTGACAAATTGTGATAACACCAATAAAGTAGTTCATATACACTTATTTCCCATCAAAGATCCTTTAGAAAGTATATGTCAATTATTTACTTCAAAATAGGTATATGGTTTCTATATTTTTTGAAAAAATTCTTTCTTTTTTCAGGTATGCATCTACTGGTTTAATCGTGTGAGAAATGATAAATTGAAAGCTATGCATGTGAGGAACTTTCTCATGAAGGGTGTATTTAGCCCAACAGCAAAAGAACTTTAAAATTAGGTTCATTAATAATACACAATTTAGCAGGTAAGGTTATAGTGACATTTGTTGTAGAATGAATGATGATAAAAATTACTATTATTTCAATTGTTATTATACATGTTATCGTCTACTTATTGAAACAAAGCATCTCTTCGCTGAATATATTTGCTTCTTCTCAACACATTGTCATCATTGGCCTATGTTACAATTTTATGTATGTGAATCAAATTGTTATTCTGACACAACAATGTTAATAACATTCGACAACTTATATGATATTCAATACATTGAAAAATTCATTGTTTTTATAAACATTGCACCCGTTTGAAAATTAGTAGTCAAAAATCAAAAATCTGCAACTAATAAAAATCACTATTTGTAGTTGAACATAACTTTGATGAAAATGATGCTATTAAAATACCTTCTTACAAAAGTTTTGCATATGGTAACTATGCTAAATAATAAATTTGGACCAAGTACATCTGCTACATGTTTCACTTCAGAGAAAAGCTCCCTACTTGAAACAGAAAATAGTGAGATAATGTTAAACTGCTCATACATGTTTGTATTTTAAAAATAAAAATATTATCTCTTTACCAATTTTATCAATGAAAATCCCACTACTGACCCAGAAATGCCCAGTACTAACCCAGGAATGCCCATTACTGCCCCGAAAATACCCACTATTGCCCCAGTAATCAGGGGTGTAGCTAGATAGTCAAAGGCGCTGGTGCAAAAAATAGATGGAGCCCCCTAATAAATTGTACAGTTTTTATCAAGTTGAAATATAAATACTTCAAAGAAGCAAAGCTACTTTATTTTAATTTTTTCATCATGCACCGCAGTGCAGGGCATAGCAATGATACTTACCGTAAGTGCATAAGTGTCTTACCTGAGCATACTTCTACAGTTAAGCAGTTAAGGAATATACTTTAATAAATAATAATGTTGTTATTAGATAATGAACCAAAATGAATCGAAGTATATATATATATATATATATATATATATATATATATATATATATATAATTACAGCTCCTCTATTTAAAATGTAAAAGAAACATTAAAATAAGGAGAAACTATTTATATTTGTATTCAATACTTTCGATACTGTATTATATGTATAATAAATAATTTTGAAAGATTTGGTATACAAATCAAATTTGACATTTTAATTTTCGGACGAAGTTTATGTAAGTAGAATATATTCAATGATAGACAGATTATATTACAATTTGGAGAATATTTTTGAAATTTTAAAATACAGATATCTCTGCTATCAGAATTACAATGGTAATAAAAGAATTCAAATCTCTCTTTGTTATAGGGAAACATAAATTAGTATTTTAAAAAAAAAGGAATTTTTCGTAACCTCAGGAGAGGAGATTTATTTATTTGAAAGAAGTTTAGTTAGTTGAATTTGAAACCCCCAAGAGACAACATCGAGATAAGAGTTGTCTCAAATTTTGTTGAGAATTTAGTTGAATTATAACTATAAAATCAGATTATAAAGCCCTACTTTGTATAGCCAGTGCGTGCATAATTCATAGAAGAATTGCATCGTATCAAGTGTAAGTGGTTCCAGTTTCTAAATCTGATATTTAGATCAGTCGAGTTTTAGAATAGGTTGTATTAATATTAAGATTGCTAGAAATTATTATCTTTGTTCCGTTTACAATATTTTGGGAGATAATAAAACTTATAGAATTTGTTATCTGATTATATAATATATAATTTTGAATCCAACTCACTGCGGTATTTATTCAGTATCTATTCTCAACGTATTTAATATTTTGCATGCTATAGTAATTTTGATTTAATCAGTGACATTCGTTTGATTTCCAGTGACAATTAATTTGTAAATGTCATAAAATAATTCAAGTGCCTTTTATAATATGAAAAAACAGTTACTCGAGATTCGGAATATAGAATGATATTTGATTGCAATAATATATGAAAATTACAAAATTTGAATTATTATTATTTAAAAATTTTTTGATCCCACCCTGAGATTAGAGTGATTAAGAGTTTTTAGATAAACTATCGGAAAAATTAAAATACATTCTAAAAAACCAAATATTAAAGTATGCCATAAGTCACACTATCGTATATCAACAGCCTTTACATGTTTGAAATGCAAAAACTCCACTAAAAAACAATCAAATTTGGTCTACTCGGTCTCTTGTCTTAATTGTTCAAAAAGATATATAGGAATCACAACACAATACTTGGAAAATAGAATAAACAGTCACAAATACATGAAAAATGCGTCGACTGCACTCCATAAGCATGAAATAAACAAAAAACATGAATTCGATTTTCCAAACACAAAAATTATATATAAAGACCAAAACATTACTAAACTTAAAATCAAAGAAATGATTGCCATTAAAAATGAACTCGAAGCACTAAATGACAAGAAAGACATAAAGAACTTGAGTAAAATTTACCATAACCTGCCTCATAATTTGTGCATAATAAACCAACCAAAAAAAATATGCCTCCGTTTTATATTATCGGACACCCTGTATATTGACAATACTCAAACAATGCCAAGACACAGTGTATAAAATTAAATTGAACTCTAATTAGCTGTTATCAGTGAAAATAATAAAAAAAAAACAAAAAAAGTCTAAATACTTGAACCAAACATTGATGATCGATCCTAGAATATGGTTGTCAAGGTACGTACTTTTTTATATTCATATGTACCCTTACTTTTGTGTTCTATTTTGAATGTAAATTGTTTGTCAGTGTTATCCAATGTGAATTTTTATTCTAGACTGAAATTAAAATCTTCTGATAAAGCCTTGTAATTAAGGCGAAACGTCAAGAATGACAGAAAATTAGTAGTATATTAATAAACCTATCCCATGAAAAGTACATAAATGATATATATATATATATATCACTCATATACAAAGGTCAGCTTAGGTATTAAAAAAAAACCAGTTTTGTTTACAACATATCTCTAGCCTTATTAACTGCGGAAAAATCAATGACTTCAGACAAATTTAGTTTTAATGCAGCTTTTGTTTGCTTTCGAATAATACTTGAGATAAATGTCGCAATAGAGCTTGTCCCATAGTATTTCTTAAATATTTTTTAATTGTTTTTACATTGCTAAGTTATCTTTCGGCTTCTGCAGAGGTGGCCTTCCAGCATTCCGTATTTCCTCATTATTTTTTTATACAAACTTTGTGAGTTGTTAATGCCTTATTTCATTAAGGTAGAGATAGGTGGTAAATATTGAGTAATTGACGGGAAAAGTTGGTGCCTTTTATATCAAAATATTTTCTTTGAAATTGGTCACACCTTTGAATTATAGTTTCCTCATCTGTATCTAGTAAGTATCTAGTAAATATGATGGTGATAGAAAATTTTACTGACTGCAATCACACCATCGAAACGTGTATTTAATTGCGACATTATTGTATCTAGTAGTCTGTAGAAAAATTTATTTTGAATATTCCTTTCCTGCTTTGAAATCGGTGATCAGAAGTTAATTCATCGAAGTGTTTTTCAACTTTTCTTGCCTTTATTCTACGAAATGAGAATCTATACCACATTTCATTGCAGTGTCACTAGCTTTGCACTCGAAAGATTTGAAGTCATTTATATAAATTTCCATCCTTGCATTTGTCTCTGCCAAAGTTCTACATGCATCATCTAAATTGATATCGTATTTTTGTGAAGCTTTAGATGCATAATTGATGTAATTTAGTATATGGTGCATAAAATCGCAAAGAAATGTGAATTCAATATTGAGCATTTTTGTTTTAATAATTTCAGATTGACTTCGCTCCTCTTTACTAGAATTCTTGGGAACTATTTCTGATAAAGCTTTAATGATATCGAAAACACGAATTTTCATTACAGGAAGTGTATTGATTATACTAGATAATTCCAACGTATGATGCTATTTCCGAAAAAAGTATACAAATCTTGTAACGTTGCGAAAAAAAATTGTAGTTCGATACAACTCTCAATAGCATAATTAATTACCAAATTTAAATTATGATTACTGCAATTTACGTACTTCGCATTAGACTGAATACCTATATCTGTTTCTGTACACCATTACACACACCACTCATCATAACCTTGACCCACGCATTTTTTTAAATACATATTTTAGTCAATAAGAAATTCAGTCACCGTTATTACTAAATCTGCCGCGTTATGTTTGAATGCTCAGAAAACCTTCTCTCACTTCGATATCAACTGGCTGTCCATTTTCCAATCTACTTATCACAACATATCTCACAACAATGCTCAGCTCTTTTACCTTCGATATGTCCTGTGTCATTTCTAATGTGATGACGAAAAACAGTTATGCTCTGATTGGTTCCAGTGTATTTCCCAAGCATTCAATAATTTCATTTTGAATTGTTGGTCTCAGATATCTTGTAGATCCTATAAACAAAAAAGCATGATTTTGAATGGAAATTATTATTAAATATATAATTTTGAATAGCTTATCGAATAAAATGAAAGAATAAATGAAATGGAAACAAAATTTAACACATAAACAAAAATACCTTTGAACATATCCAAAACTTGCTGCAATATTTAATCATATCGGGAAAGAAGTGGTACAACAGGCTTCATTTGCACCCTTACACCAAAAATTGGGTCAAGTCTTATACATCTTTTCTTAACAAATTATTTTTTAGATCAGCTTAAAATTAGTTGGAAAATAACTATGTATATATAAAAAATTTATCTGTATATATTTCAGTCAATAAATCGAGAATTATAAGGCAGAATGTTGCTTCGTAAGTATCGATTGAGTTGGATAAATTTGATAAACGACATGGTATTTTACGTGATTTCAAAATTTTCTGTGGTTCAAATTTGATTAGGTACATTGATTGTTTATTAAATGTAAATTTTATTCTTTCTAGAGTAACTTGAGACGTGTACATGGCGTAGAGTTTTACTGACATCCGCTGATGGCAGTTTTGGTAGCATTATTCTCACCAATTTTTGTTGAATGGAAGTCCCAACATTCGCTTCGAAATTTCCACGTGAATAGTAGTTTGTATAAGTGCGAAAACCGTCACTTTTCCGACAAGCGTAGAAGTTTGGAAAACGAGCCATAAGGCGAGTACAGCAAATCCAGCGAGTGGGAAAGTGCTGGGCGTACGAGTTATACACAATATTGTTTCAACTACCACGTTAATCAATGAGAGAAGGAAACTAACTTATATGTTATTAAAGCTTTGAACACAAAGAATTTGAAAAATCAATATTGAATATAGAAACATCAGGTGAAAGTGATCAATATTGATCAATTTCAAATGGTTATGCCATACCTACTTTAGACATTCTCGAGTAAAACCAACAATATATTCAGAAAACACTAAAAAATAAATTGGAGCCATCTGATTCCCTGAAGACCATGGACATAAATCAACTAAATGGAAAGATCGTATCTAGTATACATACTGCTACAAAAAAGGTATTGTTCCAAAAACAATAACCAAAAACAAACAAATTCAGTTCCAATACATTAAACCTTATCGAGGAAAAGAGACCTAAAGAATGAAACTCGCAGGAATATAAAGAGCTAACAAAGGAAAAAAAGAGACTAGAAAAGATGTAAGAAAGTACAATATAAATTATATCAATAACACCTTAGAAGAAAGTAGAGGTATGAAGGTACTGAAATCCAAATTGTCATAAAGAAAAGGTAAAATAACTAAATGCGAGATAAATCGGGAAAACTTACCCAGAAAAGAGGATATAGCGAGAGTAGTAGAACAATTTTACACCGACCTTTACTCGTCCATCATTACAAACACAATTAAAAAAAAGACAGATTGTAAACATAGGCTCTGATGAAATTCCAGAAATAACTGAAAACGAACTAGAAATGGCCTTAAAACAAATGAAAAGCAAGAAATGCCCAGACGAAGATGGAATACCCACTGAAATCCTAAAAATAGCAGAAAGTGAGTTTTGAGAAACAATAAGAACTCTACTTAACAAGTGCATCGAAGAGCAAGGGATACCCAAACAATGGCAAAGAAGCGAGGTAAGCCTCCTTATTAAAAAAAGGCGACCAAGCTGATGTTCATAACTACAGACGAATCAGCCTACTGTCGCACTTATACAAGCTCCCCATTAATATTATAACACAACGTCTAACTAATAAACTTGACTTCTACCAGCTAGTGGAGAAGGCCGGCTTCCACAAAGGCTGCTGCAGGACCGACGATATACAAATTCTTCGTTCACTGATTGAAAAAGCAAACAAATACAACATCAATATCCATTTAACATTTGTCGAATAGAATAAAGCTGTCCACTCAGTAGAACATTGGGCAATTATGCATTCCTTAGATAACGCCAGGATAGACTCAAGACATACAGGACTCCTCAAGTCTACATATGAAACATCAGCAATAGCTGTTAAATTAGATGAGGAACTAAGAACAGAACAAATAGGAATTAAAAAAGGAGTAAGACATCTCACATATTATTTACGCTAGCGTTAGAAGACGTATTGAAAAGACTAAACTGGGAAGGACAAGGAATTATAATTGATGGTGAATATCTCCACCACCCACGTTTTGCAGACGACGTGATTAAAATAAGTGAAGACTCTTTGGAACTGAAGATTATGATCGAACAATTACAACATGCTTCTCAATAAATAGAAATCGAGGTTAACTTCACAAAAACAGAAATCCTCAGCACGCATAACATTCAACTTTCAATCGGCGGGAAAGATATCGAAAATGTAGATAAATATATAAACTTAGGGCATAAATTCTGAATTGATAAGGAAAATCAAAGAACAGAAATACTGCGAAGAATAGGTCAGAGTTGGGCTTCATTCAAAAAAACTTGGATTTATACTTAAGAACAGAGATGTCCCCATGAGCATGGAAAGGAAAGTGCGTAATAGTTGCATAATTCCAATCAATACATACGGTTTGGAAACAATGAGCTTCACAAAAAATAGTTTACATCGCCTACAATGCACACAGCGAGCGATAGAGAGACAAATGCTGTGTGTCTGTTTTAGAGATCATATAAGGAACGAAGAGGTCAGAGGAAAAATAGCCAGATTGAAGTGGCAGTGGGTAGGATACGTAGCCAGAATGGATAGCAATAGATGGACATCTGGAGTATTGGAATGGAGACCCTGTGAAAATGAACGATAATTGGGTAGGCCAATGAAGAGATGGGCTGACGATATTAAAACCACAGGGGGAAGAAATTGGACACAGAAAACGCAGGATAGATATATCTTGAAAAAACTTGAAGAGACCTATCTTCAGCAGTGGACGAACCACGGTTTATGAAGAAAAATATGCCTGGTGTATATTCTTCGGATAATAAGTTTTCATAATCTGTAATATTAGTGTCTATCAATAAAATTCGCTGTAAAGATAATCGTCAATAATAATTTGACATTGACATTTCCGTGCGGACAAGTACTTTCCCCACTGTAAATTATTACTTTCCCAACGGATATCAAAGATATTAAAAAAATACTTGCTTTGTGTGTATATTAGTTAAGAATATTATTTGGCAGCTTTTTGTTCATTTTATATTCGACATGAGAGTCAACATCATTAAGCTTCCCAATCTTGAGTAATTGCAGTTGAGATATTTTCTTATCACTGATCAATTTTGAATAATTATTCTCAGAAACTAAGCGACTTCAGGCACTTTTCTGACGATCGTTTTCATAACAGAAACCAAATATTCTTGAAATTACCTGATTATTCAGTTGCTGCAGAATATGCACGCTCTGTAACAATATCTCAACACTTGAATAACTATTTATCAGTTATTTCAATTTTTATTCATGTTTATAGGTACGATTTCTATTTATGCTTTCAACAAATAATTTGTTGTGGCCGGCAGACAAACCACCCGCAATTATTTAGGACTTATATGCGAACTCGTACATTAACGGAAAATGGAACCTGCTTGGAAGCAAACGTAAATTAAACAATGGTCAAAATGTAAACGGGTCATTCTAGACAAAAATGTTTGAAACAAAAGTTGTGTCCTGATTAATTTCATCTATATACATTGTAACTATCTGCTATTAAATATATATGGCTATAAACTGCCCCTTACAGAGAATTAAGCATTTTGAATCATTTCTACCCCGATATATGTATAATGTACGTATGGGAGGAAAAATTACTACATCTCAAATTAAAAGTTTGAAACATCATTTTAGAGAAAAATATTTGAAACAAATTTGTTTAATTTGACCCGCTGAGTAATTTTATTTATATACATTTTTGCGAAAAATTTACCCCTAAAAGAAATATCTCGCATATTCGCACTATTTAACCCGCCCATAAAGTGAAAGCGCGAAAGCATCATTCCATGGAAAAATATTTCAAACGTTATCACGTTATCCAAAAAACAACCCCAACAGAGATATTAGCATTTTTTATTTCCTTTTGAAGAGGAGTTGCTCAATTAATTACCAAAAGCTTTTCAGTTCTTTTATTATGCTCAAGAATAACTATATTCAGCAAATTTGGCGTCAATCGGTTCAGCATTTTGGCCGGTAATGATCGCACAGGAAGATAGACAGATATACCAACTTCATCAAGAATAACACTTGATTCCGAATTCTGATGCTTCAAAACGCGTATTGCCGCAAAAAAATGAGAGGTTAATTTTCAGGTTAATGCATGGCCCCCTATGACTATGTAATGGTTATACATTAGTAAAAGTTTCAAAAAGCTGGATTCAAATTGACAGAAGCACCGGATCTTGAAAGCTTACAAGAGGAAGAAGAAAACTGTAAAACAACTGCAGAATGGAACCAAATTACCGCTTGTAATGGCAATGAAAATGAACAAAACTTTGTGCATATGGACGATAATGTACTAGTATAGAAAGAGCTTATTACGACGATATTGTTTCTGCACGCTCTTTGGTGATATAAGAAGAGGAGGACGATTGTGAAACTTGTGAAGTGTCAAAGCGTGACGCAGAAAAAGCCTTAGAATCCTTACATAAATATTAAGCTCACAAATATTGACAATATAATTATAGTATATCATATAAAAACGTATTTTTTATTAACATCTCTTTACATGAAAAATGGTACATTTCGACCTCTCATAGTGGGACTCTCTATACCTAAATAAAACAATTGCCTATTTGATAATCTGGGCTAATGAGAAGTTTCTATAATATAGGTATCTTCTGATCCCACTTATCCATGTTTCACTGAATTTAATTGCAAAGTTTTGAAAAATAGGAACAAAATTTTTATGTATATTTTATTATAGTTGTGTGAATGGTTGAGAGAAGCGGAAATCAATATGGACCTTTTATACTACATCTTTATGTGTCTTTCTTAGCAGAAGACAGTTATTACCTTTTTATGACGTCGAAATGGGCATCTGATAAAAATAAAATAGAATATCACCATTTCATGGCCTATAAACTATAGATCTAAATGATGCCGGCGTTCATATTTTCTGCTTTTTATACTATTCAGTTTTATTGGAGATAAAAGTACGTAATGATTTTTGATATTGGAAAACAAACATATTTGACCATAAATTTGGATGCTTTATATCACTGAAAAAGTTAACTCACACGGTAAAATACGGTGGAACATAGAATGTTCGATGACAAATTCCAAAAACTTTACGACAAACTTGGTTATATGGGTTATTTTAAAAGACTCAAAAAATGTTATCAACAGAAATAGTAGATGTCTTTAAGGTGCGTATTTTGAAATTATCTCGAACTATACAAAGTGTTGCATAACTCCGTTACAAACCAAACAAACCATTTTTAAATGGGAACCCCTATATAATATACCGAATTCGAATTGCTCACATTATTTTGAAGCTTTTGATATAAGGTTTTGCTGCGTTATACAGAGTCCATCAAAAGGTATGGACACGTTTATGTGAAAATCATAGGTAAGTCAACGCTCTGTAGCTCATTGTACGTTGAAGAAAAAAATTTTATTTTCCCTAACAGAGTATCGGAATATGATGCAATATATCCGTATTCTTTCTAATTTTAATTATCTTAGCTATGGTATACAAGGTAGACGGAAACTCGAACCATTTTCTCTCTTCTTTCAAATAGCACAACCTGTATTTTTTAGCGCAAATAGAATCTTCCATCATGTAACTTTAATTTTTGTTAGGTATTCCCTATACCCAAAGTTAATAAAAACAGAGTTATTTTGTAATATCTATTGTAAACCGTAATTATTAACTTATTATGTGAAAAAATAAACGGTGAATGTAACAAGAAATCCTTACTAAATAATAATAAATCTTAATAATAAATTATTTATTCTAAACAAAAATAGTCACCAAAAGTATAATGCCAACCGTAATATCAAACTAAATGTTCAACGTGTTCACCGTTAACGTCAATGCAATGCTGCAGTCCAAGTTCAAGTGATTGATTAAGATTTCTCAGCATAAAAACGTTAACAGATGGGAATGCCGCTCTGATTCTTTCTTTCATGCCCTCTCTAGTAGTCGAAGGAGTTTCATAAATCTATTTTTTTATAAAACTCCAAAAAAATCCACTATTGTTAAATCGGGTGACCTAGTTGGCCAATTAGTTGAGCCCCCTCTTCTGATCCATCTGTTTTGGAATTTGGTATTGAGATGATCTTGTATAGGCGCAGTATTATGAACAGGCGCACCGTCATGCAAATACCACATTTGTCGACGAATATTTAGTGGAACTTCTTCTAATAAACCTGGCAGGTGATTCAGAAGAAAATTCAAATATACCGCACCAGTTACTTTTTCATCAAAGAGTATGGTCCTATCACATAATAACAAAGAAAAATATATTTGTATCACGTGTAAAATTTAATTTACTTTTGCATAGCGCACTTTCAGCTCTCTAGGCATAGAGCCATAATCAGTGCTTAATCTAAAAATACATACTCAAGTCACAACCAATAGTGTTAAATTACTAAATAAAATTCAAGTTGAGAAAGTTAACAATAGTAATATATGAATTTAATTTAAAGGTAATACAAAAAGGTTTTAATATTAGAAATTTAATAATAAAAAATGATTTTAATTGCATTGAAGTTACTATTATTTAAATTTAATATATGTGTCATAATGAGGTTTTTTTGAAACTAAAAAAGAGAAATGAAACCAGATGTTAAACTTATTAGATAGGTATAAAAAGTTTTATATTATTAATTGATTTTTAACGAAGAAAGGAAAACTAGATATGAAATTTAATTGCATACAAAATTATTTTTCATATTATTTATGATTATTAAAACTGAAAATATCGACTTGCTAGTTAAGTGAAAGTTTGACTGAGTTTTTTTTATGAAAAGATAAAAAGGTTGATAAAAAATACGTACTGTCAGATTCCATATAATAAAATTTCCTGGCTTCATCGCCTCCATTAATAATTAAACAGGTTAATAAACCTTTAACATTATACAAACTTGGACATCACATTTAAAATTTTTAAAAACGAATTTTACTTCCAAAAAATATTTTTTTAAACACCTGTCATGTTAGAACCTCTACAGGTGGTTGTGTCGGTTTGACTGACAAATATGAGAACTTCAACTGTCAATTGGGTTTGTTCGATTGTTTGTGAATACTCTGTTCAATTTGAGAGATCGGATGCAAAAATGATTATTTATTCAAATTCAGAAAAGTAATTATAAACAACACTTTTCTGAATTTAACATCTGGTTTCATTTCTCTTTTTTAGTTTCAAAAAAACCTCATTATGACACATATATTAAATTTAAATAATAGTAACTTCAATGCTATTAAATCATTTTTTATTCTTAAATTTCTAATATTATAACCTTTTTGTATTACCTTTAAATTAAATTCATATATTACTGTTGTTAACTTTCTCAACTTGAATTTTATTTAGCAATTTAACACTATTGGTTGTGATTTGGATATGTATTTTTAGATTAAGCACTGATGATGGCTCTATGTCTAGAGAGCTGAAAGCGCGCTATGCGAAAGTAAATTAAATTTTACACGTTATACAAATATATTTTTCTTTGTTACCGTATACGTGTACACAGCCACCAGCATCATTTAATGTCCTTCATTCTATCACATAATCACCTACGATTCCTCCCCAAACATTTGATTACCAGCTACATTGGCTATTACGTGTTAAGACCACATTTGGATTAGAAGTTGCACAATAATTAAAATTATGTCGATTTACACATTCATCTGTATGGAAACTCGCCTCGTCTGCAGAAACCACAAAATCAGAAAAAATTATCTAGAGATTTATTTTAAACTGGGCCCATTCGCAAAACGTTACTCTTCTTTGAAAATCACGGTGAAGTAACTCTTGGTGATGCATTTTATATTTTTTAAGGATTCTTTGAACCGTGCCATGACTTATTGTCTTGCTGTTGTGCAATATTTCTTACACTTCTATGCTGATTCTATGCAATACTTAGCATTACTTTCATTGCTTGGCAATATCTCCAAACTTCCTGCTAAAGCTTCTTTAATATGTTCAAAGTCCAAGGAAACTCCTAATTTGATGTTTGTCGGTTGGTCACGGCCATTGCTGAATGGAAGCCATTTTCTCTGGATCCACCGCCACGCTTTCATTGCTCACTATATGACCTAGGTAGTTAACTCGATTTTGGAATAGCTGACATTTATTCGGGTTTAACATGACCTAGGCAGCTTGGAGTCGTTTGAATACGTGTTTTTAAATGAAACTCAAGGTCTCTAGTTAATTTCACAATATAATACAAGTTATTGAAAATTCTAAAAAATTGACAATTGTTTCGATAAATCAATATCATCGTCAGAATGACAGAAGTTACATTTCATTTTATGCCTACCTGATGTTTAGTAGTTATATTTGGCTAGACCAAAAAGTAACCTAACTTGTGATTGGCCTAATATATGTTAATAGAAAAAAGAAGAAGATGTGATATTACAAATATTGAAGCTTAGATATATTATTAGCCCTATGGTGATATCCTGGATATCATTTTTCCAATTAAGATCAGTATAACTGTGCAATGATATAGAAAACCAGGAAAACTATATCTGCTGATCTTTACAATTATCACTTAAGAAGACAGTTTATTAGTGGAGAATTCCCTAGATTTAACTGTTCATTGACAACTTCATATTGTGGGTTTCTTGAATGTCTTCTAATTTCCACTTCTTCAAGGAAATCCAGTTCTTGTTTCTTTTCACAAATATGCAGTACTTCTAGTTTTGTGTTAGGTGTCAATGAATGATTGGTGTCAAGTAGATGTTTGGCGTAGTGGGATTTATCTGGTTCTTTTAATCTGTATGCTCGTAAGTGCTCACTGTATCGTATTTCAAAATTCCTAAGGGTCTGACCCAAATAGACAGCATTACATTCTGGACATTTGAGTTTATATATACCTGACTTCTTTAATAGTGGTATTTTTGTTTTTACATTTAACAATTTTGTACTAACGTTACTTTCTGTTTTGAAAGAAATTTTTGTATTCGTTGCTGAAGATATTATCTTTGAAATATTATTAGAAATATTTCCTGCATATGTGATGGTTTTATAAGTTTTAATTTCATCAGCTTGTTTAGGATATATTAGTTGTAATGCCACTTTTTTCTCTTTTTTACTAATTAGCTTATTTATCATATCTAATGGATAACCGTTAGATGTTGCTATTTGTCTAATTGTATTAATCTCTCTATCAAAATTACATTTGTTCATAGGAACTGAAAAAGCTCTATGTATCATTGAATTATATGCTGCTAGTCTGTGTGACACAGGGTGGTTAGAATTGAATGGAATTGTTACATCAGTTTGTGTTGGTTTTCGGTAAATTGAAAAATCAAGTACATTATTAACTCTTTGAATTTTTAAATCAAGAAAATTGATTGAGCTATTTTCTTCAATTTCTAATGTAAATTTAATTTTAGGGTGTAAATTATTGATGTGGTTGAAAAATACATCTAATTGTCGTTCACTACCCATAAAACAAGCTAATATGTCATCTACATATCTATACCAAAATAAAATATTTTTCGAAATATTACTTTCAAAGATCTTTCTTTCTAAATTGTGCATGAAAATGTTTGCTAAAATATGTGATATAGGGCTTCCCATTGGTAAACCTTCATTTTGAATATATATCTTATTGTCAAAAGTGAAATAATTCTGATTAATGCATACATCAAATAAATTAAGTATATCTGATATTATTCCTGGATTAATATTTTTATCTTCTAGTAATGTTCTTACAAGTATTAGACATTCTTTAGGAGGAATTTTAGTAAACATGTTAGTTACATCGAACGATATGAGTTTATAGTTATCTTGTAAGTGGATTGCTTTCAACTTTTTGATTAGTTCTATTGAATTTCTAATTGAGTACTGAGATTCATATCCGTAAGTATTGAGTATATTGTTGAGCTTCTTTGCCAATATATTATTAGGAGCATCAACATAAGAGACTACAGTTCTAATTGGTTTCGTTATTTTATGTAATTTAACTGCTCCATATAATTGTGGACAATGAGGATTCTTATGTATGATAGACCTCTTTTCGTAATCATTTAAAAGATAATTTGAATTATTAACAATATCCCTTACATTATTAGAAAACTTCTTTGTTGGGTTTGCTCCAAGAACTTTTACATCGCTGGATTCTATAAAGTTATATACTTTGGAATTGTAATTTTCAGTCGTCAAAATGACAGTAGCGTTCCCCTTATCAGATTTTGTAACTGTTAGGTTATTATTCTCAATCTTCTTTTTTATTGCGTTTAAAACTGAAATGTCATTTTTTGTTTGACGTTTAACCTTTGAAGGTTGAATATTTTTGATTAAATTGGCAATTTTTAATTTCTCATAAAGAAAATTATTTTCTCTTATGTTAATGCTCCTAATAATAGATTGGCAAAGAAGCTCAACAATATACTCAATACTTACGGATATGAATCTCAGTACTCAATTAGAAATTCAATAGAACTAATCAAAAAGTTGAAATCAATCCACTTACAAGATAACTATAAACTCATATCGTTCGATGTAACTAACATGTTTACTAAAATTCCTCCTAAAGAATGTCTAATACTTGTAAGAACATTACTAGAAGATAAAAATATTAATCCAGGAATAATATCAGATATACATAATTTATTTGATGTATGCATTAATCAGAATTATTTCACTTTTGACAATAAGATATATATTCAAAATGAAGGTTTACCAATGGGAAGCCCTATATCACCTATTTTAGCAAACATTTTTATGGACAATTTAGAAAGAAAGATCTTTGAAAGTAATATTTCGAAAAATATTTTATTTTGGTATAGATATGTAGATGACATATTAGCTTGTTTTATGGGTAGTGAACGACAATTAGATGTATTTTTCAACCACATCAATAATTTACACCCGAAAATTAAATTTACATTAGAAACTGAAGAAAATAGCTCAATCAATTTTCTTGATTTAAAAATTCAAAGAGTTAATAATGTACTTGATTATTCAATTTACCGAAAACCAACACAATCTGATGTAACAATTCCATTCAATTCTAACCACCCTGTGTCACACAGACTAGCAGCATATAATTCAATGATACATAGAGCTTTTTCAGTTCCTATGAACAAATGTAATTTTGATAGAGAGATTAATACAATTAGACAAATAGCAACATCTAACGGTTATCCATTAGATATGATAAATGAGCTAATTAGTAAAAAAGAGAAAAAAGTGGCATTACAACTAATATATCCTAAACAAGCTGATGAAATTAAAACTTATAAAACCATCACATATGCAGGAAATATTTCTAATAATATTTCAAAGATAATATCTTCAGCAACGAATACAACAATTTCTTTCAAAACAGAAAGTAACGTTAGTACAAAATTGTTTAATGTAAAAACAAAAATACCACTATTAAAGAAGTCAGGTATATATAAACTCAAATGTCCAGAATGTAATGCTGTCTATTTGGGTCAGACCCTTAGAAATTTTGAAATACGATACAGTGAGCACTTACGAGCATACAGATTAAAACAACCAGATAAATCCCACTACGCAAAACATCTACTTGACACCAATCATTCATTGACACCTAACACAAAACTAGAAGTACTGCATATTTGTGAAAAGAAACAAGAACTGGATTTCCTTGAAGAACTGGAAATTAGAAGACATTTAAGAAACCCACAATATGAAGTTGTCAATGAACAGTTAAATCTAGGGAATTCTCCACTAATAAACTGTCTTCTTAAGTGATAATTGTAAAGATCAGCAGATATAGTTTTCCTGGTTTTCTATATCATTGCACAGTTATACTGATCTTAATTGGAAAAATGATATCCAGGATATCACCATAGGGCTAATAATATCTAAGCTTCAATATTTGTAATATCACATCTTCTTCTTTTTTCTATTAACATATATTAAGCCAATCACAAGTTAGGTTACTTCTTGGTCTAGCCAAATATAACTACTAAACATCAGGTAGGCATAAAATGAAATGTAACTTCTGTCATTCTGACGATGATATTGATTTATCGAAACAATTGTCAATTTTTTAGAATTTTCAATAATTTGTATTATATTGTGGAATTAACTAGAGACCTTCAGTTTCATTTAAAAACACCAATATGAGCATATTCCACGAAGTAAGGGTCGAGACAGTCAATTTCGTTTGAATACGTCTTCCAAATTCTTCAGTTGTTCGTCAAATGTCTTCCCCAATACTACGATGTCGTCCAAATAGACCAGGCATGTCTGCAAAGACAACCCTCTCAAACATATTTTCCATTATTCTTTCAAATGTCGCGGGCGCGTTATAGAGTCCGAATAGCATGACGTTGAATTGCCATAATCCAGATCGGGTGGTCAAAGCACTCCTTGTCTTCTGGGTCCATTTCCACTTGCCAGCCAATAACTAGAGTTTAGGTCCAAGGTGGAAAACAGTTTGCTATCGGCCAAAGTATCTAGAGTATCGTCGATTCGAGGCAGAGGGTAGCTGTCTTTTTTCGTCACGTTGTTTAGCTGACGATAGTCCACGCAGAATCTTGTAGTTCCATCCTTTTTCTTGACAAGCACTACTGGAAACTGCCACGGACTAGTAGATGATTCTATAACTTTTTCTTCTGTCATCCCTCGAATTATTTTTTCGGCTTACTCTCTCCTCTTGTGGTCTTCGAGCTGATTGTCTAATTGGCTTGGCATTATCAGTATCGATTTTGTGTTTGACAGCTGATGTTCTACCAGTCTTCCCTCCTTTTGGTACGAATATATCTCGATACTGTAAGAGAAATTCTCTCATTATCCTTTTCTCAGCTCAATTCAAGGATTGACCAGTTACTGATAACATATGTTCGAATCTGGTATTGGAATTGTCAGTTGTCGTTGTTTGGCGGAATATAGACGTCACTGGTACGCAGGATCCAATCTTGGTTTCCTTCTTGATGGTAATTGGGTAATCGTTCACGTTTATCACACGTACTGAGATCTCCTCCGCCGACGTAACCAATCCTTTTCCAATTAGTATTCATTTGCCAACCTCTTCGTCGTGGTTCGTTGGCTCCATCATAACCGGTGTACCTTCCTCCATGATTCCCTGTAGCCGTGCTACTATCATGGTTTTACTTCGTGCAGGTAGAACGGTATCTTCTTGTACAGCTGCCAACACCCTTGCTGCCTTCATATGGATGAAGGAATACCTCCTCGGAACCCACTTTAATGGTCCAATTGGAAACCATGTAGATTCATTACGTCCATTCCCAGAATCACGTCTTCTTCAATGTCAGCAACGATTACCGTATGCGTGAACTTCTCTGCACCAATTCCCAATTGGATTTGTGTCTCCCCATGAAGGTTGGCACTCTCACCTGTTGCGGTCCGCAGTCGCAGTCTTGTTGGTAAAAGCTTCTCTTAGAGTTTATTACTACTGGTCGTACAATGGTTCTAGTTGCTCCAGTGTCAACTAGCAGAATATATTTCTTGCGATTCACTTCTCCAGCCACATATACACTATCGTTGCGACATATGAGAGGGTCTTTGGTACGATCATGGGTCGGTGCTGCCCCCTCGTAGCCGACCCGTTCTAGTTTTCCTGTGAATGGGGTTCTTGGTTCACAGGAATCCTGGGGCGCTTACATGAACTGCATATATGCCCTAGCTCGCCACAATTCCTGCATCTGATCTTTATCGGCTTCTTGTCCATCCCACTTCTGACACCATTGTAATGTTTTTCTTATTTATTTGAACGTTTTTATTACGGGTGGGAAAAATTTATACACACACGTTATGTCTACTAACTTAATTTATTTATTCACTACACTATTCACTAATTTATATTATATACACAGTATATTCATTTACATTAATTTATATAAACACTTCACTACTTAGACTATTTACTTGTTCGCTGTTTATATCACGAGGACACTTTATATACTCAATTTCTCCCGATGGTCGGTCCTTTATATATGAGTGGCCTTTTTTGTAGATAATTCTAGTTTTCGGCTTACACAAAACAATCGCCTTCCGGGATATTTCTCGAATGCCGGTTCAAGCCTTAAAAGATATTCGGAGTACATGTCTATAAAAAAGGGTAACAAAAAATCCCAATAGGTCTTCTCAAAATTCTGCACGCTCGCCATTTCTTTAACACCGTTAACATAAGGTTACAGGACGGTACTTAATATCTACTTCGGTGTGCGAGTTCGTAACATTACTGTTATTTTTAAGAAATAAAATATAACGACTCATGTTTATGTCAAATTTTGTCAACGCTTGCTGAGAAAATGTAATGGTTTACAGCATTGCATTGATGTTAACATTTTGTTTAATATTACGGTTAGGATTATACTTTTGGTGACTTGTTATGTTTAGAATAAATAATTTATTAAGTGTTTTATTATTCAGCATTTTTTGTTACATTTAACATTTATTGCTCTCACATAATAGGTTAATAATTATGGTTTACATTAGATATCACAAAATAACTCTGTTTTTATAAACTTTGGGTATACGGAATACTTAACAAAAATTAAAGTTACATGATCTAAGATTCTATTTGCGCTAAAAAATATAGGATGTTCCATTTGAAAGATTAGTGAAAATAAAAGATTCGAGTTTCCGTCCACCCTGTATACCAAAGGAAAAATAATTAAAATATAATTGAATGCGGAGACATTACATCATAATATGAAACTCTGTTAGGGAAGATATATTATTTTTTTCAACGTACAGTAAGCTACAGACCGTTGACATTTCACATAAACGTGTCCATACCTTTTGAATTACTCTCTATACCGTAGCAGAACCTCATATCAAAAGGTTCTAAAAAAATTGCTCAATCCGAATTTGGTATTATATACAGGGGTTCACATTTGAAAAATCATATGTTTGGTTTGTAACGGAGTTATGCAACATTCTGTATAGTTCCAGATAATTTCAAAATATGGACCTTAAAGACATCTACATTTTTTATATCTCTTAAAATAATCTATATACCGAAGTTTGTCGTAAGATTGGTACCCCCTGTATATGTAGATAATACAAATCTGATAACGAGAAAAGCTTGAACCATATATTATTTGGAAAAGAAAATAGAAAATGAGAAAAACTAATTATCATAGTTGGAAGATGAGGCGGAAAAAATTGTGCTCATGATTCTCATTTATACTTGTTTGAATAATAAATAAATGCTGTATCTTGGAAACTATTTGTCGCAGTGACTGAGTTGCGGTAGGAAATTTTATAACTAAAGTCGCCTAAAGAAAATCTACAGAATATTTGCAGATTCCCAAGATGGTCGCCAGGGGGCGCTATCTCAAACTTTTAAGGTTATTTTTTACTGAAATTCTCCTAGTAAATCAACCAGTCTAGATTCTATCTATTAAAATATATTAGTGGGGATGACCCAATATTTTTAAAAGAAACAACAGTAACTTCATGAGCTATGAACATACAGTTGAACAAATCACAAGCTGTTTTATTAGGTTTTAAGAAGGCCAAGAAACAGAAGACAAGAAGAAGTACAATATGTGAAGTCAATAAATGACCGATTACTGAAGAACACTTCAAGAAACTATTAACCACTGAAATACAAAACACCAATAACACATAAGACAGAATTACCTACAATGGAGACCTGGGGAAACCGATTCATAAAAAAGAAGTTATAGATGCAATAACACACAAGAAATTAGGGATGTCGGCAGGACACGATAAAATGCGTTTAGGCATGTTAAGAAATTTATGATACAAAGGAGTAGAAATTCTGATGACAAGGTTCAATAAAGCGTGACAAAAAAGCCAAGTACCTGATGGAAAGCGCCAATGGATATGTCGTTAGTGGAACCTTCGGAAACCTATAGGATTGCTGGATGTGGGGTATCAAGAGATTATTGGAAGAACACGATATAGAAATAACCAATAAATATTACTTGCTCTCCAAGAAATTAGATAATGATACAGGGGCTCAAATAACTGAGCAGATCTTGAAGAAAGAGATTTCGGTAATATTAAGTGGTCTTCTGCAGACGAAAAACTAGCACCCAAAAAAGATTTGTATGATATTTATGAAGGTAGCTGAAACATTTGGCTGCCCAAATTATTTTCAGTATTGGCCAAGGAGCTTTCAAAGAGTAGTCATTCATGTTCTTCTCAGTCACACACCAGATAACTCATTTCTCATCTGTTGTGACCTTCTTATTAGACTAGCTGATAATAATCATAAAATATAAGGAATGTCAGAGAGAACTGTCAAAAAATGTAAAAAAGTAATAAATGTCTATTTTCAAAAAGATGGAAATAATTCAGTTGAGAACCTTCTCAGAATTGTAATAATTGGCGATGAGTGAAAAACAATATATTCATCCAATTATCAAGAAACTAAAAGATCAATTATATTTTCAAATGGACGCAGAGCAATTTAAACAACTAATGGCTGTAATGCATGAGCAGCAGCCAAAGTCTCATCAACGAGCTTAAGAATCAATCACGTCCGAAACAACAGCCGTCAGCCACTATTCTTGTGGATTTTTCAAATATAGCACCATTTGAAAATTTTGATTCCCGCAAAAATTTGTTTTCTTGTTATCTTGAACGTTTTGAAAGCTATTATAACATGAAAGGAGTCAATGATGAATCAAAAATTGCTCAGCTGCTCTGTGTTTCAATAGGTTGCACACATTATAATAGCTTAGCAGCATTTCTTGGTCCTGACAAACCAGTAAAAGTTTTGAACTCCAAAGATTTAGTGCAGGTCTTGAAACAAATGTTAATACTAACGAAGAGTGTCATTGTTTCTCAACATTATTTTCTGGACGTTTACCAAAAAGAAAGTCAGACAATTGCCGAATATGTAGCAGCACGTCAACGCGATCTTGCAGATTGTGAGTTTTCAACTACGTGTAAATGTACCAGGTCTGTTTCTATCGCAGACAATTTTCTCACAGCTCAGTTTATTCGTGGGTTGCGTGATGATTGGTTAAGAGAACAAGTTTTACAGTCAAACGTTACATATTTCAAGGAAATATTAAAAAAGGCAACTGTTCTCGATGCATCGAAAAGAGAAAGTAAACAACTATCTCAGCACTCCAGTTCGAAAAACTCAAATTGCAACACTAGTGATATCGGAGCAATTTCAAATTCTACAAGACATAACAGGAATTGTTTCAGTTTGCAATCAAATTCTCGAGCACAAAGTCCAAATCATCACAATTTGCGATACCACCGCAGTCAACCAGATTACAAGGCACTTGGTATCGAAAATCTTTGTATGCGATGTGGTAGAAACAATCATCAAATTGGAGATTGTCGTGTCGCTCCTGCAAGAAAATTGGACACGTTGTAAAAGTTTGTATTAAAACATTGTTAAATGCTGCTCGTAAAAAATCGGGTCTACCAAACTCAAGTTCCACATCTGTGCATGTTGTTTCCGACGACCAACCAACTTCCGATGTTGAGTATGGCGTTAACCAGATAGACACATAATATAATCATTTTGAAGTGGTTGACTTATTAGAAATACTTCCTGATTCTGATAAATATTTTATTACGGTGTACCTAAATGGAAAATCTCAACGTTTCGAAGTCGATTCAGGTGCAAATTTTCCCGTACTAAATGAGAACGATTTCAATAATTTAAATTTGAATGTACGCATGAAAAATTCAAACATAGCCTTCAGATTTTATTCGGGCAATGTAAGTCAATTCAACGGAAAAGTCTCTGTTAATGTCGAATACCGTGGGAAGGTGATTGAAGATGAACTACACATCATTTCAGCGAGATATGATGCTCTTCTTGGGCGACAATGGATTCGAGGACTAGGTATTGAACTTCATCAAATTGACACTGACATGAAAATCTCAGTTCCAGTATATGCCATGCAGCACGTCAACTCAATAGAAAGTATATTGAATCATTTTTCACCAATATTCCAAGCAAAAGTTGGATGTGTTCCAGGACTGAAGGCTGCACTTCAACTTAGAAAAGACGTTAAACGCTCGTTTACGAGATAAAGAAATGCACCATATGCACTTCGGGAGCATGTAAACAAAGAACTGGATTCACTAGAAGCAGATTGTATCATATCATTAGTTCCTACAGGTGACTGGGGTTCATCTTCAGTCATAATTCCGAAAGCAGATGAAGGTGTTCAATTATGTGTCGCTTACAAATGTGGGGTTAACGAAAAATTAGTTTAAGCAAATCAACCAATACGTCGCATAGACGATGTCTTGAATAGCCTTCGAAATTCTAAATACTTCTGTAAGCTTGATCTTTATAAAGATGATCTACACATACAAGTAAATGGAGAAAGCAGTGCGATACAAACAATTTCAACACTCACCGTGGTATTTATCGCATGAATCGTCTCAGTTTAGGAATAAAATTAGCCTCATTCGAATTTAATCGTATTCTTTCTCAGCTCCTTAATGGTCTTACAAAAACGGAATCGTATTTTGATGATATAATTGTTCATGGATTGACCATTGGCGAATGCACGGAAAATCTGAAATCATGTTTGCAAAAACTCATGGATTATGATCCTCACCTTAATAAAAATAAATGCTCTGTTACGGATTGATCCCGCAATACTGTGATTATAAATTTTGTTAATACATTTTATAATATTTCCTGTTAATAGGTACCTATTTGTTGACATTATCAATCACATCGGTCATGTACATTTAAGAAACCGAAGGATTCCCCTTAAATTACTTGTTCAATACCTACATTCACCGCTGACAAATAGTATAACTTACTTTGAGAGTGCATTGATAGATCAATGTAGTTTCAATTGAGTTGTACTTGCTAAATATTAGTTTGACTTGTTTAACATAATATCAAGAGCTTCTGTCAGGGCAGATTGTACGTGGTGATTGGTCAAAATCGAATTTGGGTAGAATACGTAAGGAATTCATTAGATTTTGACTAATTTTGTTGGGGAATCAGGTAATTTGAAATAAATAATTCAAAACTCTGCCTCGAGCTTGGGTTTTTGTTATCTCAAGTGTTATATTCTCTATTAGGTATCGAAGGAGAGTTGTGGAAGGAGTAAAGTAACATGTGGATTTGTAGAGTGGAAAAAAAAGAGTTTAGAGAGAATAGAATAAGAATCCTCTAACGGAGGTAATGTAAACGTGATGGATGTGATTGGTAAGTCATTTCAATTATTCATAAACATTGTAGGGTCTCAGTCAGGAGACACTATCCCTGTTAAGCCAAGAGAATAAGTATAGTCTCTCCGCCTACGTTAGTAGAATTATTTTGAGACCTTTATTTCGAAAACGTGATTATATTAGAGGCGAACAGACCCCTTTGGATCGTAAGGTAGTAAAATAGTTAAGAATACGGCAGTTTTTTTGCTTTTGTAAGCGGCTCCGTGACGTCACAGTGGCGCATTTCTATTCTGTACATTTCCTTCCGTTTTGGTGAAGAAGCTGTTTGTATATACTCTCTTTGTGTATAACTTGTATTATAGAATTTTCATTACAAGGGTATTTCTTGTTCTCTCCTATTGTAATAACTAGCTTCTTATATATTGTCTGCTTAATCCTGACCATCGCGACGGTCTACTAGTTACGGCTGGCTCATTAAAATTCAACTGGTGGCGCCCGTTTTTAACAACTCAAAAAAATACGAATTTTCGCATACCCACCCCCGACCGAACTGAGCTTAGGCATGAGGTTGCGCTTCTGGAGCTAGCGAGAAGACGATGATAAATAAAGCGCGTAACAACTTATCCTTCGAAGAACGAATTGAATATCTGAGATATATTGTAGAATTCAACAAAATTTCAAAATCTCCAGTCAAGATACGTGCAATTCAAGAAATGCCACGTCCATCTAATGTAAATGATGGTAAAAGATTCCTGGGTCCAGTCACATATTATTTCAGATTTGTTCCCGATTTTTCCACTATTTCATATCCTGTTCGATGTTTGCTTAGAAAAAATGAATGATGGTCATAGACAGCACATTGTGAATCAGCGCTTATGCAATTAAAGGCTGAGCTTTGTAGCAACCGTGTTATTATACAATTCGATCCATGTTTACCTATTGTTTTAACCACAGATGCAAGTCCCACTGGAATAGCCGCAGTACCCAGCCATACTATAGACGGATTTGAAATACCAGTAGCATTTGCTTCGCGTTCGCTTACTGTCTCTGAAAGCAATTATAGCCAGCTGGACAGAGAAGCGCCTGCAATGATTTTTGGTGTAAATCACTTTTATAATTATTCATTTGGAAAACATTTCTCACTTATTACCGACAATGAACCAATTTCAAGAACTTTTCATCATCATAAAGCACTTCCACAAATGAAGTTTGCGTTTACTTCGTTATGCATCATTCCTCTCAGGTTTCAATTATTCGGTCCAGTTCAAGAGAGGCAAAGAAAGTCAAAATGTTGATTGGTTGTCTAGAGCTCCAATTGAAAATTCCAATATCTCAACTGATACTTGTATTGGTGATGAAGGGAATCGAATATATCATCAAGTAATTGTTCAAATTCAAGCGATAAAGCTACATCTACGATAATTAGAAATGGAACAAAAACCGATCCAGATCTCAGCAAAATTATTCAGACTTTGAAATATCAATCGATGGATTCTGAATACACATTGATAGGCGACATACTTTTTAGAATGTATAGAATTGTAATTCCAGGAAGTCTAAGATCCAGTATACTTAAAGAACCACATGAAACACATCTAGGAATTACAAGATTGAAGCAATTGGCACGCCGTTATGTGTATTGGCCTAGGATTGACCGAGACATCGAATAATGAGTCAAAAGTGAACATTGTGCACTAATAAGATCAAATACGCCTAAGGTACCTGTTCATCCATGGGATTTACCTAAAAGTAATTGGGAGAGAATTTACATTCATTATGCAGGTCCTTCTGAGTCATACTATTTCTTAGTATGCATAGATGCGAAATGAGAATGGGCAGAAGTTAAAATATTAAAGGATGAACTAAATAGTTTGACGACGATTAGATTATTAGAAAATATTTTTGCAGTACATGGGTATCCATTGTAAATAGTTTCGGACAATGCATCCACTTTCAAAAGTAAAGAATTTCACAAATATTGCAAATTCAATGGAATATTCAAAAAAATTATAGCTCCAGGACATCCGGCAACAAATCGACGTGCAGAAAGAAACGTGCAGACTTTAAACCATAGATTAAAAGCGAGTATACATGACAGTACACTTATTCAAGACAAAGTCCAACATATTTTGTTTCGGTATGGCGCGATACAACTAGTTTGTGGTGAATCCTCCTGCAGAGTTGTATCTTCACCGGCAGATGCGATTTCGTTTGGATACAATTTTTCCTTATCGACCTAAAGCCTCTCAGTCTTCATACAAACCAGTACGTCCATTTCAAGTGGAGACAAGGATCGAGGCTAGATTTTTCGTAAATAATGAACACATTTGGCAGCTCTAAAATGTAAAAAAGAAACTTTGGAAACTCCATTATTTGGTCGTTTTAGACTCAGGGAGAACATTAAAAAGACATGTTAACCAATTGAGACCAATGATAGTCCGGACAAAGACAGTAACGTTTGGTCCCACTCAGTCATTCAATTAGTGTTTTAAATGAAAATCTCAACGTTTCTAGCTAATTTCACAATATAATGAAAAATGTTCAAAATTCAAAAAAATTTTTCATTATATTGTGGAATTAGCAAGAAACGTTAAGTTTCATTTAAAACACTAATATGAATAGATTCCACGAAGTAAGGGTCCAGACAGTTAATTTCAGTCATTCAATGTTTCAATACTCCCAACGGTACCTCAAAGTAATCCAGGTTTATTGAATGAACGTCATTTAGGTGAACCAACACCTGATGCGTCACTATTATGACCCGAAAGAAAAAAACCTCCACCTGTTTGGTCCAAAGACTACGTAATGGCATAAAATAAAAATTCAAATGTGTGTTAACAGTAAATAGGAATGTTATATGTTGTAAATGTTGTCTCTTCATATTGTGACGCGCTTTCCTGCCGCTTCGTCCTCCTTCACCTCTCGCGCAGGTTCTTAGCGAGTGACGCATCACTTTGGACACCCTCGATGCAAAGTTTTGTGAAACAAATACTCGGGTGCCAGATAACTTTACGTGGTTTACCCCACGGCCCCTTGACCATCGGCGTCAAGAGTTCCAGGTAGCCTCAGACGGAGGTTACGGAAAATTCCAGGGGTCTCGTTGAATTTGACACACCTACAAAACCTATGAACCTTAGACGGTGATGCTACGGGATATTAAGAAAACACTGATCGTATTTATTTGTATATTACAAGTCTTACTTAATATATACACATACAGATTAATATTCAACAATTTCTGATCAAGCGGTACCGAATCAATTCAATATATCAACAGTAAGCAAATGTGTTCAAGCTTTATGTTATTATGCACCATGCGAAATTTGCAGGTATTGAGGAATGTGAGCAATGACACAATACAACAGGTGTAATCAAGCAAATGCAATTTGTTAATAACAGCGGAAGTGGTATAAGTTTTGTAATTATGCGGTAAGCAGCAGTAAAACAATAATTACCTATCACGGTAGTCCACGGAATAAAACTATCTTCGCGGTAGGGATAGTTAATCGGGGTAGGTGGAAAAATGTGACCAGACCAGTTTATAACAAAAAAAAGAAAACTAAAGAATTTAAACTAGATTATCAATCAATCAGTGGGAACAGCCTCGTACTCGATTGAGAATCTAATTTTTTATAGGGGAATTGACACTTTGAGTTTTCAAATCAATTTAAATTAGATTATCAATCAATCAGTGGCAACAGCCTCGTACTCGATTGAGAATCTAATTTTTTTTATATAGGAGAATTGGCACTTAAAATTTTCTATCTTCGCGGTAGGGATAGTCAATCGGGATAGGTGGAAAAATGTGAACAAACCAGTTTATAACAAAAAAAAGAAAACTAGAGAATTTAAACTAGATTATCAATCAATCAGTGGCAACAGCCTCGTACTTGCCATTTGAACGCTCGGTTTTTGAATTTATAATTTACTTCCTACCTAAATTTTTGCAATAATCGTGGTGAGGGAAACCGATTTGATTACAGCAAGAAGTATTTCTATTTGTACGGAACGACTCTGGTTTTAAATTAAAATAGTTTATATACCGGGCGTCCTCGATAATTTGAATTTTGAAAAGTGGAATTTAATACATTTTATATATTTCCTTAAATGATAAATCACGGCTTTTGAGTTACTAATGAAATTAATACTTAAATTATTATTACGGGCTTGAAACGGTACCAGAAAACAGAGTTGGAAAGTAAGTAACGAGTTATATTCACTTATTAAACTTAAAATACCATCGGAACAAAATCATATAATGCTTCAAAAAAAAATAACTCGTTACAATATTGTAAAATAATTTGTTATAAGGATGGGAGAATTGTTGACCTTTTCATTACACTTGATATTAATCATATAATATAAGGGATGTCAGAGAACTGTCAAAAAATGTAAAAAAAGTAATAAATGTCTATTTTCAAAAAGAGCATCTACTCTTTATTTTTTGACTCGCCCAGCAATTTCTTCATTCATTCATTCATGTATCAGGTAGTTCCATATTTTTGTTCTACACAATATATCAAAAGTGTTTTCCATGTCATTACAACATTCAAAAATATCTTGGTTCTCTTTCAATTTATTGTATCTTGAAGTTATTGCTATGGATACGGATTTTTAGCGGTATCCATCTTCTAGTGGTTTATCCACAATATTTATTAACTTATTTTCAGGTACCTATTCTTTCATATAAATTCGCAATTATACAGAACAGTGTAATCATTCGATAACATATTCCTCATTATCTGATATCTTACATATAGGTAGTATTATCCCTATTTTCCATTAATATAGCATTCGTTTTGTGATGGTAGTCCATCTGACATCTTCTGAACTGGGGAAGAATCGTTAATCAATTAACATTTAGTATCATCTTAACTATTACTGCATTGTTAGAGTTACTTATGCGGACATTACTGCAGTATCAATTCCTGAACTTGACAAGCAACGAAAGTCCTCTCGTAGGCGTTGGTACTTTCATGTCGACTCTCGTTGTTGGTGGAATTTGTTATTTGTATGCTCAGGCCGCGAAACACTTTTTAACGTACAGAAAGAATAGTGATCGCCGAGGCCACTTGCGGCCGAGGCAAGATAATCTTGAGGCCGCTAAAAAGTTTCGCGTCTATGGCATACACACTATTTTTCGTGCAATCGTTAAAATTATTGAACTAGATAATTGTAAATAAATATATTATTGCTCTAAAATCAACAGCAGTTCAATTTATTTAACAATGTTAACGTGTGCTATGGAAATGATAAGTTTCAATATATACAAAATATTTTGACAGTTCTTGACAAAACGCAAAACGTCTGATACTGATAGCAATATTTCAGTACCTTCCACTCCTTTTGGACTCAAAAGCGTTGTAAACTCGGCGCTTTCCGTTTCAATACCCGAAAAATCGAAACGGCAGTACGAAAAATGTTACGGCAAGTTTGAAGATTGGTGTGACAAACAGAATATTAAGACGATGTCTAAAAACATTTTATTGGCTTATTTGATGCAAAAATCGAATGTTGTAAAAAGTATTCATCCTAAATAATATAAGTACTTGTGTATTTGTTGCTATTCAATGAAAAATAATCCTAGTCTTTGTAGTATTTTCGAAATGTCAAATTTGGAAGTGATATTCAAATTTGGAAGTGACGTTTGATTTCGCGGCCGTTGCTATGGGTAACGACTGCGAAATTAAATTTCGCGGACTGTGCTGAGAACGCGAAATACTGACTTCGCGTGCAATTGCACGAAAAATATCTTACCGACCTCATAGATAGAAGTCCAAACAGGTAGGATTTGGGGATCGGAGTGGCCAACAAAATTAACTTTCCCTTTTCCTCAATCCACACCTGTTGATATTTTAGGACTAAATGCTCTCGCACATTTCCTGATCAGTGTGCTGGGCAACCATCTAGTTCCGAAAAGCATATAATTGCTAGTGCACATCTCCTAATATAATAGGACATATGCTAACCAAAAATTCCAAAACACGGCATCAGTTAGTGTTTGATCAAATAAGTAGGAACGCATAATTATAGAAGTTCTGCACAGAATACCACACGCCACACCATACATTGAGGCTCCAATAATCTTGATTATGGATCGTTGTTAGACCAATAATGCATATTATGCATATTGTAATGTTTTAAATAGTTTTTGTCACAACGGGTGTGATATATTTATACTCACGATATATCTTCTCACTTAATTTATTTATACACTTAGGTAGTCACTTACACTCAATTCTAATTCATATCAAATACACTGTTCACTATTTATATTGAATAAAGTTCACTTTTATTGTTCACTTGTTGTGCTCACGACTTGATTACAATATAGACTGAACTCACGGTTCCCAGGTAGCCGCTTATATATTAAAACCCTTTCTGGAACATTAGGATTCCTGAAATTTCAACATTATTGCTCCCAACAAATAAACGGCCTTATTATAAATGTGGGCATAGCCCAGTTGCACCAATTTTAAATAGGTACAAGAAATCGTATAACCCAATTGCGCCCGCAACCGGCCAGCCCCTAAAATCATCATAACCCACTTGCGCGGGAATGTCGGTTTCACCTTTCAACTAAAATACTTCAAATAATCAGTGACAAAGTAGACAAAACATTTATTCAAAGTGTACAAGACATTTACCTAACCTAACCTAACCTAACCAAAGTGGTCTTCATTCCTTCATCGGTGAATAACTTGGAAGTACAGTTTCTATTAGCACACCACCACTTTATACCAAGTTTTGTTACACTGCAATGTCGAAACTTAAAATTCTCGAAAACCACTAACTTCTTGCCTTTTTCACTTTCACTATACATAAACTCCATTTTTATTGTGTCACAAGGAACTACAACACTGAAGATTTACATCAGTAATGAACAATTTTTGTAAATACCATCGGCGCAACTGGGTTATCATAAATTCCCGACCCTTTTGAGGCCTGGATTAGATCAGGTAGAATAGGCGCAATGGGGTTATACCCATAAATGCCTTTATAATGACAATAACAAAAAATAGTCCTTCCTAGAAATCCGTAAGCTTCCACAAACATTTTAACTTTACCTAGAACAGGTTCAGCTTCGCTGACTATAACAGCGTGCGATTTCGTAGTATTACCCCTCCTTAAATAGAAGTTCCCCCTGGGACTTCTGTGTAGCCGGGACTGTATGTTCAAATCAGCAATTGGACCCATTCCTACACTTTCCGGTCGTATGGAAATAAAAGGACACTGTCATCATCTGGTACCGATAGCGGGGGCTATAGTAGCAAACTAATGTGTGGACACCGGTATCTTGAAAGATCACCTCTATGATGTTCCTAATCACTCGAATGATATTTTGTCACTACGAAAAATACTTTTTAAAAATCGAAAAAGACGTTTATCACATGAAGGTTAGAAACAATCTCTTTTATTATTACATGATTATTCTTTTTTATAGTTTCAATTAAAAATACAACATAAGCAAATATTTCACATGGGTCAGCCATTATCGTTTCTTAACTCCTTCGGCCAAAGAGAAAACTATGGGGTTTCTCAAGAGTTTGACATGACTGGAAAATTTTGAAATTCCTTTTTCCCTGTTTCTTCTCATTCTTCTTCTTAGTCTTCTTCTGTTTTCTTTGGTAAATTTTGAAAGCTACTATGGTCATGCCTAAAAAGATTATAACATATAATAAAATTGTGTAAAAACAGATATTTTCAAAATGAACAGGAGCCAAGTCCAATCCTGCTAATTTCGATTTGTCTTCTTGGAGCATGTTTTGAATGTAACATAATTCATCTAAATTCGCTGAGTCAATTTGCACTTTATTTAAATGAAAAGAATCTGTTTTTGAGTCTTTGGAAGTTAGGAAGTTCTCCACTTTTATATCTTGGTAAATAACTTGCAAAAGTTTTTAATGTGGAATTGTTTATTAAAACTAAGCACTGGTAATTCAATTCAATCATATAACTACCGTTTAATGGAATGTTGTTAATGCTTTCACCACATTTTTGGATGGCCACTGTGTTAAATAGAATATTACTATCCACTGGTTGTCTTCTATCTTCTGAATTTTTACATTATTGCTAATCACTGAAATTTGTAGACATGCTAAATCTCTTGACTGAGAGTATTTAAGTAGTTGTACTTCGCAAGGGGTGTGTGGAGTAATTGGTAACTTTTGGAGATATTTATTTTCTGCTTTCTTCTAAGAAGGTGTATTGTTGATCGTGTGGTAGGATAAATTTGGATTGTGTTTTTAAAGGATTGTTTTGATCGTGTAGGTAAAGAATACAGATGATAGTAATTTTATTTTCTGAATTTCCGACAATTGGTATTTCTAGTATGAAAATTATAATATACCTTTACTATATCTTTCGATTTCAGTTATTTTCTCAAGCAATAGAATGATTTGCAGAGATAAATTGATTGGAAATTTGTTATTTTTGTCTATGTTTTTACTGACTTCTAATATTTCAGAAAATAGATCGTTAGGATGAACTATTGAATTGTGAAAAGTGTGGCAAAACTGATTGCCGTTACAATTTCTTCAAATATATCATATGTTATATGAAAACTTGTAGAAAAGTATGAAACAAGTTGTTCTATTGCAAAATAGTGATACGTTTCTACTTTATCTAAATTTAAGTCTGTAATCACTTTTTGTAAATCATTGATTCGTGAACTTAGTATTAATTGGTTATGAGCTAATATGTTGGTATTATTCTCAAAGTTATTGATAGATGATTGGAGTAAAGTTATTTCATCCTGAATAAGAGATTTCAACTTGTTTGGAGTATTAGATAAAGATGTAATAGCTTCGCCATAACGCTTTGCATAATTTTGATCTAAATTTCCGGTTATAAATTTAATTGCAGATCATAATCCGTAAATTATTGATAATTTTGAATTTGTGTGGAGGTGGAATGTAATCTTTGAACTATTGAATTTGACTCGTGATGACCAGGAGTAGTGAAATGAACTTTTATTTTATGTAATGCCAGGAGATTTTTGACTGTTTCATTGTTAAATTCTATACCTATATCGACTATTATTGATTGGTGAATTCCAAAAGAAACAAAATATTTTGTAAGTGCTTTGCTTATAACAACCGCAGATTTGCCTGGAATCAATATTGCTTGTGCGAATTTTGTAACGCGTCAATGGATGTTAAATAACTTTCCCGTCAAAAACGAAAACATCTATATGAACAATTTGGAATGGTCTAGAAGCTGTTTCTGTCAACATGATAGGAGAGAGGAACATAAGGGTTATGTCTTGAATATTTATTTTTTCGACAAATGGTACAATTATTAATGTAGTGTGTGACTGTATTTTTCATATTTTTCAATAATGAGGTTTACGTAGTTGTTCTGAAGTTTCATTGATTCCTCGATGGTTGTTTTTACCTTCATGGTAGTTTTTACACAGAAGAATTTGTTCTTCCTGATCTTTTACCGTATTAAGTAATTTAGTACATTCAATTAATTTCAGTCCGTTCGCAGAAAAATGATTTAGATAAACATTACTAAACTCACGATATAAATTATCATTATGAAAGTACATATAAAATGTATTATTATAATATGATATTATGTTTATTCACAAAAAGTAGTAATTACAATACATATTTTAACAAATGCAAATAAACATGGTAACTGCACAGAAGCTGTCGTAAACAGCTTGTACGTGGTAGTTATCGATAATTAACAGTCCAACATATATTATGATATAAGACATGAATACAAAAATATGAAATACAATGTATGAAATATAAAACATACAATATGAGACATAAAATATAAAATGTGAAATATAAAACCCAGAATATGGAACACAAAATATAAAATATAATAATAAAAAAAGGAGAAATGTACAGAATGCCTTCAATATAAAGCACAGTTAATAAATAAGAGAATGGATCTGTTTCTTTCTATACTTTGCGTTAATTAAAACAGTTAGGAAATTGAGTCATCTACAATACTTAAATCGAGGAAGAATGATATTACATAATCAATTTAATGTTAATAATAAATAAATAAATAACAATATAAATAAAGAACAAAACGTCAATTCAACAACATACTCTATTCTTCCAATAATGAATAAACACCCACTAAGGCATTGCCTGGGCGTGGGTATTCATTCATCTTGTATGTTTATTGAATAAATAATGGGGTTAAAGGAACATAAAAGCAATATAAGGGATATGAACATGAAACTTCTCTATGTCAGTACAGTGAACAACTGAATAATGTTATCTCAATTACATAGTATGTTTCATGAGATCGAGGGGTCAATTAATGGATGTGTAGAGACTCTATCTGTCTCTGAAATGAAACATTTGACATCTTTTTTGAATGAAAGATTTGTCGTTGCAAGTCTGATTTCCAGAGGTAAGCAATTGTAGAGCCGGTTTGCAAGATGATTATATGTTCTCTGAACGATTGTTTTGGTTGAGCATATGAGCATATTGTGCTCAGTTGTGCATTGACTTTATGTCTTGTATTATGCCTATGATTTACATAGTTCGAATTCGTTCGGTTTTTATGTTGTTCAACAACAGTTCTTAGGAAGTAAAGTTGCCTGAGGTCCAGCAATGTTGATTCTTTGAAAAGTGCTTCCGATGAGTATTGTGGTGGTTATCCAAGTAGAATTTTTAGAAAATTTCTCTGTAATACGTCTAATTTTTTCAAATGCGATATTGCTACTCCACCCCAGCCAACTGCATGCATGCAAGACGATACTCAACAATTGCACAATAGATTGTTTTCATTCGCGAGGTATCTAGTATATTTCGTAAATATCTGAATCTATATAGAATGCTCCTCAATTTCCTAGTCACTTGGTCAACATGATTGTTCCATTTCAGGTGTCTATCTATCACTACTCCTGAAAACTCTATTTTTTCTACTGATCGTATTAATATATTGTTCCCGATACTCAATGTATCATATTGGGGTAGTGAGTTGGCATAGCAAGAGAATGGTGAAAAGAATGTTTTTTCGCAGTTTATTGATAGAATTTTATCTGCGAAACATTCAAAGAGTTTACCCATGTCTTCCTCTGCTTTAGCTTTCAGGTCATTCCAGCTATCAGCACTGTACAATACTGCTGTATCGTCAGCAAAGCAGAGAATGCTGCCACAAGAAAATAATATCATCTTAAGTAGGAATCCCTTCTCTGAATCCATACTGATTATTTGAATTGAAATTATTCTTGATAAGGTGAGAGACCATTCTTTTTTTGATTATTTTTTCTAATATTTTAGCTATGTTTGAAATTAGCGTAATTGGTCTGTAGTTTAGAATTTCATGTCTGTCTCCTTTTTTGAAAATTGGTTTAATAACCCCCGTTTTGAGTTCTTTGGGAAATTTTCCTGTTTCTATTATTCGATTAAGAATGTTGTTAAGAGGGAAAACTATTTCTGTTTTTATCTCTTTCAAAGTTTCAGCTCTAATTCCATCTATACCGGGAGTTTTGTTCATTTTTAGAGATGATATTGTTTCAATCATCTCCCCGTCTGTTGTAGGTTCCAAAAATATAGAGTGCATGAAAGATGCCTTTCTCAGGGGAGAATTCACAGGTTTTTGAATTTTTTTTTGCAACTTTTCGTCCAATAGAGAAATAGTGATTATTGAAACAATCTGCCATCTCCTTTTTATCATAGGTAAGACCACCTGTTTCATTTTTTATTGTTTGAATCGTGATAGTTTTATTTTTCCCAGAAATATCCTTCACCGTTTCCCATAGCGCCTTGGTGTTAGTTTGTGATCTATCCAGACAACTCTTATAGCAATTGATTATTTATTTCTGGATTTCGAACTTTTTTGAATAAGCTATCTCTGGTATTTATGGAGTTTACCAATCCTCGTGTGATCCATTGCTTCCGTTTGATGTTTCTGTGTTTAACGTTAGATGTTTTTGTGTGTTTTGCGATGAGATTTTTCAGCAATTCTAGAAAATGTGCAAAACTTTCGTCGATATTTAATGAGATAATATCAGACCAATCATAGAGGGTTAATTCTGTTTTCAAGGATGAATAATCAGTGTATTTACAGTATTTTGCATCTGAAGTCTCATATTCCTCGTCATTTTTGGAGGGGAGTTTAACGATTGTAGTGTAATGATCCGTAATGGCACATTTTAATACAATAGGTAAAACTGCGTTCAATTTTTTCTTAACAAAAATGTGATCAATGCATGTATTACTTTGTTGTCTAGTTACAGTATTCATGACGGAATGATAATCTAACTCGTAAAAGCTATTTAGATATTCAGTTATTATGTCATCTTCATCTAGAATGTTCAAGTTTATATCCCCCAAAAATATGAGATAGTCACCATTGACTTCTATATGATTTATTTTAATTTTGTTTTTCTTTAATCAGTGTTTAGAATACGATTAGTCGCCAAACAAATCACTTATTGGTTATCGGGGTAAAGTTAGGTAATTTTAATTTTTTTTTGCTTTTTTCTGTTTGTTTATTAAACCTTTTTCCCGGACAGGAAATGTTGCGGCTAAAATGGCCTTCTCGATATTTTTTAGTTAAAGTATGCCAAGTTGCTCAAGCCGGCTCTGTTCTAAATGTATTGTCATATCGTCTTTGTCCAAACGGAGTATTTAAACCAGTCTAAGGATATAGGTAAAACTAACACGACCGTTATGCTGAACGCGAATAATTATTGTGACTACTTTTGTGAGTGCACTCCGTGTTTTGGCTACAAGAGGCATCAGGTAAGTCAGTTTGAGCACTTATAGTTATTGATATAATCTTTGGCCCCAACGCAACACATGCGTAGAGAGATAATTATTATAATTGTGAGGATATTCAGTTCCAAGATCAGATAAATATTAGTCAATGTTTTCCAGAGATTCTGTTGGGAACTCATTTTGATATTCATATAAATTTTCAGTTTGATTAGTACTTCATTGTTGAATTTGATTTGGATCACTAATTGTTTGATTATAAAGTTCGTTGGAAATATATTTTTGTTGTTTAGGCTGGAATCTTGTATTACTAAAAGATATGTCCATGGCTTCTGGTTTACAGTTTTGGGAATTATTAGGTGTATGAAATTGTTTTGAATTATTTTGAGAAACTGGTTGATTAAAGAAGGAAAATTTTGATCATCTTCTTATTTCTAGCTTAATTCTAGTTCTTATAGACTCGATCGATGTTAGACCAATCCCAAGATGTAATCTTCGTTTTTCTTTTCCTCTTCGAAGCTGACGATTGATCGGTTCAGAACTATCGGATTGTATTCGATATTCGCTCGAACAAGTCAAATAGTTCAAAGTTTGATGTTCACTCAAATGAAACCGGTCACTAAAATTCGAAATTTTCGGTAAATCGTTGATACGAAAAGCTCACGTACTAAACGTTGAAAACTCCGAAAATCCTACCACGACTACGCCAATAATATTTTGTCACTACGAAAAATACTTTTTAAAAAACGAAAAATTACTGTTGAAGACGTTTATCACATAAAGGCTACAAACAATCTCTTTTGATATTACATGATCATTCCTTTTTATAGTTTTAATTGAAAATAAAACATAAGCAAATATTTTACATGGGTCAGCCACTATCGTTTCTTAACTCTCGCCAATCCAACTGGTTGCTCTCTATTCTGTGCATTGCTAGTTTCTTCACTTTGGATTCCAGCACATGATCTCGAAGGCGTCGTAGCGCTTCCAACACATCCCGGTAGGTGGATCAATCTAGAAATTCGTTCTTGGTTACCAGGTAGAAAACGTACCGTGATTGAGTCTCAATATCTTGCCAGGGACTGGCATTTATACTTCTAGTTTTTCTTATTGTCGAAACTTCTTCCGAAAGACAATTTTCAACCCCCGTGCGTTTTTGATACTGGCGTAGTTGTTGTGTGCCAGTGAATACTCTTCTGGGAGCGTAATCTGTGGTGACACCATATCTAACTTTTCCGGCACCTCCATATGCGCCGATAAATTCTTCGAAGGCGGGATCAGACGCTTCTTGGATATGGTTCACACCTTCCCCGATGTCATGGTTCCATTCGAATGGCGCTAGTCGATGTTGACGGTCTATTTTCAGTTTTCCATTGGGGATCTTGCTAGTGCGATAGATGTTGTCATCGATCTTTTTCTTGATTAAGCACGGAGCTTCCCAAGCTTTCTGTCATTTTGGAGAAGAACCAAGTCTCGTCTTAGGTTTCTGCAACCATACTTTGTTCCCTTCTTTGAAACTGCCTTATGTAGCCTGCATTTCGTACTGTTTTGCCATTCTATCGCTGGTAAGCTTAAGTTTATTTCGAATGAATTCGTACACATCGTTCATCCTTTTTCTCAATTTGATCACCTAATTTTCTCTCGGCCGGCAACCAATTTCTGTGAGACAAAGTAGCCTCAATTTACGTCCCCACAAGATTTTCGTGCACTGTCGTGCACTCACTGATGGCAGACTTATTAGACTATAAAAATAGTAAGAGATACTGGTCTCAGTCTTTCTGGTGGCTGAAAACTATTTTGGACTGTTACTTCTAAATGATCCTGTTAATTATCTCGACCATTTCATCTGACTGTGGATCTAACGCTATTTAGCTTGTCTCATTCATTCCCAGCATGTCTTAAATTTCCTGGAATACATGGTTCTCGAAATTTCTTCCTTGATCGCTGTGGATTTCGAAGGGCGCTCCATATCGGCTGATAAAGTCTTTCTCCAATACATTAGCGACAGTTATAAACTTCCACCCACTTTGTGAAATAATCCATTACAACCAGATTGTGTTTACCCACATTTTATGTCGTCGCAAATGATCCGGCGGTATCTATTGCAATGATTTCGAAAAGGGTTTCAACATTATATTGTTTCATGGGTGCCATTCTTTTGCGATGTGGTCCATTACTCGTAGCACAAGTCGTACATTTCTTACACCAGGCCTCCACATCCTCGGAGCTGTTCATCCAAGCTGTTAATTCAATAAAACCTTCCACGGACTCGCTGAAGGGTTTTTTCACTCCCATATGAACTCCTGATGGACTGTCGTGTAAATTCCTTAGTACCTCAGATACTCTCGTTCTCTGGACAACTAACTGTCTTGCCGTTTTCAATGATTCTTTTCAACAGGCCGTCTTCCAGGACAAGGGAGTCCCACTGAGCCCAATATATTGTGTATCGGTGAAAATCTTGCCAGGTAAGTCGCCGATTTTCTACCTTCCATTGCCGAATCATCTCTGATCTTCTCTGATCCTGGTGGGTGACCATTCTTTGTTGACTACTGTAGTTCTTGAAACTATAGCTTTCTTACATTTCACCTTACTACAGTGAGAATAGACAGCTGGGCACGACCGTCTAGGCAGGGAGTCGGCATTACGGTGACTCTCACCAACTCGATGTTTGCCCCCGTCTAGTTTCCCGTTTGACTATGGTTTTTGGGTTGCAGGATTTCTGGTGCGTTCACACAAAATACGTATATGCTCTAGCTCACCACAATTCCGGCATCTCTCCTTTTTCGGCTTCTTTTTTACCATACTCTTATCAAGTTGACGATTTTGTTCAGTCTGTCTTCGTCACCTTCTTCTAGCATGGTCTTAACTCTGTTGTACTCCGGAGCCTTCATGGCTGCTTCATATTCAAGAGGTTCTTGGTTTGCAGGAGTCATAGGGGGCCGCTTACTCGAACTGCGTACATGCTGTAGCTCTCCACAATTACAGCATCTGATCATCTTCGGCTTCTCATCCTCTACGCATTTTATCAAGTTGACGATCTGGTCCTGTATGTCATCGTCACCTTCTTCTTGCATGGTCCTACTTTTGTTGAATCTCCCTTGCTTCTTGGCTGCTTCATAATGAAGACCAGCGGCCAATGAATCGACCATTGCTTTGGGATGTGCTAAACGAAGCGTCCTCTGCATATCTACATAACTACTATAAGCGGCCTCATGAGCCTGATAAAGTTGAACAGTGAAAAACTCAAAGAGTTAAAAGGAGATAAAAATTATTTAAAAGGAAGCCTCAAAAGATTGCCATGTCTAGAAAATTCCTATCAATAAAGATGACTGAAAGTGTTGAAACAGTAACAATTCTCAAGAAAATAAGAATAAGACAAAAAAGAAGAGAAAAGGAAAGAAAGAAATTAAATGTTAAATGAAATAAAGCAAGCGAAGAAGATTTAAGAAACGATTAAAATTCCTGAAACCGGATTAACAATGAAAATTAAAGACTCCTGTGGAGAGGGATATAAGTTGCTTCATCAAAAGATAGCATCAATCAGTTAGAATCAGAAGGAGAATCTAAACTATTCAATTTATTGACCAAATCTAAGGTATTAGTAACTGAATGTGCAGGTCTGAAATGAGTTAACTCTCCTATGAGTTTATGTATAAATGTGGCCAAAATGGAGACTGGAGTGTTCAAGAAATTCACCACTGGTCTGATAGGGATGTCTACTTTGTGAATCTTTGGGAGACCATATAAGCGAGGCATGATCTGATTACTAGATATAAGAGAACGTGGGGCTGAATGTTGAATGAAAAAATCCTTCCTTCACTCAAAAATCACTTCATCGTAGAAGTGGAAGAGTTAATTGGATTTGTTTGCAAAACTTTGAAACTATGCTCAGAAAGGAATGACTCTACCTTATCAACATAATCCAACCTATTGAGGATGACCAAACAATTACCTTTATCAGCTTTTGAAACAACAAGATCATTAACCGATATCTTCGACTTATTGCCTTTGAGAACTGAATTCAAGTGTCTCTGACTATGATTTTTGTTTACTACGCTTGAAAACATACCGACAGTTCTGAACATAATTCCTAATCATCTCCTTGACCTGACTATCCTCCGGTAACTGCTCGATAACAACGTCTAGTTCGACAGAAAAATTCAAAAGTTCACTCTCAGAAACCTGACTGCTCAATGCAAACTTTAGTCCCAGCCCCAACAAATACATCTCATAATCATCAAACAAAATGTCAGAAAGATTCTTTACCCTATCGTGAAAAACAAAATCAGAAAATTTCTTGGTGTTTCTCTTTTTGTTCTTATAAAATTCATGCTTTTTTGTAATTAACCCATTGCGTTTTCTAATAATCTTGTCAAATTTATGCTTCGTAGCCCAACTCACCTCATCCACCACATCATTAAAGAAAACCTGTAAATTAATTAAATCATACCTTCCGACTAAACTATCATTACAATTTTTCAATTGACTATTAATCAAGGTAAGTTTTGCATAATGTTAGGTTCTATAACTTCTTCCTGTTGTGTTTCTTGAGTTTTGTATTGATTGACCCTCATAGATTGATATAACTTCACCATCATTCTTATCTTTCATTGGATTCGGTCATGTTAGTATTTCATCACACAACTTAATAACCGCTTGACGTTATTTTTCATAGACAAAGTTCTAGACGGCACCTTCTAAAAATAGTTTCTTCCTCTTGGTCACTTTTATAACATTTTCTTCCTCAATTTTTTAAGACGAACAGTTTCCAAAATACATCACTTTGACTTCTTTCCAGTCCACCGGGTACATTTATCAAAAACTTTGTATTACCTAGTGCTTTCTTGGAGCTTCTGAATTTAATTCCAAATAAATTACCTAGCATGGAATATATCATATTATTTGATCGTATATAAATCCTTGTGTTAGAAACCACATCAAGAGCGTTCTCTTTGGCAAGTTAATGAGAAATATAACACGTTAGGAAGTGAAACAGGAACATGTAAAATTAATGAATGGCACTGACGTTATATACGAACCAAATGTGAAAAAAACTTTAATCACCATCCAGAATCATTTTAGATGAATTATATTCAACAGGAATCGTCTCTTTGAAGGAGTCACAATTTAGACCAAAATCAGAATTATCTCAGATTAATAATTCAAATCTGTGTTTGTCGCTATTATTTGAGATGAAATACACAATGAGTTCATGTTATATTTTGAGATTTTATTTTGTTTTGTTCTTGTCAGTAATATACATATGTATATATATATATATATATATATATATATATATATATATATATATATATTATAATATATTCTATGTTCTTTAATAATATTTGCCACACGTTTGGGTGACAAATTATTATATTTCGATGTTTTATTAATCATTTAATAGTTTAATTTATGAATTTATACGATATGAATTTTATTTGTTGATGTCACAATTTATGATTGTAACTACACTCTTGTGAATATGCCTTTACCATTGAATATAACCTATTGAAATTTTTGACAGCAGTTGTCAAATTAATATGCCCGGCTCAGATGAATATTAAATTTCATATTGTGAAAGATAAATCAATACACAATCGACTAACTCACTCTTATCTCAGGGAGGGATCAAAGATTTCAAATAATAATTAAAATATATAAATTTTTAAAGAATTTTCCAAATTACATATTACGCTATTCCAAATCTAGAGTAACTGTTTGTTCAATATACTACGAGACAATTGAATAATCTTATGACATATGTGATTTTACTGTCAGGAAATTAACCAAATGTCACTCATTATATAAAAATTTCTATAGCCTGGAAATTATCAAATACAATGAGAAATGGATATGAAATGAGTACCAAAGAGTGATTGGAGTTCAAATTTATATAATATATTATAAAATAACAAATTACAAGAAATTAGAACTTTTCAAAATAATATAAACGCAGAAACAAAGATAGAATTTTCTATCAACCTTAAAATTAAGACAACCTATAATTATAAATCTACTCGCTAAATAATTTATCAAAGTTCAAAATGTTTGATTATATACTTGATGTATATCAATGTCAAAATACGCAAATTTCCGTTTAAATTGTCTATTCCAAAATTATCTTCGCATGACGTTGAATTTTATTTGAGTAACGTTACTGTAATTTCAATCGAATTTATTACTATGAGATGCATCTAATTTTGAAATATTTTTAATAAAAGCCTATTAATTGTTGAGAAATAATGTAAATAAACTGGACAGGACTCACCAACTAGATACTGGTTAACTCGTTCGTATTCTAAACCGTGTTTAGAATTCAGGAACAACTTTCTAAATTAATAATTTAGAAATTGGAAAATCACCCGCACTTTATCGATGCAATTCGTTGCAAATTATACACGCACTGGCTATACAATGCAGGATTTGATGATCTGATAATATTCATATAAATTACTATGATATTTTTAAATACATTTGAGGCAACTCTTATTTCGATGTTGCCTCGTGGGGATATCAAAATACACTCCATAAACTTCTAATATAATTAATTCTCCTCTCCTTTGGTTACCAAAAAAATTCTTTTTTTTTTAAAAAATACAAACTTGCGTTTTCCTATAACAAAGAGAGATTTTCATTCTTTTAGTATAATTGCAATTTTGCTAACAGAGACATCTGTATTCTTGTTTTCAAATCGTTATAAAGTATATTCTGCATTAATGTCATCCGAAATTGAAATGTCAAAATTTATTTGTATATTGATAATACAGTGTGTATCACTAGTGTTACATCCAAATATGCACCTTTTTTCTTATTTCAATATTTTCTTTAGAATTTAGATAGAGGATATGTATTAATATATATATATATATATATATATATATATATATATATATTATATATATATAATGGATATTTTTGTGGGGATGTGGCAATAAGACTCCAGAGTAAATTCTTTCGGATATTTATTCCCGAGCTTTCAAATGATTTTCATTCATTATCAAGGGATAAAATCTATATAAAAATTTAAAACTATTCCAAAATTCGCTATAGATTTTATCCCTTGATAATGAATGAAAATCATTCGAAAGCTCGGGAATAAATATCTGAAAGAATTTACTCTGGAGTCTTATTGCCACATCCCCACAAAAATATCCATTACCTATAAGTTGGCAAATATCTTTCTTCAAATTAAATTATTATATATATATATATATATATATATATATATATATATATATATATATATATATATATATATATATATATATATGTCTAAGGGTAGTTTCGGGGACCTCAAAATTTAATGCATACATTAGCCATATATAATATCTAAAATGTATGTATGCAATAATATTTCATATTTTTGTGAATATAAACATTTTTTTGTGTATAGCCATTTTTAAGGACTTTTCGTGGAGATAGTCGTTACATCATCACCGAGACTAGGATTCTCAACTTTTCCCACTTTTCGGTAGCAGACTATTGTATATATGGTATACAGGATGTGCGAAGAGTTTTGCTAGTCGATTCCAAAGTATATCTATTATAGATAATTTGGAATCTCTAGCCTACTTGAAAATCATTTTTTTTAATGGATGACTGTGGTAGACAAATGGTAGAGAATAGAAAGAACGGCTCATATGTCCTATACCTAAATTTTCAAATTCTATGCTGCGGAATGGCCAAAAACTTAATTTCCATTTCACTTTAAACTTGACTGGAAAAGAGCATAGAAGCCGATTTTCTCATTTTCTACTGTTTATTTACATTTACTACAGCCACCCATACTCACAAAATGTGACTTTTGAGTGGTTGTAGGTCTTTACTACACATAATAGATATTGAGATCAAGTTGCTAGAGCCAAATAACCAGACTGACTGTTATCGCTTTATTAGAAACGTAACTGCCTTTTACTAATCTGTTATCATTTAGTCCTGAATCATACCTCACATGAAACAAACATTTTGTTACATTTCCCAATTTGTAGCTTAGAAGTGAAATTACAAATTGAAAAAATATTAGAGCAAAATACAATTAGACCAAGTAATACTCCGCGGTCATCGCCCATATGGTAGTAGAGGAGAAAGCCGATGCTTCTGGCAAAAAGAAGTGGAGAATCGTTGTCGATTACAGAAAAATAAGCGAGAAAACCATTCCGGACAAATATCCGATTGCTCGAAAAGATGCAATATTAGGCAAATTAGGCAAATTTATTGATTTCTCTACATTAGACTCAGCATCAGGCTTCCATCCAATCGAGATGCACTCGGACGACATTCAAAAAACAGCGTTCTCCGTAGAAAATGGGCATTACAAGTATCTGAGTTATGGCTTAACAAATGCTCCAGCTACGTTTCAACGCGTGATGGTGTTATCCAAATCCAAATAAAGTAAAAAGCCATAGAAGTATTCCCAATTCCTAGCCAAAGAAGTTAAACCATTTTTAGGAATTCTAGGTTACTATAGAAAATGTATACAAAATTTTGCACAAATTACAAAACCATTTAACTCATGTTTAAAAAAAGGTTCAAAAATAGAATTCACGCCGGAATATGTCCAGTACTTCGAAACATGTGAAGAACTATTGAGCAATGATCCTATTTTAATATACCCCGACTTTACACAGAAATTCATCTTGACGCTAGTGCATTTGCAATAGGCACTGTACTGTCACGAGGTTCTGTAGGCCAAGACCGACCGGTGGCTTACGCCTCAAGGACGTTGACACAGGTGAAACAAAATTATAGTACGATCGAAAGAGAGTTTCTCGCAATTGAATGGGCTACAAAATATTTCAGGCCTTATCGGAAATTCACTATATATTTCGATCACCAACCCTTACTTTGGCTTTTCTCAATGAAAGAACCTAATGCTCGTCTCACGAGATGGAGATTGAAAATCGAGGAATTCAATTATCAAATTGTTTATAGAATATTTCAGGCCTTATTTATTTGATTGAAAATTCATTATATATTGCGATCACAAACCCCTACATTGGTGTTTCTCAATAAATGAACCTAATGTTCGTCTCACAAGATGGAGATTGAAACTCAAGAAATTCGATTATCAAATTGTTTATAGAAAAGAAACCTTAATTGAAAACGTACACGCTCTTTCCCAAAAGAAAATCAACGAAATTAACATAAATGACATTTTTGAATACATGGACGATTTTAACAAAAATATTTGTATTGACAGTAACAATGAACATAATCTACAACAAAATATAGCCCTCGACAATGAAGCAATTATAAAAAATATCAAGTAATGCTGAAAAAAATATCTTACGATGATTTTGATCGGTGATTCAAAATTTCTAAAACCAAAATGCTAACTGTATATAAAGACCCTCTCATTTTACAAATGAGACAGTTTTTTCCGATGAAATCAGGTTCATGTTAAATGGCACAGTTTATCCCCAGAATTGCAGATATTGGAGTAACACTATACCTAGATGGATGCGGGAACATAGAACGTAGTGGTCTAATATTAATAATTTTTTTATAGAGGAAAATTTGAATATACAGTTATTTAGATTTGTTGCGAAGTCATATAATTTTTGCAATACAGAATTCTATTGGTACCTAACAATATCTGTGACGATATATTTCAGCAGCATGGTGCGATGCTTTAGAGTTGCTGATCAAAATTCTTTAAATCAAAGTTTCTAACACAGTCAGGGAGAAACAGGCCCAATTAACTAACCATAAAATTTTCCTACCATCAGATTTTTTATAGAGACATCTCAAAAAGTTTGGATACGAAACAAAACCTGATAATCTGGATGATCATAGAAATAGGAAACTGTTAATAATCCGTAAAATAACAAATGAGGAAGTGCGTAATGCCATATTAGATTTTCACAATATCTTGATGGAACTTAATATCGAAAAATGCAATGAAACATGTTTTAACTTAATTCCTAGTAAATTGCATTTATTGCTAAAATAATTAAAAGGATAAATAAGGTATGATAATTAGATAAAATGAATACATAAACTGTTTATTCCTCTAAATAATTTTGTTATTGGAACGTTTTCATAATTTACCTTTTCAATAATTTTCGAATGAATAGAATTAGAACTACGCGGTTTCGACATTTGTATTTTTAATTTAATGAATTATAGAAATCTAAGAAAATATATCGATATATTTTCTTAGATTTCTATAATTTATTAAATTAAAAATACAAATGTCGAAACCGCGTAGTTCTAATTCTATTCATTCGAAAATTATTGAAAAGGTAAATTATAAAAACGTTCCAATAACAAAATTATTTAGAGGAATAAACAGTTTATGTATTCATTTTATCTAATTATCATATCTTATTTATCCTTTTAATTATTTTAGCAATAAATGCAATTTACTAGGAATTAAGTTAAAACATGTTTCATTGCATTTTGCGATATTTAGTTCCATCAAGATATTGTGAAAATCTAATATGGCATTACGCACTTCCTCATTTGTTATTTTACGGATTATTAACAGTTTCCTATTTCTATGATCATCCAGATTATCAGGTTTTGTTTTGTATCCAAACTTTTTGAGATGTCTCTATAAAAAATCTGATGGTAGGAAAATTTTATGGTTAGTTAATTGGGCCTGTTTCTCCCTGACTGTGTTAGAAACTTTGATTTAAGGAATTTTGATCAGCAACTCTAAAGCATCGCACCATGCTGCTGAAATATATCGTCATAGATATTGTTAGGTACCAATAGAATTCTGTATTGCAAAAATTATATGATTTCGCAACAAATCTAAATAACTGTATATTCAAATTTTCCTCTATAAAAAAATTATTAATATTAGACCACTACGTTCTATGTTCCCGCATCCATCTAGGTATAGTGTTACTCCAATATCTGCAATTCTGGGGATAAACTGTGCCATTTAACATGAACCTGATTTCATCGGAAAAAACTGTCTCATTTGTAAAATGAGAGGGTCTTTATATACAGTTAGCATTTTGGTTTTAGAAATTTTGAATCACCGATCAAAATCATCGTAAGATATTTTTTTCAGCATTACTTGATATTTTTTATAATTGCTTCATTGTCGAGGGCTATATTTTGTTGTAGATTATGTTCATTGTTACTGTCAATACAAATATTTTTGTTAAAATCGTCCATGTATTCAAAAATGTCATTTATGTTAATTTCGTTGATTTTCTTTTGGGAAAGAGCGTGTACGTTTTCAATTAAGGTTTCTTTTCTATAAACAATTTGATAATCGAATTTCTTGAGTTTCAATCTCCATCTCGTGAGACGAACATTAGGTTCATTTATTGAGAAACACCAATGTAGGGGTTTGTGATCGCAATATATAATGAATTTTCGATCAAATAAATAAGGCCTGAAATATTCTATAAACAATTTGATAATTGAATTCCTCGATTTTCAATCTCCATCTCGTGAGACGAGCATTAGGTTCTTTCATTGAGAAAAGCCAAAGTAAGGGTTTGTGATCGAAATATATAGTGAATTTCCGATAAGGCCTGAAATATTTTGTAGCCCATTCAATTGCGAGAAACTCTCTTTCGATCGTACTATAATTTTGTTTTACCTGTGTCAACGTCCTTGAGGCGTAAGCCACCGGTCGGTCTTGGCCTACAGAACCTCGTGACAGTACAGTGCCTATTGCAAATGCACTAGCGTCAAGATGAATTTCTGTGTAAAGTCGGGGTATATTAAAATAGGATCATTGCTCAATAGTTCTTCACATGTTTCGAAGTACTGGACATATTCCGGCGTGAATTCTATTTTTGAACCTTTTTTTAAACATGAGTTAAATGGTTTCGTAATTTGTGCAAAATTTTGTATACATTTTCTATAGTAACCTAGAATTCCTAAAAATGGTTTAACTTCTTTGGCTAGGAATTGGGAATACTTCTATGGCTTTTTACTTTATTTGGATTTGGATAACACCATCACGCGTTGAAACGTAGCTGGAGCATTTGTTAAGCCATAACTCAGATACTTGTAACGCCCATTTTCTACGGAGAACGCTGTTTTTTGAATGTCGTCCGAGTGCATCTCGATTGGATGGAAGCCTAATGCTGAGTCTAATGTAGAGAAATAAATAAATTTGCCTAATTTGCCTAATATTGCATCTTTTCGAGCAATCGGATATTTGTCCGGAATGGTTTTCTCGCTTATTTTTCTGTAATCGACAACGATTCTCCACTTCTTTTTGCCAGAAGCATCGGCTTTCTTCTCTACTACCATATGGGCGATGACCGCGGAGTATTGCTTGGTCTAATTGTATTTTGCTCTAATATTTTTTCAATTTGTAATTTCACTTCTAAGCTACAAATTGGGAAATGTAACAAAATGTTTGTTTCATGTGAGGTATGATTCAGGACTAAATGATAACAGATTAGTAAAAGGCAGTTACGTTTCTAATAAAGCGATAACAGTCAGTCTGGTTATTTGGCTCTAGCAACTTGATCTCAATATCTATTATGTGTAGTAAAGACCTACATCCACTCAAAAGTCACATTTTGTGAGTATGGGTGGCTGTAGTAAATGTAAATAAACAGTAGAAAATGAGAAAATCGGCTTCTATGCTCTTTTCCAGTCAAGTTTAAAGTGAAATGGAAATTAAGTTTTTGACCATTCCGCAGCATAGAATTTGAAAATTTAGGTATAGGACATATGAGCCGTTCTTTCTATTCTCTACCATTTGACTACCACAGTCATCCATTAAAAAAAATGATTTTCAAGTAGGCTAGAGATTCCAAATTATCTATAATAGATATCAAGGATACTACTTTGGAATCGACTAGCAAAACTCTTCGCACATCCTGTATACCATATATTCAATAGTCTGCTACCGAAGAGTGGGAAAAGTTGAGAATCCTAGTCTCGGTGAACTGGACATTATCATACAAAGAAGTTATAATGGATTTATGTCAATATCAAAAGCTCCGAATCAACAGTGCCTACAGAGATAACCATACGAATAAATAAATAGAGCACCACAAATATTCTGCGGCATAATCCTTTTACACACCAGATGAACGCGAGAACTCGAAAACGAGAAGTATTAATATTAAGAATTGGAAATTACTTGTAGACTATACAACACTGGTATACCCTTATACGTTGTTAGACATCTGCTGGGTATCCACAAATATTCTATATCAAAAAGTTGCCACTTTCGTACTTTTTACTAAAATGTGAAGGGCGCTCAACGCAGCAAGTGAGAAGTTAACACTAAATGACTGCTTATACCAATATGCTATAAACTCATTTATGGCATCGCACATTCGAAAAATATAAAGTAAGTACAAAAAATGGGTTCCCAACGGTCCCAAAACGAGTATTTCCGTCAAAAAGCGCGTAGAGATATTTTTATCATAATACCTCTCTTATATATTTGACAGAAAAATTTAAAGTAACAATGACAAGGAAAAATGGAGAATATACATTCGTGGAAGAGAGAATAGAGCAAATTCATCAAATCACAGGGAAATATATAGAAGAAACTCTACAAACTATCTAAATAGAAAAAGGAAGTGGAGAAGATGGTATTGCAGGGAAAATGTTGAAATGGCTAGTACAAAAATACACGAAATTATAAAATGTAAAAATGTATGGAAACAACAGAGGATTTCCAGATACTGGAAAAATAATCTAATATTACTGGTCCACAAAAAAGGAGAACAAACTACAGGGCAATTTATTTAGTTCAAATAGTGTGAATATTTCATAGAAAATTTTTAGTAAGACTTATAGAACTATTATTAAAAGTTGAAACAAGCTGCTGCTTATAGATCGGACACAAAAGCAAATGGTAAAACTTACATTTTAAGATGTCTGACAAGAGAACAATTGAAGAAGGAATCGAATTGTTATAACATTTATTAACTTAAAAGCAGTTTTCGATAAAGTGGATAGCGGGATATAGATCAGATGGCTTTTTTCTGGACAGTGGATTTAAACAAGAAAATAGTTTACGTACATTAATATTTATCATTGTGATGAATAAAATAGCAGAAATTGTTGATGAGAATGGACCACAATGATGTATAATAAAGGACAATAAAAATATGGGAACCATAGAACTTAGCAATTTAGTGTATGGAGACGATGTAAAAAACTTAAATTAGAAAGAAGTATCTTTCAAAAACGAACTGCAATGAGTATCCCCATATGAGTAGTTTAAAAGCTGATGATGGAAAATTGGCTGGATAAATAACAAATAAAGCTAATAACTCAACAAGAATATATTACTCATGCATTACTAACATGAGTATAAGATGATGATCGCAAACCGACGCCTAAAAATGAAAAATAGGAAAGGAAAGATAAATATCTTGTACCGACGAGTGCCAAACTGATACATATGATGCAATTGATATATCGGCATATGAAAAGGACTTTAATTAAGAGAAATTTAGTATGATTCCAATATTTCATAAAGTTTGATGGATTCCCATTTTCTATAAAATATGTTTTAGTTGGGTGCTGACCGAACAAACTCTCACGAAATGACTAGGAAAAAATGTTGCGGTCTCTATTAATCAATTCACATGCATAATACGTTTCATATACAAATGCACACATATAAAAGTGTGTATGCAATAATATTCTGTATTTTTGTGGATATAAAAACTTTATACTTTTTTGCGTAGGTGTATTTTTAATAATTATTCGTAAAGATAGTCCTAATAGACCCAGAGCGCGGGAATCGCTGATAGCCCGAAACTAACAGAAACCGCGGAAAAAAGGGCCCTCAAAAGTGCTAATCTACGGATGTATATCTTATTATATAGCATAATGTAATGGTAGATTTAAGCACTTTTCTAACGCATCTAGACTAAAAGTCTAAAACACAGGTTTGTTTGAGTGCAATTTACAATCTGTATAACTAAGGTTAACATCTCTAACATTTCGGAAGAATCTTCACCCTTTGACGAAAACGAGAAATTCATTTTATGGGATACATTTAACCGATCAATAACTAACAGCAATCAAATATTCACCAATGAAAAAAAATAAAAGAAACGGAAAGTATATACTTATAACATCATATGATAGCTAAGTTTCTCCAAACTTCTATTGTTCAATGTTTCCTGTTACCAAATGACATAATTTCATATTTTGTTACTCAATTTAATTTTTTGAAAGACATGCCTAGGAATCATTTTATAATCGATACCTAAAAACGAAATATGAAATTCATATTTTTTATCTTTTGTTTTACATTTAACAATATATTTTCCAGTGTGTATTTCCTAACCGTATTATTTAAATTTTTTTTGTTTAGCTTATTCCTGGTAATCGGCCAACATGGTTAAGGTTAAAAATAAAAAGATTTTTTGTATTGTTTACATTCTCTTCTCATTCATTTTATTTTCTCCACTACGTTTCGGCGTATTGCCATTTTCAAGTGTTCCTTTTTTTTCCTCTACAATGAATAATGTGGTATTTTATTATAATACATTTAACAATAAGAGACAAGACAAAATTGATTTAAAACAATGAGCTATTAAAACTTATACATTATAAATCTACTGTCGACTGTGGACATTGCGTTCTAAAATATTTTAAAATCAAATAAAGTTACTGGAACCTGTCTGATTTATAAAATCATCAACAAAACATACAAATAATATTCATAGGCGGGTAAGATGCAAAACACCTACAGCTACTCTATTAAATGATTGTATATCTTTGGGAGACTTTGAAGGTCCGTCTTATAGTTAATTGAATTTTTGTTCTTTTTGATACAAATCATTTCTTTGATTTCACGTTTGAATCTGTTTTCTTCTTTGTCTAAAATTTTAATGTTTTCAAAATCAAAACTATGGTGGTTTTCGAATGCGTGTTTTGAAAGGGCTGTGGAATGTTCATTGTTGGTTTTTATGTTATATTGGTGATTGTAAATTCTGTTATGTAGGTATTGAGATGTTTGACCCACGTATTCACCATGGCAATCTTCACATTTGACATTATACACTACATTACTTTGTTTCAATTTTTTGGTTTTCGGTTTAAGTTTAGTGAAAAAAGTCTTGGTATAATTATTCGGTTTGTGCGCTACATTTATATTATTTTTACTCAACAGCCCTGAATTTTTTCTGATGCACCTTGTATGTATGGTAAACTGATATATGTTTTGGTTGAGATATTATTACTAGACTTATTAATACCCCTATTGTTTGTGTCCCTTGCATTATTATTGTTATACATTTTATGTATTCGTTTTTTTATTATAGGATTGTAGAAACATTCTGGATAATCATTACTTTGTAAAACTTCTTTAATCTTCTTCAAATTATCAGGTCTGTTATTAGGATGTGAGAGTTTTAGGGCCCTGTCTGTAAGGTTATTAACAACACTTCTTTTGTATGTTATTGGTACATTAGAATTAAAATTTAAATATCTTTCAGACCATACATGTTTGGTAAACCAATTTGTCTCAATTTTACCGGTATTATCATATTTAATTGTTATATCCAAAAAGTTTATTAGTTTTTCGTTATCTTTCTCAAAAGTAAATTGTATTCTAGGGTGGAAGTTGTTGAATTTTTTAAGTGTATAATCTAACTTGGATGCTGGTATGCTGGTATGCGAAAGAAACACTTGAAAATGGCAATACGCCGAAACGTAGTGGAGAAAATAAAATGAATGAGAAGAGAATGTAAACAATACAAAAAATCTTTTTATTTTCAACCTCAACCATGTTGGCCGATTTCCGGGCTAAACAAAAAAAAATTTAACAATACAAATAAATAAAAAATCGGAACATATTGAAGTATAAGACAAATTTGAACCATATTCTGATCAAAGTTCTAAAGAAGAGGAACAATATTGATTGTCAATGTGATTATATTCGTAATGTAGTCCAACACGAATTTGAACTGTATTCTGATCCATGTACTCAAGTAAATTCAAAAAATTCCCTATCAATAATTGATAATGGTAGTGATTTAGAACCTTTTCAAAATTCAGCTTCCGAATTCGTATCATCAGACATAGAAAATTCAAATGGTAGTGATGACGAAAGTGATAATCAACAGGATATTACTAAAATTAATAATTCTATAACTCAATGTAGAACATCCCTAGAACAGGACCGTATGCTTGTATCTACTTCTAATACTGGAGCAAAAACACTTTTTTGTATGTTTTGCAAAAAATTTCAGAGCAAATTTACCAGGCACTTGGAAAGAGTTCACAAAGATGAAAAAGATCTGAAAGAATCTACACTATTAAAACCTGCTTGTTTTCAACGAAAAATTTGTTTGGATATGATTAAAAAAAGTCTCAATTTTGTTTTAACACACAGAGCGACATAAACAATAGTGAATTAATAGTTACGAGACGACCATAAGCAATATTAAATAGGAACGGGAATGATTATACAATTTGTAAACATTGCAAAGGCTATTATTCAAAATTTAATATTCGCCACCATGCAAAACATCGTTTTACATTTCGTGGAAAAAAAAACAAGAAATTTAAATGTCATGGAACGGACATGTTTAGCTAGTATCCATAACGAAGATTCTGTTATTCTATAAAAAGAAATATTTCCTGTGTGATGATGAAGTTGTTCGTAATATGAGATTTTATAGTTTAATTATACTTCATGGTAATAAAATGTGCTGCAAATACCGTCTTCAGCATCAGTATGCACTTGCAGCTATAAAATTTATAGGTGCTTTTGATAACATCACTAATCAATATAAGACTCCGTCGGTAGCATATATTTTGGGAACACTATTGACAAAATTAGGTAATCTTTTAATTACAGATCGTATCAAAGGAAAAGCTTATCAAGAATAACAAAATGCAGAGGATTTCTTAGAACTATTGATAGAAGTTATTGGTGTAAGTGTTAATAAAACTGTACTGGAAACACAAGCCCAACAGATACGGCGTCGACAAGTAGAATTACCTTCTAGAAATGACATCACCATTTTCAGAAATCATTTATTGAAGAAATCACAGTCAGCTAAGGAAACTTTAGAAGAATCATTTGATTTGAATGATTGGCTTACTCTAGCAGAAACAATATTGATTCTAATTGAATTATTCAACAGAAGACGAGCAGTAGAATGTGAAAAAATTTATATTGTAGATTATCAGACTTACTTTGGAATTGACGTGACATCTACTGATTTATCTTCAAATTCTAAAGAAATGGCAGAAAAATATGTACGGTTTGAGATACGAGGAAAACTGAACCGCACAGTTCCTGTTCTTTTATCCTCGCAAAAAAAGAATCAATGGACCTAATTTCGAAACACAGAAGACAAGCAGGTGTTCCTGAAACTAATAGATTTATTTTTGGATTATCAGGAGTAGAAAAAGATCGCTTCAAATATTTGCGATCTTGTAATATGATGAGTAAATACTTAATCCAGTGTGGAGCCAATGTTCCCACCAATTTAAGGGGTACAAAATTGAGAAAACATGTGGCAACATACTGTATTGAATTAGAGCTAATTGTGAATGAGGTGACTGACATTGCTAATTTTATGGGCCATAGTGAGAAAATACATATAAGTTGATAAAGCCGGCCTTTTGATTGGTCTGACTTTGACACTTTCTGCAACTTCTCATATTCTATCTTCGATAGTCCTTACGATAGCGGACCGAAATCTCCAAATAAACGCCAGTTCGTATAAGACTAATCTCTGACAATGATGTTTAATTTATAATTTCAAAGGATTGGTGAGATATTATATTTATTTTATAAATTACTATGCTTTAATTCAGAAAATTTAGGTAGATCAGCTCCAAAATACAGATATAATTTGAATGACTACTAACGATTGGTTTTATCGCTTTAAAACACTTGTAGTTAACCAAAAATTTATTATTAAGGAAATCAACGCTCTGAGTATGTGGAATAATTAATTGACACTGATTGACATTTTTTCTCTTTCTAATATGAATCTATTTTTGGACGGACAGGCCCGACCTATCTAAATTCAAATAAAATAATAGTTCGGACGTGTTCGGAATATAAGTTATTACAGACAACCAATTGTTCACCGAGAGATTCTCAGAAACTTCTGGAGAAACTCAAGGTTTTAATGACACCGACGAATCAGATATTGAGGCTGCTCAAACTGAAGGTATGATACTGATTTTTATCACTAAGTTTATTATGTATTTTTTTCATAGAGTAAATATTTTTAAAGGAAAAACAAAAGTACAAACCAGTTTAATATGACACTGCACATTTAAGAACCAACGCTTATTTCGTCTTCTGCAGTTTGTTAAATAAATAAAGTAATTTTAGTATTTTCAAATAAAAATTGGCTTTTATTAGAGTTTCTTAAATGTGTTTACTTGTGGCATCATCAATATTTGACACATTGGGTGGTATGAATAAAAACTGAGCTTAAATTCTGAATATATACTCTTGATCATGAGCATGAGGTTTGACCTTATAATGCATTTTGTAAGAATAAAAAATACTTCGGTTTGATGAGTACATACTCCTTGTACATAAGATACAATACTCAACATTTTACTTTTCAAATTTGTCTGAACCTACAACGAATGGCGCTCAGTAAGTGCACACTGTACAGTCAGTTAATTAGCGTACAATTCTTAAATGGTGGAGTGAGTTGAGTGAAAGCAGAGAAGAAGAAGCAGACACCATCTGTTCGACTATCAAAATAAAAAGCAGTCGAACTGATAAAAAAGAAAAGGGTACTTAATTATGGTACTCAAATAATGAAAAATCAATTATACAATGCCCCAGTGCACGTAAAAAAGTATATTCTGCTTGCCATCTTTCTTTTTCCTCTATTATACCCATAGGACTGCAGCGAAAATTGATACACTGTTCACTTTGCAGAGGTTATCTTATTAGCCACTTCGAAGCCAATATTGGATACCAAAGATTGGTAAAGCTCCACATCTTCGCCTACTTTTCCTGAAACCCCGGGCCACACAAGTATCTTAAAAATGTTTTAATGTTATCTTTGTTGCAATCAACACCACTCCTTCTTTCTCTTCACCCAAAAAGTGTTTTGAGAACCACTCCACATTTCGTTGACTAAGCCGATACAACGTTTTAAAGTCCCAATCATGCGTATTTCTTCTAGCCCAAGTTGAGATTGAAGAGCTCTGCCATAGCTCTGCCTTCTAGCGCGGGTAAATTAGTACTGAAGTAACTAAAGAAGAAAGTGGAGTCTACTGTATATCAGTCTCCAAAAGTATGGAGTAGATTCTCCTTCCGAAGAGCATAAACGATTTTTCATTCACACCAAAAGCGAGAATTAACACCAAATTATACATAAGAGCTAAAAATCTGCTCCTAGGTTCTATTCATACCACGTGGAGTATTTACTCTAAAAATAGGAGTATAATCTAAATGCTTATTTTTATTCATATAACAAATTATTTAGGAACAAACCGCATATATACATAACGAAATATTCTCTATTAACGTTTTGAATCCTACCTGGATTAATAAAGAATATTTCGAAATATATGTGGCTTATTCCCAAACGACAGAAAAATCAGAATTCCTGTCTATCCTTATTTGAGCTTGCTTTATTTTAAACAATTAGCAAAGATCCTTTTACCTGTTATAAAATGTTCCCTATAGTATTTCGTATATTATATCCTATTTCAACTTTTTTCTAATTATAACTTCTGTTGAATTTACTGTTTGGACGCATACTTTGTCGAATCTACACATGATATTGTTATGAATGAAACTGTTTCTAAGTAATACCACTATATGTATATTGGAAAACTATGAAAATTCCAAGATATTGACAGTTGTTTCAATATATGTATTTCGTCGTTAGAATGACAGAAGTTACATTTGATGTAATGCCTACCTGATGTTTGATAAATAATTTTGGCTAGACCCAAAAGTGACTTTTCTTGTAATTGACGTAATATATGTGAATAGAAAAAAGGAGATATGATACCACAAATATTGAAGCTTAGGTTTCATTGGCACTATGGAGATATCCTGGAAATCTTTTTTCTCATTTAAGATCAGTAAAACTGTGCAATGATATGTGGAACCAGGAAACACTATTTCTGTTGATATCTACAATTATTACTTAAGATGACAGTTTAATAGTGGAGAACTCCCCAGACTCAGCTGTTCATTGACGACTTCATATTGTGGGTCTCTTAAGTATCTGCTGATTTCTAAGTATTCAAGGAAATCTAGTTCTTGTTTCTTCTCACACAAATATGTAGTATCAGTTTCTTGTTCTGTATTATCATACGGATTAAAATAACCCGAAAAATACCCATTACGCAAAACATCTACTTGACACCAAACAATCATTAACACCTAATACAGAAAAGAAACCAGAACTGGATTTCCTTGAAAAGTTAGGAATTAGAAGACACCTATGAGGCCAATAACATCTTAGCTTTAATATTAGTAATGTCATTTGTTTTTTTATTCTAATATATCAAGTCAATTACAAGATAGTGTTTTTAAATGAAACTCACGGTCTCTAGTTAATTTCACAATATAATACAAGTTATTGAAAATTCTAAAAAATTGACAATTGTTTCGATAAATCAATATCATGTTTATCGAAACAATTGTCAATTTTTTAGAATTTTCAATAACTTGTATTATATTGTGGAATTAACTAGAGACCGTGAGTTTCATTTAAAAACACTAATATGAGCATATTTCACGAAGTAAGGGTCGACACAGTCAATTTTTTAATTACAAGATAGGTCACTTCTTGGTCTGGCCAAAAATAATCATCAAACATCAGGTAGGCATTACATCAAATTAACTTCTGTCATTTTGACGGTAATTTACACATATCGAAGCAAATATCAATTTTTAGTGTAATTAATTAGAAACAGTTAGTTTCATTCATAAAAGTAATCTAACTTCTGCCTTTTACAGAACTAAGTTTAAGTCATATCACTCCACGAAAGAAAAGGTCAAGTAAGTATAATAACGATAAACCAATTTGGTGGTATGTACTTATTTTTTTAATAACGTCTCCATTCGGTAACTTAAAAAGGAAGAAAAGGTGGACCACTGCAGAGAAACAAACAGCAATGGCTGTTTTCAACGACAACATTGATAACAACAATTATCCTTCAATAAAGAGCATACAAGAGGTTCAAAAGTTGTATCCGGCATTAAAAAACCTAAGTCCAGTTGTTATTAAAACGTAGATATCAAATCAAATGAAAAAGAGCAATTATAATTGTTTATGCTGAAATATTAGTTTTTACATGCCTGTTTTTATGTTTTTATTTTTACTACAAAAGTTAATTACAATGTGCATTTATTAAAAAGTTTCAACTACTGTCCCAATTTTTTTTATAAAAAACTTAATATTACGAAATGTGAACTCACTCAGAAAGTAACGTGTATTTCACACCTGTCCGATAAATTCCCTTCGGACTAGTGAGAAATGAAATCCCTGCTCTGCGATTGGTACAATTTACTATTCTGTATCTATTATGATTTGTACTCAATTATAGTCTATCCTCCTTTAAAAACTACTGAAGAACGTTTGAATAACAATGGTTTTCATTTAATTCCTTTATAGGGTTAACTCGCTCATTGTTTTGGAAAAAAGTGTCTATAAAGACGTACCCTGAATTTCAATTTTCAATTAATATACTTGGTCCTCAATACTACCAATAGATATATATATATATATATCATAATGTGTTTCCGAGGACCGTCCTCAAAAGAACCTATACAATGTTAATTCTTATGAGGACTGTCCTTAAAAACACCAAATGTCCCCAAAACAACCATAAGCTCCCTGAAATAGTCCCGAAAACTACCATACATATATGTATATACATATATACATATATACACATATAAATATAAATATATATATATATATATATATATATATATATATATATTATTGTGAAAAAATAATGCTACACACTGTATATATCTAACAACTTAAGATATTATCGAGTATAAAATTATTAAAAAAAAATACTATTCGAGAATCAAATTTAAACTAAATTAAACAAATGAAATTTCTTTAAACTTTATAATGTACCTTGTACATATGTACATGACACCGATATAAGAATTCAAACTATTTCAGAGAAAAGTTTATAAAAATAACATCACCTGTTATGAAATGAATGAGTCCACTCTTCGGGTGAAATCGTAAAATGTTTGTGCATGTCTTAAATTCTCATTAGATACCATTAAACTATTTGGAAGCCCTGGAGGTGTTTCTTGTAATATACCCAAAAGTTGAAATTCCAAATAAAAATATTAGGGTTATAAAATTTTTGACATCTGTTTGAAATATGTGTCAGTTGAGTAGAGCAAGGCCAACAGCTAAAAATTTTAAGAATTAATAATATATATGATATAGATATGAATTGTTTGTTTAAAATTGTAAGAAATTATGTTTCCTAAATTAAAAGTTAATATCTTAAAACATATAATGAAATCCATGAACAAAGAACTATGAGTTATTTTGATTGGTTGCAAACATTTATGTGATTTCAATAAACAGAGGGCTGATATAGGAATGAGATTTTTTGTTTTGGAAAAAAGGAAGGTTGTTGATTTTTGAAAAGAAAAAAGTAGTAGAGGGTTGGTGCTAAGAAAAGCCAAAAGAAACACATTATTTTTCTTTCATAATAATTATAAGACTTGTAAAATTTATAACCAATATTAAAAAGTGAATAGTGAAACTAATCTTCTAAAACGATTCCTGAACTAAATATTTGATATATACAGTGTTAATATCCTTTACATAATCATAGAAGAAAATACTGAAAGACTTTTCAGTAATGAAGTAATAAAAATGAACTGTGAATCCAGCTTTCCAAAAAGACTAGTGAAACTAACCTTATAAAACGATTCCTGAATCAAATATTCCATGTATACAGTGTAAATATCCTTTACACAATCCCAGAAGAAAATACTGAAAGGCTTTTCAGTAACGAGTTGATTCAAATGAACTGTGAATCCCGCTTCCCAAGAAATTTTCCAGAACTTCCTAAAAGGGAAGAAAAAATGAATATTCTTCTATAGAACATTAGTGGAAAACAAAAGGTATTTCATAATTTTTTTTAAATGAAAACTTACTTGTAAATATAAAGGAACATTAGGTATTGAATTATATCCGATATTCTTATGTACATATCACAATCGTTCATTTTGTATATGTATTTGTTTTTGTTGAGTACAATTACCAACACAACTTAAACGCATAATAAGTTGCATACGTACATGTATAATTTCATTGGTATGAATTTTGTGTGAAAGACCATCATAGATAAGTTTTATTTTTCTTTATATATCGTATGCAAGGAAAAATAATGTATTTTTTGTTTTTTTTTACGAGATAAAAAATTCTTTTCTCTGAAATAAATAGAATCATATATCTGTGAATCTGGATTCAGTGTTTTCTTTTGTAAGTTGGCAATACTGTTTAGACAGCATTCACCACTGAAGGTTTCCTTGAGATAAAGTATACAGGACCGCACTACAGAGATTTATAAAAAAAAATATTTAATTCAACAGAATTTTTTTAATATCAAATATTTGGCGCATATAAAATAATAATAACAAGATTTATTATATATAAAAAGCCCATGAACCCAGATCCTGAGAAGCTGAGTTCTCATATAGAAATTAATAATAAGAAGAGATAAAGGTAAGTGCACTGTGTGGCATTATTGTTGAACAAAATAATTTCTTAAATATACCGGGCGAATTGAATTAAAATTTTATTGATTTTGAAACACAAATAGTAAACCACAATAAAATGTCGGCCCAACGTAGGGCAAATTAAAAAAATATATTTATGCAAATTTAAATATTGAAATTTCTTTCACCTATTCGCTTATACCATTTATACTATCCACAATAACTTGTCACCGCAACGTGGGGCTAATATAGAAATTTTGTAAATAATAATAAAAAGCATTGAAATAAGTTTTTTTTACTGTATTAAAAGATTTTAAATACATAAAATGGAAAGGAAAATGACATTAAGGGACGGAAAGCAGGTAGGAGTCGAAAGTAGGTCTGATGAAAAAAGAGAAGAAAGGAGTAATGGTAGAGGAGATTTTTAGGTACAATATTTGGAACAGGGGAGAGAACATTCGGAAGAAGACATAGCAGAACAAGGTCAGGAAGAAGAAGATGCACCATTGTCAGAAGAAACAGGACAAGGGGTCAAACAAAAATCAAAAGAGAAAGAGGATATGGACGTGATGAGTATGCTTCAAATGATGATGAAAAGAATGGATCAAAACAATGAAGATATGAGGAGAGATATAAATGGAAAAATGGATAAATAAAATGAAAATATGAATAGTATGAAGGATGATATTAAGGGAGATATGAATAATTTGAATGGAAAAATGGATCAAAATAAGGAAGAAATGAATATTAAAATGGATCAAAATAAGGAAGAATTAAAACAAGAAATGAATATTAAGATGGACCAGAACAAAGAAGAAATAAAACAAACTAAGGAACTGATAATAAAATTGATGGATGAAAAATTGGGACATTTTGAGAAGATATTGGAAAAATCAAACACATACATGGAAAATAAAATAGAATCCACTAAACAAGAAATAAGAGGAAAGGGGATTGGAAAAATTACAGAAATAGACAATTCACAGATCAACAAAATCAAGGAAATAGAGGAGAAAGAGAAGGATTTCAAAGGAGAGATTCAAATGGATGTAAAGATACAAAATAAAAATATAAATGATGATACTATAGAACAAAAATTAAGTAATAAAATGGAGATTGACGAAGTGAAAATACAAAGTGTGATGGAGTTTGGAAAAGTTGAGAAGGAAACAGAAGAATTACAATTTATTAAAATACAAAGACAAATAAATGAGGAGATGATAAATATCAATTTACAGAATCTAGGAAGTGAGGAAGTCATGAAAATTTATGAAAAAGAGATTTATTGGAAAATAACAGACCCAGATGTTAATATATTGAAACGAATAGTGACATATGGTAAAGGAAATAATAATAATAGGGGGATACATTTTAATTGGCAGTTAGAGAAAATAAATAAGATACTACAAGAGACTAAGGAAGAAATAGAAGAAACCATAAGACAGAATATAGAAACAATAATTTATGCAGAAAATTTCGAAATGAGATTAAAACTTGGCAGAAATATAAAGATAATTTATCCAAGAAAATTTAATAGGATAATTAAAAATGAAATAATAGGAAGTGAGAGTATTATGGGAAATGAAATAATAAAAAGAAGAAACAATAATATGAAGAAATTGGAAACAAAAATTTTGATGAATCCATTGGGAGAAATTGATGAGATAGGGGATAACAAAATAAAAAAAGACTTAGTGGAACATTTAAAGAAATTTAGGATACAAGAGAATCAAATAATAAGAGAAGAGGATAAAACGAAATTTAGGAAAAGAAAATAAAATTGAATAACAAGGCTGTATTATAGGACTGAAATCTAGAAGACGAATAAGGAATTGTAAAAGGTCAATAAGGGATATAAAAACAACATGTAAATAAGAAGTTTATAATTAACAAATAATGTTTAAAAAAAACATATGTAAATATAATGTTGTAAATAGATAGAAATTAGGATATATAAAGATAATGATGAAAAACAGAAATAATTACATTAACAGATATAATACAAATGGATAATATAACAAAAAAACCAAAATTATAACAACAATTTAGGAAATCACAATAACTATAATAAGAACGATAGCAAACAAAAACAACTATAACAGAAACTTCAAATAAAATAACAACAAAAATAACAATTACAGAGATCAGTATTCAAAGGAGAGAAGAGAGAGTGATAACATATAAACATCCAAGGAAATATATAAAATTTGGGGAAGATTTAGAATAATGAGAAATAATGGGATTGAAAAATATTAAAGGGAAATTAAATGGAGAAGAAATAAAATTATTAATAGATACAGGTTCGGAAGCGTCCATAATTAAAACAAAACTAATAGAAGAAAACATTGAAAATTATGGAAATAATTTAATTGAAATACCAAAAACTACATTGATAGGAGCAAATGGGAAGAAACTATGTGAAGTAAATAAGTCTATAATACAAAAGATTGAATTGAAGGATGGGAAAGAAGTTGAAATGCAATTACTGTTAGTGAATAATTTGGAAACAGACATAGTAATAGGAATTGATGAATTAACAAAGTTTAAAGTAATACTTGATTTTGAAAAGATGGAGATAGAAATTGATGGGAATAGAATTGAATTTGGAAACGAAAATTTGGAAGAATTGGTAATTGAAGAGGATAATAAGAAGTTATGGAATATAGAAAGGAGTGGAAATATGGAAGAATTGGAATTAGTGTGTGGAAATAAAGAATATGAAGAGAAAGTGAAGAATTTAATAGAGAAATATAAAGGATTGATTGGAAAAAAAATGAGAATGGCAAAGAACTATGTGCATAAAATGGAAGTTAGAGGAATAGAGAACTTCAGAGTAAGAACATATCCCATACCTTACAAATATAGAAAAGAGGTTGAACTAGAAATACAAAATATGTTAAAGACAGTATTATAGAAAGATGTAACACAAGAAATGTAAATCAATAAACTGTACCAAAATAAGAGACTCCGAGAAATGTATAAGTAATAAGACGCATAACGAACACTGAAGAATTTAAAAAAAAATTGATTTGAAACACAGCTTTTGGTAAATTCCTTTGGATGAAAATTATGAATAAATTAATAACTAAAGATAAACTAAAAATTTGTATACATTTAATTATAGTATTATAAATAAATTAAAACTAACTGAAGAGGATACTGCAACACAGGATTCCAGAATCATCTTACAACAGCGATCTGAAATAAAAAGAAATGTATTACTAGTAAAATTGAAAGACAATATTCAAATAAAGTACTTGAAGTAAAATTTGCGTTCATAAAATTTTTCCTAGAATAAAAAATTTCATAAACGCAAAATTTAGGGGATGGTATTGTGAAAAAATAATGCTACACACTGTATATATCTAACACGAATCAATAACAACTTAAGATATTATCGAGTATAAAATTATTGAAAAAAAAATACTATTCGAGAATCAAATTTAAACTAAATTAAACAAATGAAATTTCTTTAAACTTTATAATGTACCTTGTACATATGTACATGACACCGATATAAGAATTCAAACTATTTAAGAGAAAAGTTTATAAAAATAACATCACCTGTTATGAAATGAATGAGTCCACTCTTCGGGTGAAATCGTAAAATGTTTGTGCATGTCTTAAATTCTCATTAGATACCATTAAACTATTTGGAAGCCCTGGAGGTGTTTCTTGTAATATACCCAAAAGTTGAAATTCCAAATAAAAATATTAGGGTTATAAAATTTTTGACATCTGTTTGAAATATGTGTCAGTTGAGTAGAGCAAGGCCAACAGCTAAAAATTTTAAGAATTAATAATATATATGATATAGATATGAACTGTTTGTTTAAAATTGTAAGAAATTATGTTTCATAAATAAAAAGTTAATATCTTAAAACATATAATGAAATCCATGAACAAAGAACTATGAGTTATTTTGATTGGTTGCAAACATTTATGTGATTTCAATAAACAGGGGGCTGATATAGGAATGAGATTTTTTGTTTTGGGAAAAAGGAAGGTTGTTGATTTTTGAAAAGAAAAAAGTAGTAGAGGGTTGGTGCTAAGAAAAGCCAAAAGAAACACATTATTTTTCTTTCATAATAATTATAAGACTTGTAAAATTTATAACCAATATTAAAAAGTGAATAGTGAAACTAATCTTCTAAAACGGTTCCTGAACTAAATATTTGATATATACAGTGTAAATATCCTTTACATAATCATAGAAGAAAATACTGAAAGACTTTTCAGTAATGAAGTGATAAAAATGAACTGTGAATCCAGCTTCCCAAAAAGACTAGTGAAACTAACCTTATAAAACGATTCCTGAATTAAATATTCCATGTATACAGTGTAAATATCCTTTACACAATCCCAGAAGAAAATACTGAAAGGCTTTTCAGTAACGAGTTGATTCAAATGAACTGTGAATCCAGCTTCCCAAGAAATTTTCCAGAACTTCCTAAAAGGGAAGAAAAAATAAATATTCTTCTATAGAACATTAGTGGAAAACAAAAGGTATTTCATAATTTTTTTTAAATGAAAACTTACTTGTAAATATAAAGGAACATTAGGTATTGAATTATATCCGATATTCTTATGTACATATCACAATCGTTCATTTTGTATATGTATTTGTTTTTGTTGAGTACAATTACCAACACAACTTAAACGCATAATAAGTTGCATACGTACATGTATAATTTCATTGGTATGAATTTTGTGTGAAAGACCATCATAGATAAGTTTTATTTTTCTTTATATATCGTATGCAAGGAAAAATAATGTATTTTTTGTTTTTTTTTTACGAGATAAAAAATTCTTTTCTCTCAAATAAATAGAATCATATATCTGTGAATCTTGATTCAGTGTTTTCTTTTGTAAGTTGGCAATACTGTTTAGACAGCATTCACCACTGAAGGTTTCCTTGAGATAAAGTATACAGGACCGCACTACAGAGATTTATAAAAAAAAAATATTTAATTTAACAGAATTTTTTTAATATCAAATATTTGGCGCATATAAAATAATAATAACAAGATTTATTATATATAAAAAGCCCATGAACCCAGATCCTGAGAAGCTGAGTTCTCATATAGAAATTAATAATAAGAAGAGATAAAGGTAAGTGCACTGTGTGGCATTATTGTTGAACAAAATAATTTCTTAAATATACCGGGCGAATTGAATTAAAATTTTATTGATTTTGAAACACAAATAGTAAACCACAATAATATATATATATATATATATACATATATATATATATATATATATATATATATATATATATATATATATATATTTTTGGCAAAAATATTGGGGTAGCAGCAAATAAAAGGACACTCTTTATAATATTTCCAAGCTTTCGGAAACGTTTATTTCCATCATCAGGGAGCACTACAAAAAATCACAAAAACGTTACAACAACTAAATGCGACCAACACCACAATCCGCCAAGCCAAAACAACCCCGACCAATCGCAAAATCTCTCTCTCTCACAAAAAGCAGCGAAGTAGTCAAGCATGTTTCAACCCAACAAAAAGCACTGATGGCGACACAAACATGAACTGTCAGAAAAGGTCAAACTGTGACAAAATTTTACCCGACTATAATACTGAAATAATTATATTTAATAACAAAGCCAATACATTACATTGAAATTCTTTTGTAGTCAAAAAATTTTGAAGAATATTATCAATTATGTAAAAACAACTAGCTATTCAAGCACCACACACTCTCATCTCTCACATAAGAGAGTGTATGCTGCAGGAATCAACCAGCTTAAAAAATATCTTCTATTTAAAATATGTATGTGATAGAATTATTTTTTTTTTGAATTTATCAAAGTAAACAAAAAACATTTATTGGGTATTATGGCACAATTCCAACCGTTTCAAAGCAAATTACGTCTATTATCAAAAAATTCCTTCATACTTACATTATGTTGAGATTAATAAAAATAGTTGTTATAACGCTGTGACACAAGAAACATGACAAAGTCGAAATTACTAAAAAGCTTAATAAAATTCACATTACATTTTAAAATATTATTTCCGCAAACTGAAACATTTCATACACAAACGGCAAATCCATCTATCACGTTATTATACGAAACTAGTTATAATTTTTTTCCTGTTAATGGTAGGTGCACATTCCAAAGCCACAAAAAACCACAACAGGTGGGGGAATAAAATTGAATGTTATTATTAAAAAGATATTTTTATGATAAAATTGAAGAATTATGTAAATCCCGAATCATATTGAAATTTTGTTGTGTGTCAACAGACAGTAAAAAAGAGTAAATTTCACTAAGATTTTTTATATCTGATTTTTTATTGATAGAATTTGGCTCCTGTGCGATAAAAGTCATTTCCAAAAAGAGCCTCTTATGATAATTATTTTCCATTGTTAAAACCTTTACATCAGAATAATTCATATGATGGTCCTCAACATTCACATGTTCTGCCAGAGCACATCTCTCTGGATGCAACCGAGTGTCAGACTTATGGGACGATATCCTTTGGGATAAGGTCCCAGAAGTCTGGCCAATATATTTATTATTACAATCACCACAAGGTATAGAGTAAACCACATTTGAGAGAGCTAAGGTTGGAGTCCTGTCCTTTAGTTTGCTAAAAACGGATTTAATTGTCAAAACTGTACTTAAAGCGATCTTAACGTTACTAAGTTGTTTCAAAATTCTACAAATTTTAGGGGAAACATCCCTTATATAAGGTATGGAAACATAAAAAAATGGAGTATCTACTGCAACCGCTCCAGCACTGGCTTGAACACTTTCAACTTGGTTGGTATTGTTAATATTACCATTATTGATGACTGACGTATTGAATAAAATTTTTTTTAATAAAGTCTTAGGATATGAGTTATCAATGAAAAGTTGGAAAAGGTGTTTAAGGTTCTTATCATGGAATGAAGGGTCAGAAATGTGTAATACTCTACTCTTCATTTGTTTTATTAAATTAACTTTCATAGAGTGTTTATGATAGGACCAGTAACTCATGTACCTCCCTGACGAGATTGGTTTTCGATACCAATCTATATACAACGTATTGTCAACACGAATAAACTTAGTATCTAAAAAAGGCACAGAGCATTGGTCGTCTTCTACCTCAATGGTAAATTGGATATAGGGATCATAGCTGTTAAAAACAAATAAAATTTCATCAACCATGTCTCTAGGTAAGGCAACAATCATGTCATCGACATACTTTTTTACGAATAATAGGGTGAAAGGTTAAACCGGGATTACAGTATCCAATAAGTCATCCATCACATAGCAAGCTATAATAGGGCTAATGGTAGCACTCATAGATGTACCAAAATTCTGTTTATAAAAGTTGTTCTCAAATGAAAAATAGGTGTTATTAAATAAGAAAGTTATTAATTCCATAAAAGTGTCTTTATCAATGCTACAATGACTGCTAATATCACCCCACCTCTTACTAATTGCTCTCAGTGCAGCGTCCAAATACACGTTACAGAAAAGAGACACAACATCCAAACTTGCTATTATGTAATTATCCGGAATATGCAATTTATTGAATTTATTGAAGACATCAAATGAATCACTAATAAAATACTCATTATCGGTATTGTAAGCTTTCGTCAAAATATCAGTTAAAAATGAAGATATAAGGTGTGTTGGAGCACCAATGCTAGCCACAATAGGACGTACCGATAGAGTTGGCTTATCTCTATCGGTACGTCCTATTGTGGCTAGCATTGGTGCTCCAACACACCTTATATCTTCATTTTTAACTGATATTTCGACAAAAGCTTACAATACCGATAATGAGTATTTTATTAGTGATTCATTTGATGTCTTCAATAAATTCAATAAATTGCATATTCCGGATAATTACATAATAGCAAGTTTGGATGTTGTGTCTCTTTTCAGTAACGTGTATTTGGACGCTGCACTGAGAGCAATTAGTAAGAGGTGGGGTGATATTAGCAGTCATTGTAGCATTGATAAAGACACTTTTATGGAATTAATAACTTTCTTATTTAATAACACCTATTTTTCATTTGAGAACAACATTTATAAACAGAATTTTGGTACACCTATGGGTGCTACCATTAGCCCTATTATAGCTTGCTATGTGATGGATGACTTATTGGATACTGTAATCCCGGTTTTACCTTTCACCCTATTATTCGTAAAAAAGTATGTCGATGACATGATTGTTGCCTTACCTAGAGACATGGTTGATGAAATTTCATTTGTTTTTAACAGCTATGATCCCTATATCCAATTTACCATTGAGGTAGACGACGACCAATGCTCTGTGCCTTTTTTAGATACTAAGTTTATTCGTGTTGACAATACGTTGTATATAGATTGGTATCGAAAACCAATCTCGTCAGGGAGGTACATGAGTTACTGGTCCTATCATAAACACTCTATGGAAGTTAATTTAATAAAACAAATGAAGAGTAGAGTATTACACATTTCTGACCCCTCATTCCATGATAAGAACCTTAAACACCTTTTCCAACTTTTCATTGATAACTCATATCCTAAGACTTTATTAAAAAAATTTTTATTCAATACGTCAGTCATCAATAATGGTAATATTAACAATACCAACCAAGTTGAAAGTGTTCAAGCCAGTGCTGGAGCGGTTGCAGTAGATACTCCATTTTTTTATGTTTCCATACCTTATATAAGGGATGTTTCCCCTAAAATTTGTAGAATTTCTAAACAACTTAGTAACGTTAAGATCGCTTTTAGTACAGTTTTGACAATTAAATCCGTTTTTAGCAAACTGAAGGACAGGACTCCAACCTTAGCTCTCTCAAATGTGGTTTACTCTATACCTTGTGGTGATTGTAATAATAAATATATTGGCCAGACTTCTAGGACCTTATCCCAAAGGATATCGTCCCATAAGTCTGACACTCGGTTGCATCCAGAGAGATGTGCTCTCGCAGAACATGTGAATGTTGAGGACCATCATATGAATTATTCTGATGTAAAGGTTTTAACAATGGAAAATAATTATCATAAGAGGCTCTTTTTGAAAATGACTTTTATCGCACAGGAGCCAAATTCTATCAATAAAAAATCAGATATAAAAAATCTTAGTGAAATTTACTCTTTTTTACTGTCTGTTGACACACAACAAAATTTCAATATGATTCGGGATTTACATAATTCTTCAATTTCATCATGAAAATATCTTTTTAATAATAACGTTCAATTTTATTCCCCCACCTGTTGTGGTTTTTTGTCGCTTTGGGATGTGCACCTACCATTAACAGGAAAAAAATTATAACTAGTTTCGTATAATAACGTGATAGATGGATTTGCCGTTTGTGTATGAAATGTTTCAGTTTGCGGAAATAATATTTTAAAATGTAATGTGAATTTTATTAAGCTTTTTAGTAATTTCGACTTTGTCATGTTTCTTGTGTCACAGCGTTATAACAACTATTTTTATTAATCTCAACATAATGTAAGTATGAAGGAATTTTTTGATAATAGACGTAATTTGCTGTGAAACGGTTGGAATTGTGCCATAATACCCAATAAATGTTTTTTGTTTACTTTGATAAATTCAAAAAAAGAAATAATTCTATCACATACATATTTTAAATAGAAGATATTTTTTAAGCTGGTTGATTCCTGCAGCATACACTCTCTTATGTGAGAGATGAGAGTTTGTGGTGCTTGAATAGCTAGTTGTTTTTACATAATTGATAATATTCTTCAAACATTTTAAATAGAATATATTTTTTTAAGCTGGTTGATTCCTGCAACATACACTCTCTTATGTTAGAGATGAGAGTTTGTGGTGCTTGAATAGCTAGTTGTTTTTACATAATTGATAATATTCTTCAAAATTTTTTGACTACAAAATAATTTCAATGTAATGTATTGGCTTTGTTATTAAATATAATTATTTCAGTATTATAGTCGGGTAAAATTTTGTCACAGTTTGACCTTTTCTGACAGTTCATGTTTGTGTCGCCATCAGTGCTTTTTGTTGGGTTGAAACATGCTTGACTACTTCGCTGCTTTTTGTGAGAGAGAGAGAGATTTTGCGATTGGTCGGGGTTGTTTTGGCTTGGCGGATTGTGGTGTTGGTCGCATTTAGTTGTTGTAACGTTTTTGTGATTTTCTATAGTGCTCCCTGATGATGGAAATAAACGTTTCCGAAAGCTGGGAAATATTATAAAGAGTGTACTTTTATTTGCTGCTACCCCAATATTTTTGCCAATTTTTCCTAACTGGTCAGCAAAGACTTCCAATCTTTATATATATATATATATATATATATATATATATATTGTTTTTGATTATATTTCTAGCTGAACTTCGTCAACTGGCGTAGACATTCAACTAGATAAATAATCTTAATTTAACAAAATTTATGTCGAAATTAATTATTTATTATGTACAAATTTACAAAATGGTACAAAGTTGTGAATGCTGAACTTCGGTGGTTTCAGATCGGAAGACAGTTTATGTTTCGATTTGATGAATATTAAAACTAACTTTGCTATTGAGTGTTGAACTCGTTTCGATGAGTATAAGAACTTGTTATTGAGCGTTGAGCTCGATTCGATGAGTGTGTAAAACTGGCGTCGATGAGTGTAGAACTTTGTTATCGAGAGTATTGAACTCGCTTCGATGAGTGTAAAAAACTTTGTTATAGAGAGTATTGAACTTGCTTCGATGAGTGTAAGAAAATAACTTTGTTGTTGAGCGTTGAGCTCGATTCGATAAGTGTAAAACTCGCGTCGATCAGTAGTAGAACTGATGAGTGAGAAACTGATTTGTTCACGTTGTAAGACGCAAGGGGCGTGTTTACACGTGGATTGGGTTGACCAAACGAAAATAACTATTTCCTATTGGCCAGTATCGTTGGACTCGTCGGGTTCATTGAGTAGAATCAACAATGGGTGTCTCCATTAGATATTTCTATTGAATACTCCAATAGCAATTGTAACCTTTTTACTCAGAAAGGTTATTCAAACATGTGTTTGAAATCTTCCTATCGTCGACCATAAAATTCATGCAGAAGTGACACTAAATTTAGGGTTTTTACAATACAATAGATAATAGTGTGAAACGTGACATTTTCCTAACTTCTTAACTATAGGATTTCAAACACAATGCGACAAGATGTTGACTTTCAAAAATGTGCTATTTCAATGCCCAAACAAAACTATTTACAATTATTGTTGCATAACGTGATATTTTAAAGTATTTAACCAAAGTTGAAAGTAAAATGAAACTATCCTTCGAATTTACAACAATATAAAAGATCTTATCAATTCTGAAACATATTTTCACAACGCTAGCAACTAAAATGAATTTACGCTCTAAATATATATAATGACGAAAAGAAGCATACAAATATATTACATATTTTAAAAGTATCGTGAACAATGAAATTCAAGATTTTATAAGAGAGAATACGATCAATTATAAAGTCTATCAATGTTCATCTTCAGCATTAGTCGGTAGAATCGAAAGTAACGCGGTTTTCACTAAAACAGTACGTACCACACCGTCACTACCGGGATAGCACTTCATGATTCTTCCCAGAGCCCATTGTGTGGGTGGAATGTTGTTTTTTCGTAGTAAGGCGACAGCCCCTTCGTGGATTTCAAGACCTTCCTTTTCCCATTTGGTGCGAACCATTAACTCATTCAGGTATTCCTTGCTCCACCGCGTCCAGAAGTGCGGTTTAACCGTAAGTATGTGCTGCTCGTGAGACATATGTTCACTGGTAGTCGGGGGGTAATCACGACTTTGCAAGTTGGTCAATAAATTACCTAATAATAAATTGCCAGGAATAAGGGTGATAGGATCGGTAGGGTCAGAAGAAATATTAGTTTCGTTTTCGATGATTAACCCATATAATCGTCCATACGTAAACAACCAGTCGCGACCGGCGACTTTGTACAAATGCTTTTTAAATCCTTTCAATATTGCTTCACCTAATTTCCCAACACGTGGTGGCTGAGGAAACTTTGCCTTGAAGCAGGTACAACACAGTTGTATATGTGTATACATTCGACTACGTCCGTCAATAATCACATATCTACGGCGTATCGACCGTAAACTTTGCTGAATTACAGCTTGCAAATATTTTTTCTGAAAATACATCATAACAAAAATTATAACATGTCGAATTTTGAACAAGATAACGGAGTGTATATATATATATATATATATACATATATATATATATATATATATATATATATATATATATATATATATATATATATATATACATATATTGTAATATATATGTATATGCAACACGTTGTGATGTCATATTTGTTATATAAATATGTCCTTCGTTGGGCCATATAATTGTAATTTATATATATGTTATCAGTATTTATGTTATTATCAATGTATAGAATGATTTATTATAATGAGATGGTTTTATTTTTGTTATTGTATTCATTCGGTGAGCATGAGGTACTCTGTACACCCTTCGGATTCCGGCAGTAATTGTAACTCTAATCTCATATATTTTATCTATGGTTTTTTTTTCATATATAATAATGACCTTCAATATTTTTCCTTCACTCTTTATTTGATGCGCCTATAGTTAACATTCTCAGTAAGATAGTTTACCTTGCATCTCACTGTGAGAACAGATGTTATGCATATCAGTTTAAAAAGAAGTAACTAAAAACATTCATTTAGAGAACAGTTTTAATAACATAATAAATAATATTGGTCAGGAAATATGTTTATGACATTGAAGAGAGTTTATGAAATGCTTCATATAAATATACAATTGAGCAAAGAAGTGAAAAAACGTTCAATAGAAAAAGGTAAGTACTATAGTTTGATTTACTTTTGATCAGATCTGTGTTTTGAGCTTTAAATTAGTTTAGATTTTTTTAAATATTCTTTATAATTTATCATAGATACAAATTTATGATAATAAATGTGTCAATGTTAAAGTTGGTACCAACAATACGAAAAAAACACTAATCTTTTAAAACCCCACTACTTTGTTTCTTGTCTATAAAAAAAACCTGCCTTGCATATTTTCCGTCCAGATGACGCTGTTTCTTTTCTGGGAGCCAATTCTTGATGTATGCTTGATATTTTATGATCTTCTAATAATTTGATTTCTAGCAATCTTAATAATTCTTCTAGGAACCTTTTATTAAGTTGAGTTCCAATTTGATTTGAATATTGTCTCAAGTTTCTGTTTTTTTATTTACTTATTATATGTCTTGTTTGATAGTTTATATGTAATTTCTTACTATTCACTGGATAGTTAAAAGTTCATTTGCTACTTATATTACTGATTTTGGACTTTTAAAGCATAATTTTGCTAATTTCATCTAAATTTTGTTATAATTAGAGTAACATGTTCTCTCTCGTTGATCACCAAACATCTACTAACGCTTCGTCAATCAACAAACTTCTTTTTGTTTTTCTCGTTGCTATATAAATTCATGTGTATGTTGATTTCCTATTCACTACCGAATTCTTCAATTTTAATTCATTTAGTGTCTATTTCTACATTCTTTCAATTATATTTCCTATCTATCGTGAGCTTTATTTATTTATAAATATTATTTGAGTCTTTTTTAATCCTATAAATGGTCTTAATTGTTTATATATTCAATATAAACATCTCATCTAAAACTAGTTATATTTATAAAACTACAACACGAATTCAATTTAAGTTATGTCCATATCAATTTTAAAATATTCTTCATGCCTCATTTATTATTCTTTTACTTAAACTTTCCCTTATTATTTTTATTTTTATCCCTAAATAATATGAATAATTATATGACAACAAAAATTCATATATTTCCTGACGCAATAAAGTTGAATTCTATGATTCTGCTTCTTTTTTAAACTGTCGTGTAATTCATCTACATTGAGATTCCTGACGTCCACGTCAATATGAAATCTAGCCCAACAAATTTCGTAAATGTTGAATCATTATATAATCATATGTTCATTCAAAACAGCTGTTACTAATTGTTCAAATAATCTTACCGAATATGGATTACATGATTCTTTTAGTTGAGGAGTTTATAATTATACGCTGATATTTACTATATACAATACACTACATGAATGATTCCTAAATGTGATGAATATAAGGTAAGTCCTTTACTTGATTTTCAACATTTCTTAACAAATGTATAAATATCGTATTCTACCATGAACTGATTACTTTATCGCTAAATTCCCTTGCTTTGATATTGTATATTAAACAGTTAATACCTTATATTTTATTATGTACATGTGAGAGTGAGATTTTTAATCATGCCTTTATCTGATCATTGTAAAATTATTATTATAAGATAGAAAAACAATATAACATAACGTATGTTGTATCAGTAGACATAACCTAGTGAGAAATCAAAAATAATCTAAAATGATTGAATGAAATGAGCTCTTGTATTAGTAAGTATTATAGAAATCATGTGATCAAATGAATTTAAGGATAGTAAATAAAAATAATAGAAGGATTTTTTAAATAAATACCTTCATCAATATAATCCAAGGTCAAGTCAATGTGAACACATAAGAACATTCTGAACATGGCCGTATGATTGCACAAGGAATTAAAACTTATCTTAGCTTGATATCTGAAATAAAATAGAATTAGTAACAGAATTGATAACAAATCATCAATATTTATATCTAATCATCAAAAGTAATGATCAGGAGTGAACGTATAAAAGAATTAATATTTATTTGACATACGGAACACAGCCAAGCTTTACGTCAATTAAATCTTTGATTCATGAAGCCTAACAAAAAGGAAGTGACGTCAAGAAGGGAATTTACTGCCAACGTAAATTTGTTGGTAACTAATAAAATACTAAATATAAAAATCAAATTTTGAAACCATTATTAATTTATTTGAAAGTAATAAAGAAAAAAAAAGATTTAAAGCTGAACAGTTGCTTATACGATATTAGATTCTTTAGATTGTAAATTTTATGTAAATAGTAAATATAAAAACTAATTAAAACATGAAATTAAAATATATAATCAATCCATCGAGATAATTATAAATTGTCGGTCCAACGTGGGGCAACTATAATAATAACACAATAAAAAAAATTTAAATAAAATCATGGATAGGAGAATGAGAAACGGAAAACAGGTTCAACCACAATCAGAAACATATTTAACAAGAGATGAAGAGGAGCAATTGATGGTCATGATGCAACAATTCTTCATAAGGATGGACTAGAAATCTGAAGAAATGGAAGAAGAAATTAGGGGAGACATGAACAGAATGGAGAAAAATATTAGGGGAGATATTAAAACATTTGGTGAAGATATGGCTAAAAATTTTAATAGAAGTGAAGATAGGAAATCGAACATGATGGTGGGAGATTTCAACCGAGTAGAGTGGAACATTGATGAAAAGATGGATAAGTTGTTAGATGATAAGAGTACTATGATGAAAAAATGATTGGTAAGGAGGATAATGAGGAATTAAGAAAGATCACAGAGGGGGCAGAAGAAATGAAGGAGGAAACTGAAGAAGTAGGATACATTGAATTACAGAAGCAAGCAAGTGAAGACTTCGTGCAGCATTCTCAAGAAAAAGTAAATAGAGAGATTACAAATTGGATGGTAGAATAGTTAAAACAACAGGCATATGTGCTAGAAGAAGTGGAATAATGGGTAGAAAACTAAATAAAGAAATGGAAGAAATGAACCGAAGATTAAAAGACACAGTGAAAGAAACTGAAGGGAATATCAAAATGAATGGGAGAGTTATAGAATGCCCAGGAAATTTTTATAATAATAATGTAGTAACAGGAATAAAATGGGACAACATCATGACTATAATTCAAACAAAAGTTTTCTTCAAAATAATAAAAAGTAAAATCAATAATGTAAAGGAATTTGAAACGCAAATTTCAATGAATTTATGGCGAGGAGTTAATGAGATATGGGACTTCAAAATTAAAAGAAGATATGGTGGAGAACAGAAAGAAGCTACAGAAACATAATGAGAATCAAACAACAAGAGAAGAAAACAAGAAAAAGGTTAGAAGAAGAAAAGCATATTGAATAGTAGAACATGAGAATTGGAATAAACTTTGGAAACGGAAAAGCGTGTATTTACCTTCTCCCCTCATAAACAAATAGCTGTAGCCTCGCGATAAATGTGGTGCAACGAAAATCATTCATGGAGCATATTGGTGCATTAGGAGTGCATTACGACCATATATGTTTTTGTTGAAAATTTCGATTGGGTGGGCCAACTTCACTGAGCTTATTTATGCGGTCTCTAATGAGCAAATGGTGATATTTTTCAAAACTTCTCTCACATAACCTTATGAATATCTATTACGGCTACAATCTAAAATTATATTATTCAAAATATCCTCAAAAAGTTAAACATATGGCTTTTCAAATGGAACTACCTATATCTTATTACATTTTTGAATTCTTCATGGAACACTAGTTTAATTCTAAAACAGGTTTCATGTACCTAGGTTTTCCTGTTCTTGAGTTGTAGACAAGCGAATTTCTAAACAGTTATTTAGAATAACTTGAACGATCAACCGTGATATTAGCCGTTCCAGTGTTCTATAATAGGGTGTTCAAATATTATAGGTCACTTTGGCGAGATTCAAACGTCAATTACTTTATTATTTCCACTGGATCACCCTGTTATTTTCGAGACAGGGAAAAGCACCATTCGTTTTTTTCATAGTACATAAATTTATTAACAGTTTACAAAAATAGTGTATTTTCCTCTTCAAAAATGTTTTATCAATGCGACTGGTGTCAATCATTGACAATATAGTTTAATTTCTAGTTAATTAAGGTGAATAGTGTCATATGTCACACATTGCGATTTACCTCTGTGAGATGCCAAGAGAAAGTAGTAACAGTTATGTTACTTCACTCCCATTTCTGGGAAGGACAATTTTTTTGGTGGAACTATAATTTATATACGTTCTAAGAAAGTCGATTGTCCGTCAGGAGCCGCAATCAAGAAATTCCAGGAATTCGATGATTCAAGAAGACGTTTTAATATATAAGCAACTACTTGTGAACCAGGAGTCTATTCTACAATTTAATTTCGTGGTGGATAGATGTGAATATAAATATTAGTGAAGTATTTTTATAAATTAAGTGTGTACATTAATTGAGTAGAAGGGGAATTTTTGTTGCTAAACAAAGAGTTTTTCTCGAGTAAAGTATTAGAAAAAAATGTTGGATGAAAACTGATATCCTCGTTACGTAAGGTGAAGTCATGTGCTAGGTACATCAACTGGTTAATAGATGTTGTGTAAGTTCCACTGATGAAAACCAGTTATCGGCAGTTGAAGTTCTGTTTTAATTATAAAGGTGTCGCAATTCGGATAACTGATTGTGTCGGTTTAATAATTTTTTTTCCAGAACTGTCAAGGTTCGACCATCACTGTCTTTATCTGCATAAGTGTGGGCGTTATGTAAATATTGCGTCCTAGCATATATCAATAATAAAACCCGGTTTTTCAGCCGGTTTTCAGGGAATACCCAGCCGAAAGATGCGAGGAGCTTATGTCAGGGACAAAGTTATTCGTAAACCGTAACATATGGATAATGCTCCTGGAGCATGGAGTCATGAAAACACGAAGAGACACACAACTTCGCTAAAGATTGCCAGACCATCGGCACTCGACACTTTTGTATTATCTTTAGCTTGTTGTTATTAGTGAACCGATAGCTGCAATAAAGACGATTTTTAATTTAATATTAATAACATAATTTTAATGCCATACTTCTCTGGTTTTTAGAGGGAATGTACATTTTAAATCTACATCTACCTCTAAATCCCACTAACATCTCGCAGTCTGTGGTACGGACTATGGATGAATTTTGAGTGTTCAGTATAAACAGGTTAAAGAACTCACTAATCACAGCTACGGGATTGTCCTTCTTTAGATTTTCCCTCTTTTCTGGATTGTCAATTCGTAAACTGGCTAATAGTATCCGGAAACGTTCTTTAGACATCTTCTTCAGGTGCCATCTCCATTTAATGAAGGTTGGCGACAATTTCGGCACACTTATTTCGGTTTTGGGTGGTACGAATTGAATATGATGTGTTCATACCAGTCCAGTCGCGTATGTTTTTCAACCACAAATGTCTGCGACCAGGACTACGTTTTCCTTCTATTATTAATTTCAGTATATCATACTTGTTGTTACGGTATATGTGGCCCAGATAAGGCGTCTTTCTTCGTCTTCGTCTTTCTTCTTTAGACATAATCGCTCTAAATATAACCCTGCCTGTCCCATCTATAGCAAACATACTTCTTATATCTTCATCGTTCCATTTAATAATTTCAGTGAATAGTAGTAACCCTAAAAGAACTTGCAATTCTATAAAATTGGTAAGTTCTGGTTGGTATTCCTGTCCACAATTGTTTCGTTAAATCATTTCTTTGCTATATTTTCAAAATCTGGGACATTAAAGGAAATATTTTTCCAGGAACTAGCCATATTTATTTTCAACTTTAGTAAAGTTTACACTGAGACGGAGTCTGGGAGACTTCGAAATGCGTATAAGTACAAGTCAAGATATATCAATCTCGTATAATTATAGATTTGTCACCTCAAAGAACACTACAACTAGGAAGATACTGATAGCGGCAAAGGCCCAAAATATTTGTGGGGGGGGAACTATAAATTATCAGACGCAGAGTCTGTCAGACTCCGTGTCAGTAGTTAAGGGTTAATATGTCAAGGTATCCTAATTCATCGTTTTCTAAATCAAATTGATTCGTCGGAATTAAGGTATTAAGTTTCTTACGCAAAGCATTTAACAGAGCCAAGAGAACAGGAAACTGGGAAGACTACAAAAAGGCTCTAACTGAATATAACAAAGAACTTAGAAGGTCCAAGAGGAAAACTTGGAGGCAATTCTGCGAAGGGATTTCTAACGTAGCCCCAGCAGGGCGCCTTCAAAAAGTCATCGCTAAGGACCACTCTAACTGTATTGGACTCCTCAAAAAGCCAAACGGAGAAGTCGACGAAACCATAGAGGAAAGCATGAGATGTTTATTAGACGCTAATTTTCCTGGTGCTGCAATTATTGAAGATAACGCAGAGGCAAATATTGATGAAGCCTTCATCAAAACTTCTAGATCAGCAAAAAGCCCAGGGGTAAAATTTTCACCCAGAATAGAATTGAATGGTCAATTAACAGTTTCAAGCCCTACAAATCACCTGGAGAGGATGACATCTTTCCAGCACTTCTACAACAGGGGTCCGATATCTTAATTCGCCACTTATGTAAAATATTCAAGATGAACTTCATCTTGGGATAAATTCTAAAAGGGTGGAGAGAGGTCAGGGTCTGCTTTATTCCTAAGAGTGGCAAACGTCCTCCAGAGGAACCAAAGTCATATAGACCTATAAGCCTCACCTCCTTCTTACTCAAAAGTATGGAAAAATACTAGACACATACATGATAAGTGAATATTTATTAAATGCACCGTTTCACGAGGAACAATTTGCCTACCAACCTGGCAAATCTACCTTAGATGCCTTACATTGTCTCGTAAGAGACCTAGAAAAGGCAATAGCTTCGAAAGAAGTATCGCTATGTGTATTCGTAGATGTAGAGGGAGCTTTTGATAACACCTCATATGAATCAATTAGCGCTGTTGCAGCTGCAAAAGGTATTCCACCTTCCATAATCAAATGGGTTCAGTCCATGCTAAATACGAGGAAAATAATCACCTACCTCGGAGACCAGTCGACTACTATAAAAGCGGTGAAAGGTTGTCCTCAAGAAGGAGTGCTATCACCTCTTCTGTGGTCACTAGTGGTTGACGACCTCCTAACAAAGCTAAAAAGAGAAGGATTTCGTGCTCTTAGGTATGCCGACGATTTAGTTATAGTGGTCAGAGGTAAGCACGACGGCATCATTGCCGATCGCATGCAATGTGCCTTGAACCTCATAACTACCTGGTGTTTGAAGGAAGGACTTTCAGTCAATCCTAATGAAACGATACTTGTTCCATTTACTAACAGGAGGAAGTTGAGTATACGCACTCCAAGCTTGAATGGTACAACCCTGTTTTTTTTTCGGAAGAGGTTAAGTACCTTGGAGTCATCCTTGATAGGAAACTTACGTGGAACTCACACCTCGCACACATCACCTCAAAAGCAACAATGGCTACAATAGAGTTGCAAAAATTGCAAAGGCTCGCATGTTTAGGAATAACGGGTGTAATGAGATCATGCCCTGGCGCGGCCTTGGATGTAATGCTAGATCTCCCTCCATTACATTTACATGTAAGTAGGATTGCTCTGCAAAATGCCTATAGGTTAACACAGGCTAAATCTCTAGAACCCAGTGATTTGACAGAACATCTCGAGATACTAAGGGTTGTATCAAACCCAATCTATGATGATGCCTAGGGACATAATGCCTGCTGAACAAGATTTCGAAGTTACTGTAGATGTTATTATCAGAAATAACTAGGGGTGCCCTCACATTTTATACTGATGGGTCAAAAACGAACGAAGGAGTAGGAATAGGGGCTACAGGACCTAATCTTAGGTTATCAGTAGCCCTAGGTAACACTCCCACAATATTCCAAGCGGAAATACTAGCGATAGACTTGTGTGCTCAAGAGTGCCTCAAAAAGCGCCTCAACGCAGCCAGAATATTTACTGCCTCCGACAGCCAGTCTACTTTGAAAGCTCTAAGATCTATAACTTATGAGTCCAAAACAGTCTGGAGCTTCAAATAATCTCTTAAGCTACTGACTAGACATAACAAACTATCTTTGTTATGGGTGCCTGGGCACAAGGGAATTGCTGGAAATGAGACTACCGATGGTCTTGCATAGGAAGGAGCTAGCACTCCTTTCATTGGACCCGAACCGTTTTGTGGCATTACTAAAAGCCACATTGTGGAAGAAGTCCGAGAATGGGAAAAAGAACTTAGTACAGCCTACTGGAAAAATGTTCCAGGCCAAAGACAAGCAAAAAGTTTGCTACAACCTTCTAGTCGTTATGCTAAATCGCTCTTAGAGCTTCAGTCAGATCTCAGAGCAATCACAGGACTCCTTACGAGACACTGCCCACTCAGATATCACATCTGCAAGATGGGAAAAGTGGACAGAGGAACATGTAGATTCTGCTACAGTGCAGATGAAACGGCTGAACATATATTATGCCATTTCGGAGTACTTGTTTGCCAACGCCATAGGTACCTGGAACGGTTGTTCTTAAGACCTGGCCAGGTAACGAAAATAGCTCCCAATCGGATAATAGGCTTCCTTAGAAGCCTTGATCTCTGGGACGAAAAAAGATGGAGGGTATACACAAAAGATCTTTTCAGGTCGCAGTGTGGAAAGGCCAGCTATAGGCCAATCGACCTCTTTGTAATCTATAATCTACAATTAAGCTTCTTTGTCAACTCTTCACATACCAAAAAATGGAATATCTCAAGATTAATGGAACCTAGGTACAGAATTTATTCAAATTGGACGCAATTTTCCTTGTAAAAATTAAAATTGGCATCAAATAAAGGACGTTACAGTTGAAAATTCGGGACATCCAGTATAAAATAGCTATAAATTCTTTTAATTCGTTGCCGTAATTAATACGCATATAGCTATGTAGAAGTATTTTTGAAAAATGTCACCGTTTCGTGTTTCATATTTTGATGTTCCGTATTTGTGTTTGTTGACTAATTATAATATTTCTTTTCATTCTTATTTTGAATATTTTACTTATTAGTTGTTCAGTGTATCCATCTGTTTTTGGAACAATTTATAGTTTTTTAGTAGCTGCGTATTTGACAGTATCTCATAGCAGTATGTCTATCAACCATTGACTATTCATTTTCTTGGCAGGTAGAGTGATACAAATTGAAGTTCAAACATATTGTGGACCAGCATGGTTTTATATACTACTCTGTTTTAATGATATTGTTGATTTTATGTAGCGGGCTTTAAAAAAATCGGATATCCATTTGGGTTGTAAGTTTTTCCTCAATGTGTTTCATTCATAATAGTTCTGTTGGATTCCACAACTTAAAAGCTGCTGGGACGCCAATGGCAGAAAAGGTTAACAAAAGTTCATTATAGGCAGGCGAAAACGAATGTTCGTGAGAATTTATTAGACGCTAAGTTATTATAGAAATATTATTTGAATTTCAAGGTAAATTATTTTATTTTATAGCATTACTATATTTAAAAAAATTGATTGTGATATTTGGGGTCTGATTCTTTCTTGAATGCCTTTTCTTAATGTTTATAAAATTGTTAAAACCTTGAACTGAATTTTTTTAACCAAAATATGTTAAGAATAACAAGTTTATTGTTGCGTATATGTAAATTGTTTATTACGTTTCTATTGTACCTTTCAATTTGCTGCATTGTGAACTTCAATTAAAAGCCTCAAATATTTGCAAATACTTAAACTTTGTACATTTACAACATTTGTCATCAATTGTCAATATGTAACTATTGTGTATTCCTGCTTGCAAATAAACAATTGAGGAGAAGAACTTTCTCGAATCATTACTAACATTTATGAAGCCACAACTTCTGATAAATTTGTAGTGAACGATTGGATTCGGACGTTACTTTTATTTTTTAGCTCTACATCTTTTTAGATCCTACAGTGCAACTATCTAACTATTCAAAAATATCAAATATTGATTGTTTCTTACCAAATGCGTATTCAAATCAAGTTAACTTTGTTATTTCTAAAATTGTTACCGGGTGTTGCGCAAGGGAAATAATTTGTTGTGTAAATAAAATTTGTGAAACTCTTTTCTTCTGAGCTTCATTCAACGTATCCGAAGACCACGAGTGGGAAACCAGCCAAAATATAGAATACAGTCGATTTATATGCTGACTAGGAAAATAGTCAAACTACGGAACACGTCGGGAATGTACTAAGTCCCCTTTAATTCTGCGCATGTTCCTTCGAAATATTCCATGTATATTTGTACCATAACATATGTAATGTATCTATATACATATATCGGTTCCATGACGGTCAAAATAATAGCAGAACGTCAAAAATATATTTTCTGTGAAAAATACACATATCTATAGTTTGGCGAACGCTCTTTGTATTAAGCGCACTTGCCAAATTTTGAAGTTGCCGTACAGGGTAGGCTTGTAGCTACGTTCTTATCATAAAATATGATCAATTTTCCAATCACAGTAATTCGGAATATCGAGGGCATATACAGGGTGTCCCTGGACTGATGGGAAAAAACTCGGGGGCCAAAATAATGTTAATACTTCATAAATAATTTTTCAATACATGCCTGTTTGAAATAGTTTTTTATTTTAGTACTTGTACAGTTGATCTCAAATTTTCAGCATATTATAGTGAATCTGTACGTTTATTTTGATAAAGTGAATAGATTTATAGAATTGCCTGGAAGCCAGAGACACGCTACTCTTAGAGGAGCGCGGCAAGCGTCTAGATACTTATTAGAAAAAATTTGCTAAGAATTTTCAAAATATTTTTATTAAACTAATTATTACGATACGTTAATAATGTATACATTTAGTCATAAATCGTATAATTCAGTTTAATATTACAAAAGCTTCGAAAATAATCGATTAATTTACGAGTAACGATAGCGTAGCTCGAGTCGTTTTTCAAGGATTACGTCGAGTAACTCGTATAATAATAATCGATTATTTCCAATGGATCAAGTGGTATTCGTAACAGTTATATAATGAAGGGACCGATAATAATAAAAATGGTGGTAAGCTGCTTACAAATGCATTTCTGCATTTTTTGCGTGTTCAGAGATGTTAAAGATCCAATTGCTTCGCTTATTTCTAAACTATTCCGAAGCGATTTTGCGATTTTGAGATGTTTTCTTACTTTTTGTGAAACTTTAAAAAGTGGTTACTATTGTAACACAAATTATTGAACCTACCGAAAAACCGAAGTGATTAAAGCACGTCGTCAAACGTATAATCGTTTATTTATACGTTCGTAATTTCTACTAGCTAAATTTATAGTGAATTATATAGAGTAAATGCTACAGTAATTGGACATCAACAGTTATTGGACAGTTTCATTTCAAATAAATGTAATAAGGAAACTTAATGTAATAAATGCGAATACCAAATAGGAAAAGTCGAATTAGTAACTTTCAGAACACACGGTAAAACATATTTTATTTCACATATAATTAAAAAGTGGAATGCGACCCACTTTTTGTTTAGAAAAATGATACAAAACCATAACAGCTTTGAAACTAATAAAACATTTTACTAGGTCAAAATTAAATAATTGTTTTGTATACAACTAGTTAATAACGAAAAATTGAGGCCGCGTCAAAAAAAAAATAAATTTGCAATTCAACAAAAAACCCCAAACCTAATTCGGGGGTAAAGTAAAAGAGCAGTCAGAGAGACAGACAGTATCGGGGCGACAAACGCGAAGGGAAAAATCCTTTCCCTGTCACGGTAACGGGTATCAGTTTTCTTGGTGTTAGCGGCTTCAGAGGAAGAAGTTTTTCTCCGTTGTGTCAGGGTGTAATAGGGATACTTAGATATCCTTGACGGTGAACACTGACCCACGTCGGTGACACAAAACGGAAAAACTCGCCCTCTACGCGAAGTTCAACATAGCTCGATACCGGTTACTAGCGTTACCCGCGGTTTCTAGAAAGATAGTGAAAGAAGGCAGTAATTCGAAGACCGGAGAAAGGGAGTTTTTCCACGCGGTAAGTTTTTAGACAAGTTAAGATTTAAGTTTTTTTTAGTGGGAATTTACTCGGTTTATTATTGTACGCTGGTTCTCAACTTGGTATATATAACGTAATTATATACATAGGTAGAAGCTATAACAGAAGACCTATTTCATTTTTATTCTTTCACGGGGATTTGACAAGTTGGCAGGTTTCATTTAGGGCCAGGCTCACAATTTCGGCACTGCTCGCTATATAAGATATGAGTTATCGTGTGTGATGTCAGAATAAGGTTTTCTCCAAAATTGTAGGAACATTTCACTTTCTCTAGGGTGCATATAACCGACAGGAGTTGGGCTCTATTTATTTGAATATTGTTTTACGCCACATAAACCGAGATTTATTTGTACCGAGTAACACGGGCCGGGAGCGTATGATCTTGTCTCCATGACGCCCAATTTCCAGTAAAATTTTCGCGACGATAAAAAAAAGCTAATTAACTCAGACATGATTAGGTAACTTCATTCATATCAAGTAAAATAATTAAAAATTGTAGGTTATACAAAGACCTGAAAATTTGCAACCCGGCACTTACGCACTGAAAGGGATTGTCGATAAACATTTAGTATTCATCGATCAGTAGAATCCTTTTTAACGACTCCGATTTCACTTTCTGTTTATACCGGGGGCAATGACTCCAAATCAGAGTCGTTTTGTGTATTATTTGTTTCAAGAGCAACATAGGTGTTTTTCGCAACGAGACAGTGGAACTTCAAAATTAGGGTTAAATCATACGCCCTTCGCACACGTTAAACATATTAAATGATAAGTGGGTAGGAAATTAATTTTTTTATTCTATTTCATGGTGAGGGATATTATACTTATTTGTTATTGGTCATATGTTATACAGCGATAGATTTAGTACGTACGATTTATAGATAAGTGTATAGTTACTTTGATAGTGAGGAAATCTAACAATTTGTCTTGGTATTGGGATTTTATTTTTTTATATATATGTATACAGAGAAAGTTTTATTATATTTTTTTTTCAACTTTGTGGTATCCCCATACTTTATCTATAATCCTACCCCAAGTTTTCCCTAGAGTTTGTATACATGGCGGATACGAGGACGAACTGAGAGAACAATCCTGTCCTGGCGAAGGAAATCAAACCGTTTCAAGACCAGGCGCTCCCAGCCTAAATCGGACTGGATTTGCCTTACACGCTCGGCTGCATATTTGACAAAAGAATTGGTGACCCAAGGTCGAGACTCATTACAGTGGTGACAGCGTCTTTATGTTAATAAGCAATTCAGTAACAAAGGGTAGAGTGGTGATAGATTTCTTAGAGTGGAGACAGCGCTCATTACATTAATACAATAATACAACATCTCGAGTACAGATGGCCCCACATGACACATTTCGGTTAAGTGACGCTGACAATCCCGCCTAATTTATAGCATTTGTCAGTAAAAGTACTCATATTGTTGGGATGTATGTATCAGAAATTTATTCACGTGAAGTATTCAATATTGCCTTGTTGGCTAGTTTTAATCGTTAATGGGCACATTTACACGTGATTAACCTTAAATTTCATCTATAGATGCAAGATATTTGATGTCCAATAACTGTATACTTTAAAGGTAAGATTTTCAATTATGGGACAACATGTCCAATTACTGATTTTAAAATTTATAGGCTTCAGACAGTTATTGTCCAAACGTTTATTTTGGAAATAGTAAGTGTTTACTTAATTATCAATCTATTCAACTGACAATGCCGAAGCAGCCCAATTACGACTCTACCCAAATTAATAACGCTCTTCAAGAACTGCAAGAAAAAAAGTATCTGTTAGAGAGACAGCTATGAAGTATGTTATTCCATAGTCTACCATTTATTTTAAATTAAAACATCCTAATGTTATGAAAACTTTTGGGCTTGCGCCAGTTTTAACTTAGCAAACTAGTTCAATGGATTTCTGATCTAGCCAAAAAAGGTTTTCCTAGAAAAATAGAGGATTTGGTTTCAAGTGTACAGAAATTATTAGAGGCCAATCAGAGAAAAAATCCATCTAAAAATAACCGAACCGGAAATGGTTGGATAAAAGCTTTTCATCGACGAAATCCCCGAGTGACAAACAAATAAAGTGAAGCAGTATCCACAGCAAGCGCGTGCGTAACTGCAGCCGATATACGCAAATGGTTCGGTGATATTGAAGATTATTTTGAGAATAAAAATTTAATTGACGTTTTGCAAGACCAATCTCGAGTTTTTAATGGTGATGGGACAGGGGTCTAGCTTCCTCCATCTACAGGTCGGGTTCTTGCAGAAAAGAGAACGAAAAATATATATACAATTGAAAAAAAATCATCCAAAGAGAATGTTACAGTAATGTTCACTTTTGCGGCCGACGGAACAAGATGCTCCCCTATGATAATGTATCCCTATAGAAGGATTCCAGAGAAGATTGCTCAATGTATACCTCCGGAATGGGATATTCCGAGAAATTTCAATGGTTGGATGACTCAGAGGTTTTCTATGAGTATGTGGCCAACATTTTTCATCCATATTTAGTTAAAAATAAAATGACCTTGCCTGTAATTTTATTTGTGGATGGGCACAAATCCCACATAACATATTAGTTGAGCTTGTTTTGGAACAAATTACAAATAGAGCTCATTGCGTTATATCCAAACGCTACTCGCATCTTGCAACCAGCGGATGTTGCAGCATTCTGTCCAATCTAAGCAAATTGGCGTGAAACTGTGAGACTTTCAATCCTGATGCTGTCGATTATACAAAGTATCTGGGATCAACTACTGTGAAGAACGATTCTGTCGAAGATACTGTAACGTTTTTCTAATTTATTTAAACAGTAAACGGGTGGGATAAACTACTTACTAATTTATTTAAACACTAAACTAATCACTAACACTTGATTTATATATAATCAACTAATCACTTAATTATATACACGCAGTATATTCGCTTGAACTAATTTATATGAACAGTTCACTAATTTATAATCACTTATTCACTTGTTCATCTCAAGATGTCAAATTATCAACTGAGAGTCGAATTTAGGTACTATACCAGTGAGCTTTTTCGTAACATTACCCCCTCCTTAAATGGAAGTTCCTCCTGGAACTTTTGTGTAGCCGAAACTGGATGTTGGAATCGGCAGCTGGCCCCATTTCTACAGTTTCCGATATTATGGAAATAGCAGGGCCCCGTCTTCATCGGATACTGATAACGGGGGTTGTAGCTGCAAATTAATATCTGGACACCGGTATTTTGAAAGATAATATCTACCATGTTCCTGATGATTCGCCAATCCAACTGGTTACTCGCTATCTTAGGCATAGCCAGCTTGTTCACGCTAGATTCCAACACATGGCCCCGTAGGTTTCGAAGTGCTTCCCACACATCGCGGTAGGTAGATCAATCTTGAAATCCATTTCTAGTTACCACGTAGAAGACGTACCGCGAATTATCTTTCAGTTTCAGTGTCTTGCCAGGGGCTCGAATCTGGTCTTCAAGTTTTTCTAATTGCCCGAACTTCTTTCAAAAGACGGTTGCCAACCCTCGTGCGTTTTTGATACGGGCGGGGATGTTGTATGCCAGTGAATAATCTTCCGGGAGAGTGAACAAATCTTGTTGTTCCGAAGTGACTCCATATCTAGCTTTCCCGTTACCTCCATACGTGCCCATAAATTCCTCGAAGGTAGGGTCAGACACATCTCGAATAAGGTTTACTCTTTTCTGTAGGTCATGATCTCCTTCGAATGGCTCTAGTCGGTTTTGGAGAAGTACTTTTGGTTTCCCGTTGGGGATCTTGCTTATGCGATATATAACGTCATTGATTGTTTTCTTGATTAAGTACGGACCTTCCCAGGATTCTTGTAATTTTGGAGAAAATCCTTTTTTTCTCGTCGGGTTGTGTAACCATAATTTGTCCCCTTCTTTAAAACCGCCTTCTGTGGCCTGCGTGTCGTACCGACTTTTCATTCTGTCGCTGGCAACTTGAAGATTTGTTCGAACTAATTCATGAGCATCGTCCAGCCTTCTTCTCAATTGGATCACGTAGTCTTCGCCTGCTAGATCTTCTCCAGGCCAGCAGCCAAATTCCAGGTCACAAGGAAGCCTCATTTCACGTCCAAACAGGATTTTCACCGTTGTTCTACCATTGACGGCAGTTCGATGAGCCAATGCGAATAGGGAAAGATATTGGTCCCAATCTCTCTGATGGCTGGATACTACTTTGGACAGGTATTTTCCAAAAGTCCCGTTCATTCTATCGACCATTTCATATGACTGTGGATGTAATGCTGTTGTCCTGGTCACCTCCATTCTCAGCTTGTCGCAAATCTCCTGGAATAGATGGCTTTAAAAAATTTTTCCCTGGTCACTGTGAACTTCCAAGGGCACTCCATATCGGCTGATGAATTTTTTCACCAATACATCCGCGACAGCTGTGGCCTCTTGCTTCGGGATCGCGTAAATTTCCACCCACTTTGTAAAATAATCCATTACAACCAAGATGTATCTACCACCATTTTCTGTCGTCGGAAATGGTCCAGCGATATCTAAAGCAACCCTTCCAAAGGGGCTTACAACATTATATTGTTTCATAGGTGCCTTTCTCTTGCGATGTGGTCCATTACTCGTAGCACAAGTCGCACATTTCTCACACCAGTCCTTCACATCGTCGGAGCTGTTTATCCAATAAAACCTTTCACGGACTCACTGAAGGGTTTTCTTCACTCCCAGATGACCTCCTGATGGACTGTCGTATAACTTCTTCAGTACCTCAACTACTTTTATTCTCGGGATAACAAGCTGTCTCTTGATCTCAGAACCATCATCTTTTTCAAGGACTCTTTCCAACAGCCCTTCTTTCAGGACAAGGGATTCCCACTGAGCCCAATACGCCTAGAGTTTCGGTGGAAATTTTGACACTTCTTGCCAGGTAGGTCGCCGATTTTCTTTCTTCCATTGCCGGATCATCTTCAGGTGAGGATAATTCTCCTGATCTTCTCTGATCCTGGTGGGTGACCATTCCTCGTTGACTACAGTAGTTCTTGAAACTGCAGCTTCCCTAGATTCCACCGTGTTGCAGTGGAAGCAGTCAGTTGGGCACGGCCGTCTGGACAGGGAGTCGGCATTTCGTTGACTCACACCAGCTCGACGTTCGATGTTGAAATCATACTCTAGAAGTCGTTCAATCCATCTAGCGATCTGGCCCTCGATATTCTTGAACTGCATCAACCACTTGAGTGCTGCATGATCAGTCCGGATTAAAAACTTCCTACCATAGAGATACTGGTAAAAGTGTTCCACGCACTTCACTACTGCCAAAAATTCTCTTCTTGTGAAGCAGCAGTTACGTTCTGGTTTGGAGAGGACTTCACTGAAATATCCCAGCACTCTTTCTTGCCCTCCTTGGATCTGTGAGAGCACTCCACCAATTCCTACGTTGCTTGCGTCAGTGTCAAGAATAAAGTCGGCGCCGAGGTTAAATGCCTCTTAAATGTTTCAAAAGCCGTTTGACAGTCTTCGTCCCATTGGAAAGCTCTTGCTTCTTCTGTAAGTCGCGTTAGAGGCTTGGCAATATCTCCAAACTTCTTGATAAGTCTTCTATAATACGTGCAAAGTCCAAGGAAACTCCTAATTTAATGTTTGTCGGTTGGTTGCGGCCATCGCTGAATGGAAGCAATTTTCTCTGGATCCACCGCCACTCCTTCATTGCTCACATATGACCTAGATAGTTGACTCTGTTTTGGAACAGCTTACATTTCTTCGGGTTTAACATGAGCTGGGCAGCTTGGAGTCGTTTGAATACGCCTTCCAAATTCTCCAGATGTTCGTCAAATGTCTTCCCCAGTACTACGATGTCGTCCAAATATACCAGGCATGTCTTAGAATACAACCCTCTCAAGACATTTTCCATGATTCTTTCAAATGTCGCAGGCGCATTACATAGCCCGAATGGCATGACGTTGAATTGCCATAATCCAGACCCGGTGGTAAAAGCAGTATTCTCTTCATCTTCTGGGTCCATTTCCACTTGCCAATAACCAGACTTCAGGTCCAAGGTGGAAAACAGTTTGCTGCCGGCCAAAGTGTCTAGCGTATCGTCAATTCGAGGCAGAGGATAGCTGTCTTCCTTCGTCACGTTGTTAAGCTGGCGATCATAAACGCAGAATCTCGTAGTTTCATTCTTTCTCTTGACGAGCACTACTGGAGACATCCACGGACTACTAGATGGATCTATTACTTTTCCTTCTGCCATCCCTCGAATTATTCTTTCAGCTTCCTCTCTCTTTGGTCGTGGAAGTCTTCGAGCTGATTGTCTAATTGGCTTAGCATTACCAGTATCGATTTTGTGTTTGACGGCTGATGAACTGCCAGTCCTTCCTCCTTTTGGTACGAATAAGTCTCGATACTGCAACAGAGATTCTCTCATTCTCTTTTGTCCAGCTCGATCCAAAGATTGATCAGCTACTGATAACATTTGTTCGAATCTGGTATTAGAATTGTCAGTGGTCGTTGTTTGACGAACCATAGACGTCACTGGTACGCAGGATCCAATCTTGGCTATGTTCTAGATGGTAATTGGGTATTCGTTCACGTTTATCAATTGTACAGGGATCTCCTTCGCCGACGTAACCAATCCTTTTCCAATTAGTCCTCCTTTGCCAAACTCCTTGTCGTGGTTCCTTGGCTAAATTTATAGTGAATTATATAGAGTAAATGTTACAGTAATTGGACATCAACAGTTATTGGACAGTTTCATTTCAAATACATGTAATAAGGAAACTTAATGTAATAAATGCGAATACCAAATAGGAAAAGTTGAATTAGTAACTTTCAGAACACACGGTAAAACATATTTTATTTCACATATAATTAAAAAGTGGAATGCGACCCACTTTTTGTTTAGAAAAATGATACAAAACCATAACAGCTTTGAAACAAATAAAACATTTTACTAGGTCAAAATTAAATAATTGTTTTGTATACAACTAGTTAATAACGAAAAATCGAGGCCGCGTCAAAAAAAAAATTTGCAATTCAACAAAAAACCCCAAACCTAATTCGGGGGTATAGTAAAAGAGCAGTCAGAGAGACAGACAGTATCGCGGCGACAAACGCGAAGGGAAAAATCCTTTCCCTGTCACGGTAACGGGTATCAGTTTTCTTGGTGTTAGCGGCTTCAGAGGAAGAAGTTTTTCTCCGTTGTGTCAGGGTGTAATAGGGATACTTAGATATCCTTGACGGTGAACACTGACCCACGTCGGTGACACAAAACGGAAAAACTCGCCCTCTACGCGAAGTTCAACATAGCTCGATACCGGTTACTAGGGTTACCCGCGGTTTCTAGAAAGATAGTGAAAGAAGGCAGTAATTCGAAGACCGGAGAAAGGGAGTTTTTCCACGCGGTAAGTTCTTAGACAAGTTGTGATTTAAGTTTTTTTTAGTGGGAATTTACTCGTTTTATTATTGTACGCTGGTTCTAAACTTGGTATATATAACGTACCTATATACATAGGTAGAAGCTATAACAGTAGACCTATTCCATGTTTATTCTTTCACGGGGATTTGACAAGTTGGCAGGTTTCATTTAGGGTCAGGCTCACAATTTGGGCACTGCTCGCTATATAAGATATGAGTTATCGTGTGTGATGTCAAAATAAGGTTTTCTCCAAAATTGTAGGAACATTTCACTTTTTCTAGGGTGCATATAACCGACAGGAGTTGGGCTCTATTTATTTGAATATTGTTTTACGCCACATAAACCGAGATTTATTTGTACCGAGTAACACGGGCCGAGAGCGTATGATCTTGTCTCCATGACGCCCAATTTCCAGTAAAATTTTCGTGACGATAAATAAAAGCTAATTAACTCAGACATGATTAGGTAACTTCATTCATATCAAGTAAAATAAATAAAAATTGTAGGTTATACAAAGACCTGAAAATTTGCAACCCGGCACTTACGCACTGAAAGGGATTGTCGATAAACATTTAGTACTCATCGATCAGTAGAATCCTTTTTAACGACTCCGATTTCACTTTCTGTTTATACCGGGGGCAATGACTCCAAATCAGAGTCGTTTTGTGTATTATTTGTTTCAAGAGCAACATAGGTGTTTTTCGCAACGAGACAGTGGAACTTCAAAATTAGGGTTAAATCATACGCCCTTTGCACACGTTAAACATATTAAATGATAAGTGGGTAGGAAATTAATTTTTTTATTCTATTTCATGGTGAGGGATATTATACTTATTTGTTATTGGTCATATGTTATACAGCGATAGATTTAGTACGTACGATTTATAGATAAGTGTATAGTTACTTTGATAGTGGGGAAATCTAATAATTTGTCTTGGTATTGGGATTTTATTTTTTATATATATGTATACAGAGAAAGTTTTATTATATTTTTTTTTCAACTTTGTGGTATCCCCATACTTTATCTATTATCTTACCCCAAGTTTTCCCTAGAGTGTGTATACATGGCGGATACGAGGACGAACTGAGAGAACAATCCTGTCCTGGCGAAGGAAATCAAACCGTTTCAAGACCAGGCGCTTCCAGCCTAAATCGGACTGGATTTGCCTTACACGCTCGGCTGCATATTTGACAAAAGAATTGGTGACCCAAGGTCGAGACTCATTACAGTGGTGACAGCGTCTTTATGTTAATAAGCAATTCAGTAACAAAGGGTAGAGTGGTGATAGATTTCTTAGAGTGGAGACAGCGCTCATTACATTAATACAATAATAGAACATCTCTAGTACAGATGGCCCCACATGACACATTTCGGTTAAGTGACGATGACATTCCCGCCTAATTTATAGCATTTGTCAGTGAGAGTACTCATATTGTTGGGATGTATGTATCAGAAATTTATTCACGTGAAGTATTCAATATTGCCTTGTTGGCTAGTTTTAATCGTTAATGGGCACATTTACACGTGATTAACCTTAAATTTCATCTATAGATGCAAGATATTTGATGTCCAATAACTGTATACTTTAAAGGTAAGATTTTCAATTATGGGACAACATGTCCAATTACTGATTTTAAAATTTCTAGGCTTCAGACAGTTATTGTCCAAACGTTTATTTTGGAAATAGTAAGTGTTTACTTAATTATCAATCTATTCAACTGACAATGCCGAAGCAGCCCAATTACGACTCTACCTAAATTAATAACGCTTTTTAAGAACTGCAAGAAAAAAAGTATCTGTTAGAGAGACAGCTATGAAGTATGGTATTCCATAGTCTACCATTTATTTTAAATTAAAACATCCTAATGTTATGAAAACTTTTGGGCTTGCGCCAGTTTTAACTTAGCAAACTAGTTCAATGGATATCTGATCTAGCCAAAAATGGTTTTCCTAGAAAAATAGAGGATTTGGTTTCAAGTGTACAAAAATGATTAGAGGCCAATCAGAGAAAAAATCCATCTAAAAATAACCAAACCGGAAATGGTTGGATAAAAGCTTTTCATCGACGAAATCCCCGAGTGACAAACAAATAAAGTGAAGCAGTATCTACAGCAAGCGCGTGCGTAACTGCAGCCGATATACGTAAATGGTTCGGTGATATTGAAGATTATTTTGAGAATAAAAATTTAATTGACGTTTTGCAAGACCAATCTCGAGTTTTTAATGGTGATGGGACAGGGGTCTAGCTTCCTCCATCTACAGGTCGGGTTCTTGCAGAAAAGGGAACGAAAAATATATATACAATTGAAAAAAAATCATCCAAAGAGAATGTTACAGTAATGTTCACTTTTGCGGCCGACGGAACAAGATGCTCCCCTATGATAATGTATCCCTATAGAAGGATTCCAGAGAAGATTGCTCAATGTATACCTCCGGAATGGGATATTCCGAGAAATTATAATGGTTGGATGACTCAGAGGTTTTCTATGAGTATGTGGCCAACATTTTTCATCCATATTTAGTTAAAAATATAATGACCTTGCCTGTAATTTTATTTGTGGATGGGCACAAATTCCACATTACATATTAGTTGAGCTTGTTTTGGAACGAATTACAAATAGAGCTCATTGCGTTATATCCAAACGCTACTCGCATCTTGCAACCCGCAGATGTTGCAGCATTCTGTCCAATCTTGAAACTGTGAGACTTTAAATCCTGATGCTGTCGATTATACAAAGTGCCTGGGATCAACTACTGTGAATAACGATTCTGTCGAAGATACTGTAACGTTTTTCTAATTTATTTAAACAGTAAACGGGTGGGATAAACTACTTACTAATTTATTTAAACACTAACACTTGATTTACATATACTCAACTCCTTGATTTTCTGGTCCATCTGATTTTCCATCGTTGTCATTTCATTCTCAATGTCTGATTTTAGAGACGAAATTTTATTTTCGACTTCAGCAGCAATGTCATTTTTCAATGATAAGATATCTGCAGATATATCATTTCTCATAGCAGAAAAATCGTTCTTTATTGCAGAAATATCGTTTTTCACATTAGTTGAAATCTTCTCTTCCATGGCAGAAATTGACGAGATTAAGGTGGAAGCCTCGTCATTGAATGAAACTGTTTCTGGATAAAAGCCGTCATTTTCCAGTGCCACTTTAAGTCTTTCTACTAATTCACTTTTCTTACCGGACGTTTCCAACTCACGATCTTCCAATTCTGCTCTTAGTTCCGCCACTTTGAGGTCACATAGTCTCTCGGCCATTTTTACGTAACAATTTATTTATATTATCCCACTTCTGACTCCAATGTAACGTTTTTCTAATTTATTTAAACAGTAAACGGGTGGGATAAACTTTAAACAGACGGTATGACTACTTACTAATTTATTCAAACACTAAACTAATCACTAAAACTTAATTTATATGTGCTCAACTAATCACTTAATTATATACACAGTATATTCGCTTAAACTAATTTATATAAACAGTTCACTAATTTATATTCACTTATTTACTTTTTTATCTCACGATGTCAAATTATCAACTAAGCTTATCCGCTGATCGGTCCATTATATATATATATATATATTGTTGTAAATAGAACATATACAGAACCCATATAGAATCCTGATAAAGGATATAAAATTAAAGTTTTGTCAATAAAAATAATTTACAAAATGATGTATCAAAATAATAAAATACCTCGTATAACAATATAACTAAGTATGACCAATGGTTATAATCAAAAAGATAGTAAATAAATATAAAAAGAAATCATAAACAAACATCAGAAAAACAGTTGTAAAAATTAATTCTTCAACTTAATAAAAACAACCTTAGACAGAACCTCACAAGTAAACGCAGATCAAGAAATAATATAACGCTGCATGGAATCTTAGACACCCAGAGCATCTGTTTATATTTGAAAAATAAATAGAAACTTCTAACAAATGTAACTAAAACTATAATGATTAAACAATAAAAAGACATTTAGAAGTAATAAAATATATAGAATAAGATATTTAGTTAATAATTAATCATAAAAGTAGGTATAGGAAATATTATAATAAGTAGGAATCTGTAATATGGGCAAGGTCAAGTTTATACCAAAATAAAACAGTTGAGACAAATTATACCAACATAAATTATTTTGAATGTGAAAAACAATAATGAAATAAATGATTACCGACATAGTTTATGTATATAGGTGTAATAATATCAAACATAATGAGAAATGAATTGTATATATGTATAATAAGTAAATATGTAGATTGTAGAAAACGTAGAATTAATGAAATTGCATTGACCAATCAAAACAGCGCAAATAAACAGTGATATGGAAAAAGACAATAATAATAAGGTGTGAGTGAATAAGTCAATGACAATAAGTATATTAGGTATAAAAAACTATAGTTTGCAATAAGTTTAAGTCAGAAAAACAATAAAAACAACAATAAACAAAGTGACAGGTGAAATTTTCAATCGAACTTTCGAGAACAAAAACCACTTCCGGTGACAGACGATAAAAAGGGTTGTGTTCGATGTAAAATGCGGGAAATTGGTAGTTGAGAGTCAGTGGTCATATAGGTAATACTAATATAAAGTTATCCTAGTTTTTTTTTAATGCAACAAGGTTATAATTAGTCAAAGGAAAAGTATAAAAATCAATATAAATCTAATCAATTTTAAAATAAATCAAGTGTAACAAACGTTTGTGAGACTACAAGTAGCAGAGGAAAAAGATTATCACCCAGATAATGAAAAGCAAAGGCTTTCAACATCAAAGGCGGGAAAATCTATTGGGAGCGTCTCCTCCGATGTAGCATCATTTCAAGAAAAAGGAACAAAAGGTCGGTTGTGTGTTTATTAAATATATTTGGTACCAAATAAATGAAACTTTCAAATAAGAACGTATAAATAATAATTTTAAAATAATAATTTCAAGTGATATAAAAATTTTAAGAGCTCATATACCTGGTTTAAAGTTCTGTTATCTTTACATAAATATAATATACCAGAGAAAAGTAATATTAAAACTTACCATTATGAAGTGTAGATAAATGTATAATTTCTTTCATGTCGAACTTCACCAAAAATATATATAAAAATTTCCACTAGTAACAGACCACAACTAATTCCAGTTTATATCAATACACAATTATTACCATACAGTAAAGTAATATTTAAAAACGTAAATTTTGAATCGATAAAATATCAAATATGTTTCCAAGTTCACATCCCGAAGAAAACTAAAATTTAACATTTTAAAATCATTTCATAAATCCTCTTAGTTAAAAAAAAAGGAAACACTTTAAAAAGTTTTTTTTGTTTAACATAGAAGCAAAGTTAGAAAGAGCAGGTGTTTGCAAATTTCTAAGAATTTCAACGCTCACAAGATTTCGACCAAGTTATGCAAATGAGCCAGAAAAAGTCGTGGTTGAAAAGAAAGGTATAATTTTTTTGGAATATAAAGAAAGTCATATTCAAAGTGGAAATTTAGATATATATAAAATAACTCATTATTTATGTATAACGTAAGAATTGGTAGAACAAAAGGTTAATCATTTATTTTATTAATAAATAGTTTCATCAGTCTAACTGTATAATAAGCTGTAACAAATAGTTTGTATATGAATCATTTTTTTATATGTGTTTTCAAAGGTTTTATTTCACAAATTTTTTTATCAGTCACATAAATATATCACATTAATAAGCAAGGTTGATTTTATTATCATAATATGCCCAGAACCCTACTGATTTTAAGAGTCGTAAACGAATAAGAGCAGCCGAGGTAAGAAAACATAAGAATTAAATAAACTACATGTTCATAAATAGCATAATAAATAAAAGGAAGCATTGAATAAAAAAATATGTAATTTGGCGAACCCAACAATAGTATAAAAAGTTTAAAATTTGCAATAAATATAATATCATTTCATATTCACATATCCATATATTCAAATCACACATTGATATATAATAATACTTAAAGTCCAATCATATTCAACTTGTATAAAGTATATTAATAAATATAGAGTACTTAAAAAATCAAATCATTACACACATATTTAACTGTACCACAACGTAAAAGACATATATATAGAACGTAAAGGTAAAAGTTAAATCACATTTAACTTGCTTACCCCAAAAGTGGGGCTTTATATAAAATAAAGTAGCAATCATATTTAACTGCAACCCCAAAGTGAGGCATTATAAAAATAAAATATAATCAATCCAATTTAACTTGCTCCTTAACGTGGGGCAATTAAAAATAAAGCATCAATCCTATTTAATATATATAAATATATATATATATATATATATATATATATATATATATATATATATTATTGACTTTTTTACTAGAAAACTCCGGACTGAGGCTTACTCAGAAATAATTAGTTTTTTGGCATTTTCAAGATAAGACTGGTCACAAAATCAATGTTTAGATAAGATAGTCGTAAACAGTTATACAAAATAACCTGCGTATCCGCCATAATTTTAACTTTTATAACTGGCTTAGACAGAGTCGGATTTAGGGACTATACCAGTGTGCTGTTTTGTAATAATACTAATGCTCGATACCTAGAATCTAATCAAACTTTGACTTTCAAGAAATTTGTCAAAATTGTAGGAAAACCCCTGATAGAAAAATTTTGTTAGGCAGATTTTACCAACGAGGAAGATGAAAACTTAAATAAAATATACTCAATATGGAAACATTTTCACTCCCCAGACAATAACACATTAACTGATTTTACATTAGAGCATTATAATTCTGTAACTGCTAGAGAATCAGAAAACAATATTATTACGATTCAACAGACAACATTTGAGGTACCAGATGTCAATGAAATTTCCAGTAGTATCATATCAGTTTTTCCATCCGGAAGTGTACCATTAGCAACTAAAATTGATTTATTTAAACTCCAATCATTCTGAGGAGCCTATTCCATGCTGCAGTACGCAAGATATTATTTACCATAGCAGCCCCTTAAAGCCACAAGATAAGAAGATAACAGTTCAGAAATAACTACATTGTCACCATTTTTATTTTGTCCAAACTCCCCGAAACGAAAATATAAACGGCAGATTGAGAGGACACCATACGCTGTAACTTCAGGGAAGTACTTGAAAATATGTGAAGTAAAAAGTGTCATAGAATTTGAAAAAGGAAAAGAGAAAGAGGAGGAGAAGAGAAAACGCGAAGAGGAAAAGCAGGAACAATTAGAAAACAAAGCCGAAAAATTGAAGAAAGATGAGGAAAAAGAGAACTTGATAACGGTATGTGGTAAATGCTCAAAATTGGTACGGAAAAATGGGCTGTTTTGTACCGGTTGCAATAAACAATGCCATGGTTCTGGTGTTCCTTTAACACATAGAGATAATAGAACGGGTGATGGAGATGATTATTTGTGCCATATTTGTTATAAAGAAGACTCTTACCATAATGAAAGGGATAATAGCATAAGTGAAAACGAAAACAATACTGAAAGCGACATAGATGGGTTGAACTCATTATATCAAGCAGAGAGAAAAAAAATGTGGACATTAAAAACTATTCTTCAATGTTTTCTATTGAATGAACATGAAAACTAGTTAAAAATTTTACCTCAAAGATAATTAACAAAATAGTGTCCAATAACTATATTTTTTATGTCCCATTATTGTGAAAATGTGTCCAATAACTAATTTTTTCCAAAACTGAAACATAAATCATCATAACCTTTCTACCAGTCTATATTTGTGTCTGCCAATTGTTAGAAATAAAGTACACATTTTATTAATTATTCTGACAATTTAACACATGTATAAAAAATCGCATACGCCACAGTGCAGTTGTCACTTTGACAGCGGCAAAAGTTAGCTTTAACTTTTACAGCGACAAATACACTAGTGGTTTTTCCACTTATTCATTTGTTCATCAATTATCGCGGTGTTGGTTACCAGAATAAATAGTTTGGCATGTTTGTCAACAACTTATTGAATTTTCAAGAACTAACAATGGGTCGATTCGGTGTGTCTACGAACGCCGAAATTAGTCAAATTGTACATTAAAATAAAAATGTTTTTTTTTTAATTTTTCATAAATAAAGTTTGCATTCATATCTTTCCAAATTTCTCATTCATTAAATTGTCCTGCCGAATTACACTCGAGGTATGTATTGATATTGGGTAAATTTGTGTTGTTCAAATTCTAAATTGTTACCTTTAGCAATTTTACTCGAATAACTGTCAATCTTCGGTGTCGTGTTTTTAATAGTTGACAGTTATTCTCGTCAAATTGCTAGGAAACAGTTTCTCATTAACCAACCCAAATTTACCCGATAAAATACAAACCACTTGTGCAATTATAAGTGAAACTTCTATTTGGCCCGTATCTCAAAAAGCAAACTTTTTACAGCGTGTGAAATAATTTTATTCCCTTAACTGTCCAATTACTGCATCATTTAGCCTAAGCAATGAAATTCTAAGATGTAATAACCCATTTAGTGGTTATATGCAGAGTATCCAGACCCTAGCCACTGGTGGGGATTGTCAGGACATAAATAAACTATAAGTGTGATTACTAAAGTAGTATTATATTTGAATTAATTTGATAGCAATAATGAGTAACACAATAAAGTGTTTTAGAAAAATATGAGGAAATATTTCTGAGAATTTGAACATGTTTGTAACAGTAAATTTTTTAAAATCTAGTTCGATATTAAAAATATTCGGTTGAATTGAAATTTCAACATTTCTTGTGTTAAATTTACAATAATATTATTAAAGTATAATGTAATGTGGTGAATCCAGATCAAAATATATCACGTCTACATATCGAGAGCTATTCTCAGCTATAGTATTTGGCAGTTGTACCCAACGAGGTAAGAGAAAGAGTAGGGAATGTTAAAAGTGGTAGGGGGTAAACCAACTTTAAACGGAAGTCACCATATTGAGAAGCTATATTACGTCATCAATGCTTGTGTCAAATTGAAAAGCCACTTTTCTTCATTAATGTTTTTTATTTAAAAAATAGCTATTTCGAGTATTAGCGTGAATGTAAGTTAGTATTAAGTTTTACAATAATGTCTTGTGAATATATATTTATCAAATTTGTATTAGTGTTTTAAATGAAACTTACTCTTTCTAATTAACTCCACAGTATATTGAAAAATGTTCCAGATTTTAGAAAATTGACAATTGTTTTGATATTACGTAAATAGTATCGTCAGAATATAGCATTTATTATCAACAACGAAGTTGATGTTCAAAGAACATATTCTAATAATATGTTTCTTAATCAATTTTTCTATTCACTTTCATTTGCTACTCTCCTTCCAAACTGAGTATTATTTCATTTAAAAAGTGGAATGGGGAATTTACAAAATCTCTTCCAAATTGATCAATTCTCGCTACTTTCCAATAAAAACCTTTTCATAATTGGAACCTAATCTTTTTATTATGTGAGTTAGGATTACGACTGCGTTGCGATAATTCCGTTGTATCCTATTAGAATACTTGATTTCGATTCTACCTCACGTTGGTTGGTTAAAGTGGTTTACGTCACTCTTGTTAGCACTCACAAACAACCTCTAGGGTATATTCAAATTGTGCCACTCTAAATTTCCAGAAACTGATTTATGAAGTGATATCATACTTATATGAGAGAAGTGGCGAAAGTGTATTTGAAAAAAATTCGGGTTAACACCAAAATTTAATTGATGCCTCATAAAAACATTAATATGAAATGAAAAATGTGACGAGATGGCAGTGGTTTTTATAACTTTTGCATCACTCTAACTAAAAATGTTTTCAGATTTTGTATAGCAATTTCATTTGAATTGGAAGGTTTTTTATATCGCAGCAAATCTACTTATTTCAAAAATATAAATGAAACCAATCAAATTAACACATTTTTTCAACATGTCAATTAGCTTTTGAATTTTAAAATGTTGGTCTGCAAAAGACAAAAAATACGAAATCGCTGCGATCCACGGGCTATACTTGAATATTTTTCCATTGAAAGAGGTGTTTTCACCCCCTTGTTCGGATAGCAAAATGATATTTTCTTCGAATAAATGACTTCTCCAGGTATATCTCAAGTACTTTGTATGCAGAATTTCCTTCGATATTCAGAAATACTCCTAACAAACAGATCACTCTAACGAAGTAGTTTTGGATTTCACCATAAAATTAATTGAATCAATATTTTCAAGTTTTTAGTGGACTATTCACAAAAATGGGTTGAGTTCAAATCAAAATATTGATACGTTTCAATTTTGTTGCTGTGCGAATTCAGTTACTGAAACTTTAAAATATAGTTCCTGATTTAATTTAACATTATTTTGACTTACAATATATATTAGGAAATCCAGTGTCATCTATTTTTGGAAATCATTCATAATGTTACGAAATAGCACACTGGTATAGTCCCTGAATCCGACTCTGTCTAAGCCATGTATGAAAGTTAATATTATGGCGTATGCGCAAGGATTTCTTAGAATTGTCTACGATTGTGGCTATCTTATCTAGACATTGTTTTTGTGTAAGCCGCAATCTAGAATTATCTAGTAGAAAAGGCACTAATATATATATATATATATATATATATATATATATATATATATATATATATATATATATATATATATATATATATATGAAGAACCGATCAGCGTAGGAGTTCAGTTTAGTTGATGAAGTGATCTCGACAAATAAACAAGCATACACCGAAACAGCGAACAGTTAAAGTGTTGATATAAATTAATAATTAAGGTTGTGTGTATATAAATTAAATTTGAGTGAATAGTTAAGAGTATATAAATCAAGTGTTAGTGAGTAGTTTAGGGTTTAAATGAATTCGTAAGTAGCCATACCGTGTGTTCAAAGTTTATCCCACACGTTCACTGTTGAAATAAATAAGAAAAACAGTACAATAATATCATACAACTATAAACAATAAGTGGATGGGTAATGAAAGAGTTGTAACATTATTTTGTTGTATGCTAAATGCATGAATTCTTATCACCGTTTATGATTATGTTAACATTTGTGACAGAGCTGATGTCTATGTTAGTTTCATTCACTACAGTTGATGGACGGTCTTTCGCATACCGAAATTACTTGGCCAATGTGGTTGTGATTCCTCCATGTAGTCGCTAACTCGAAACTGCATGAGGGTAGAGTTTGAGCTACCGCGAATTATTGTCTGTCTCCGACAGTCAACACGCTGGAGTGAGTGGTGTGTGATTCAGACGGTAGAGTTGGATTTATTGTCTCAATTAGTAAATATTGAGAGTATGCGAGCAATATTTATTACCTTTCTCAATTAACGATACGTCAAAGTATATATTTTGTTATTGTGGTGTTACGTCGAACGCACTACCCCTGATACGTATCTCCGTAACGGAGTTCTCATTGCATATGTTTATTTGTGGTGCATAATTGTTGAGTGTCGCAAAGCTATTGGTTAATGAACGCTTTAACATATCGAGAGCATTCTGATTGGCTAGCTGGATTGAACACGATTAATAATTTGTTTGCGGGAGCATTCATTGTGCGTTGGGTATAGAGTGGTGTAAGCCGTTGAATTTTCGACACATTTTCGGATAAAATAATTAAGTATTTCATCATCATCATCATCACGTAGCGCTACAACCCTGGGTGGGTCTTGGCTGACTGTACAACTTTTTTCCAATTTGTTCGGTCTTCCATCAACCTAGGGTCAAAAGGATTGTTCATTTTCCGGAGATCTGCTTGGATGTTATCTCTCCATCGCATTCTGGGACGTCCGAGTGGTCTTTTGCCTGTGGGAATCTCCTCCCATACCAGTTTTACAAGTCTTTCGTTATTCAGTCTGTGCACGTGGCCTGCCCATCTTAGTCGCTGTGATTTAATTTCTTGGACAATATCGGCGTCGTTGTAGAGTGCTTCTAATTCGATATTGGTTCTGATCTTATACTGGTTTGTGGTGAAAATTTTTCTAAGTATTTTTCGTTCAAAGCGTCTGAGCTTTTCTTCGTTTGCTTTGGTCATGGTCCACGTTTCGCATCCGTATGTTATTACAGGTCTGACGATGGATTTATAGATTTTGATCTTTGAACTTCTTGTGAGATTTTTTGATGTTATGAGCTTATTCAGTGCAAATAGACAGCGGTTTGCAGATTGGATTCTGTCTTTTATTTCTTCGGTATCAAACACAAAGTCATAAAATTTTTTCCGCGGAAATGCATCATTTTCCCTACTTTAGAATAACTGAAACCAGTTACATGAATACTTTTTTATGCTTTATATTTCAAACACTTTCTTAAACAAAACTACACAAAAGAAATCCTGCGGAAATATGTGATTTTCCTACCAGGTGTTATTTGTACAGTGGTTGTGTCTTGCAGATAAATGAAAACTTATTTTTGTTAAGTATATATAAAATATGCGAAATGAGATAACATACTCAGAAAAAATATTTATTAAATAACATCTTTAATTATCGAAAAGAAACCAAATTTTGTATTTTGGTACAAGAATTTATTATAAGCAGAGCGCTTTCGGTTCAATGATAAACCATCATCAGTGCCCCCTGTAAAAGTAAGAAAATTGATCTTACATTCTAGATTTAAAATAAAAGGTTTAGAAGGGCCTATTGCCAAATAGATACAGTTCACTCACATGGTCAGGGTGTACTCCAAATCCTCACAAATTAGAACATACATAAAATGAATTAAAATATAGTGCTTGAAACACAGTCACTATTTAATTAAAATAATAATAAAAAGCACACACAACCCATTGTACAATGCATGAATCCCTAAAATAGGGGATAAAATATAACTCAATACATTATTTGTGAGTCAACTGTTTGACATTTGACAACAATTGTAGAAGATAAGTTCAAAATGAACAATTTTTGAAGGTGTTAATTAGTAAGGTTGGCTAACAACAGCCGGTGCTCTGATGACGTCATGAGAATCATAGAAGCAAAAGTTGACAAAAGCATGAAAGATTAGTAAATTTATTTAGCAATTACGTTCTTATGACCTCCTCAGAGAAACAAATGTGTGAAGGAAAAATGAAAAACAACTTTAACGAAAAAGTGACTCACAATCAGACAAGAAGAATCCGGCCTGGTTTATCATTGAACCGAAAGCGCTCTGCTAATAATAAATTCTTGTACCAAAATACAAAATTTGGTTTGTTTTCGATAATTGTTTTTCTCTGGTACACTCAACTGACTTCACTCATTTAACATCTTTATTGTCAAATGACATTTTTAAATCTAAATTTTGTAGAAATTATCGGAAATAAAACTGAAATTCAACTGTAAACTTTTGAGAAAAAACTTATAAACATATATGTACCAGTATCAAATAAAGGGACAAAATTTGCCTTTAAAGTTAAATTAAAATATGATAAGAAATGAGATATTTGTTGAGAAAGATAAGAAAGATAAGATAAGCGGGCACCACCTAGAAAGTTATCAGCTTTGTAGTTGTTTATAGTTGGTACACATCCACATCAATTAATAAACCTTGTGAAGAAGGTTGGAAGGTATATAGATAAAAAGTGAAGTTTATAAAATATACAATGTGATTTAATAAAATTATATCTTAACAAACGACAAGTTTGAATTATAAAAATGAATTTATATAAAAAAATATCAAAGCTGAAATAAAAATTTTCGATAGTGAAGTAGATTTTATAAAGTACAAAATAAAAGTCAAAAAGGTTATAATGAAAATAATTAAAGTTGAAATATATTGTTAACAGTTATGAAATAAATTTTACAAAAAATTATCTAAGTTGATGAAGAAATACAATGTTGAAGTTGAAGTGTACATAAAAATTAATAGTAGTTTAAATGAATATCATAGATTTGGAAACTATTATTATGAAATTTCAACGGCGATAAAATGCATATAAAACAGGAAAAGCAATTTATAGTTGACAACTTTACTTCCCTTGAGTTTTCTGATGTTCCCTGATACTCGGGAAGTCGACCAGTACAGCTCGTCCGGTGGTTAAATTTAAGTCATCCACTATATTATTTTAGATAGAATTGGACAAATTTGCCCATTGCCAAAATGCTAAAAATTACACTTGTGTTAGAAACTGAATAAATTGTAATTTAGTAAAATTCAGGATTTCTAAACTGTAATTCCGAAATACAAGTGAAAGAAAGTATTATTTTAAGAACGTGGTTCATACATTTAGAATCATCCTGTATTTTACTATATGAACGATGAAGGTACAATAAATTAGATATAATTCCATTCAAGTTTTCCTATACAGATAAGGTATATTGTGATTAAAAGGGAAGTAATAATTATTATATGAAAACAAATATATAATGAAATAATTATTTTAAACCTCTAATTGTGAAATTAGATTCATAAAAGTTCTTTAATTTTAAAAAGGAATTTCTTCTGGCACTATAACGTAAAAAAACATGAAAATAAAGCGAAAAAGAAACGAGCTTTTTATCGGAACCTTCCAATATTAGTAAATAAAAACCATACCAATATAAACAAAGCGAGATACTGAAGGGAAAGCATTATTAAACGAAATTTAACTATATATATATATATATATATATATATATATATATATATATATAACTATACCTAATACCTATTCACCGTGATGGTTCAATAATGAGAGAGACATTCCTTGATTTGATGGATGCGGAAATAAATACGTTTAAAATCAAAAACAGATCTACAGATCTATTAAAATTAGAAATACGTCTCATAATTTCTCAATATTCGGAACTAACATTTTCTCTGGCAAAAGAAGTTATACACACAACTGACCGTGAATTATATCAGTTCAGAAATCAAAATCAACTCAGTTATACTAGGTGAATATAGGATGTGTCTACGTTACCGTCGCTAAGTTATTCCAAAAGAAACGCAGATTTATTGCTACGAATTATTTAATAACTGGAGAAAAATTAAGAAACGAAGAACTGAAAATGTATTACTTGCTTATTTATCGGAATGTTCAAAGAATGGAATACGCAATACTTTTATCAAAAATATAACAAAAAAAGCAATTGAACAACTAACATATATCAAAAATTGTGTTATAAGAAGTAGACAACAAACCGATATACTCAAAATTGACAACATCTTACCCATCATCAAAAGTAACAAACAACCCTGCTATGTGGATAGCTACAGACCAATATCCTTATTAAACAATATAGTAAAGGTGATAGATAACATCGTACTAAAAATACTACAAAACTTTATCGACAAACATATTTATCAGAGTACTAAACTTTATAAGATAATCCATTCAGGCAAAAAATAGAGCCATAATGGTAACAATTGACATACAAAAATCTTTTGATTATGTGTGGCTCAAGGAAATATTCTACAAATTAATTAAAATCGAAATACCTGATTACTTGATTGAAATACTAACATCTTATCAAATCAATAGAGAATTGTATACTAAAATCAATAACAATGCTGCTGATCCATTCTTAGTTCAAGCTGAAGTATCGCAAGGCTCTGACTTTTCACCTTTGTTGTATTCCATATTCATCCACGATATCCCAATCTCACCCCAAATAATAACCGCCATGTATGCCGATGACACATATTTTGTAACATCGACAAATAATCCTGAACACGCATTAGAAGCCGCAATAACAAACATTAACAACATAATAATCCCTTATTTTGAAGAAAACAAACTAGCTATTAACGCGTCCAAAACAGAGTATTTCTTCCAGCTAGAAAGAACAGCTCATTGCAGTCGCAGTCTTAATCGTCTTCTAATTTCCAATTCATCAAGAAAATCCAGTTGTTGATTCTTATCACAAATATGTGGTACTTTAGTACTTCTAGTTCTGTGTTAGGTGTTCCTGAATGTTTGGTGTCAAGTAAATGTTTAGCGTAGTGGGATTATTTATTTGGTTGTTTTAATCTGTATGCTCGTAATACATAGTAATGGTCGTCAGAGTGCAGACATCGTTTATGTGAGCTCCGAATAAATTGAATTATTTTTGTGAAATTTTCACATTTGTAGCAGTTAGTCTAAGACAACTAGTAGTGAAAGTGTTCGTACAGGGAATAGTGCAATTTGTGTGATCCATTCTCGCAATCAGAGTGAATAATTTGAATAATATCATTACAATCACAATCAATGGAAATTCTAAAAATTGCTGCCAGATTTCGCCTACATATTTCCTGACAATGAGTCAAAAAACTAGAAGTGTAACTGGAGCGGTGGACGAAAATATGTTAGAATCTATTATATTGAATAAAATTTTGCCGAAGATAAACACCAAAGTTGAGGAACGAATACAGAATATTGGTAAGAGCTTTGAGTCTATAGAAAAAAATTAGATGACTTGTTATCAAGATTAACTAATATGGAAATGAATGTGAAGACAAATAAAGAAAAAATCCGAAGAGTTGCTGACCGTATGAATCAGTTTGAATTAAAAAATAGGGAGAATTCCTTAAAAGTGTCAGGTATACAGGAAGAGGATGAAGAGAATTTAATATCTAAAGTGCTATGCCTATTTAATGACGCCTTGAAAATAAGATTTGCACACTGGGAAATTTATAATATGTACAGGATTGGTAAACATAAAGAAGGACAAACATTACCGAGGCCAGTGATTGTTACTTTTGTGTAACTATTGAAAAAGAAAGAAATATTCAATGCCAGGAAAAACTTAAAGAGTTCTAATATTTTTATGAATGAAAATTTAGCAGACGGACCATACAAGCTCCTGAAAGCCGAGCATACAAGCTCCTGAAAGCCGCAAAAGCAAAATGTGGAAATCGCTCAGTATGGTCTATGAATGGCAGAATTTTCGTGAAGTGTGACAACGCTGTCAATCTGATTCAGAATGTAAAGGATTTGACCAAGTAGAAGACAGGAACTATTATCAACAACGATTCTTTTTTGCAGGACTATTTTTGTTTTGTTTTGTTCTCTCTTTTTCAGTTTATAGAATAAATTGCTTTCGGCTGAAGGCCTCATTGCACGATGGGAAATGCTTATTGGAAATTAAAATTATTGAAAATAGCTTTCACCTATTTCTTAATTCACATAGTACCAATACGTTTATTTTTTCATTATAATTTATTTTCAAGATTTGGAAGTAATGATTGGAATTATATTTCTTTCAAGTAAGGTGCACTTCTTTATTTAGAAACAAAGTATGTTTTTTGCACCTGGCTAAAGAACTTACATGATGAAAAATTACTATTTTAACTTGTTATCTAACATAACTAACTAACTTGTCAATTGAAAATATTTGTTATTGAAATATTTCGTAATGGATTGTAAAATTTTGCTTCACGGCAGTAATTCTGATTTTTAAATTGAATTATTTTAGGGTAGAGTGCGAGTTCACTTAAGACTCAACATGTAGAAACTTACTAACATTTATTTCCAAAACTGTAGACGATTGAACACTAAATGTTCTGAATTTCTCATGAACTCTCTGATTGGTCATTTTGATATAATAATAGCAGTGGAAACATGGTTACAGGATGGAGTGAATGATGGAGAGGTAATAGATTTAGGAAGACACAATTTGGTAAGATGCAATAGAGATTTAGAAATTGCAAATAAAAAACCGGCGGAGGTGAGTAATCACGAGGTGTCTTTCTAGCAACTAAAAAACAATATAAAATATTAAAAGTTATTAAAAATCATACACTCCTTGAGGCAGTTATAGTTGAAGTTAAAGCAAAAGGTTGCAAGTACGTTTTTTGTGGGGTATATATACCTTCTGGAAGTTCAATTAACGTGTATGAATCAGCTTTGGAATTTTTACAAAATAATATGGAAATATCCGATAATGTTTACATTTTTGGAGATTTTAATATACCTGATATCACTAGAAATAATTATAATATAATCATATCAAACGAAATACTTGAGAGTTTTCGTGATTTTATGGATTTTAATGGCTTCACACCATATAATAACATAAAGAACAATCATGGAAAAACATTAGATTTAGTAATCTCTTCAGAGAATAATTTACATAATTGTACAGGTAATAGAGATTTTGTGTCATTTGTTAAAGAGGATCAATACCATCCTGCTCTTGAAATTTGTATTGAATGTATAACAATTGGGGGGACGGGTGAAACCATGAATGATATTGCTGAAGATTGTATAAGATACAATTATAAAAAAGCTAACTTTCTTACCTTAACGGAGCGTATCAGGGACGCGAGTTGGGATATGGTACTAAACGAAAATCTAGATGTGAACCGAGCTTTGAATACTTTTTATAGAATTTGGAATAACATTATAGAGGAATGTGTCCCGAGATATGTTCATTACAAAAAATGTAAAATGTATCTCATTTGGTTCACCAGCCATATAAAAAGTAATTTAAAAGAAAAGGAGAGGTATCGAAAACTAAAAAATATTTCCAGTTATTTTAATGATAAATACGTAGAAGTGAGACGAAAAGTAACGAAGCTTATATTAATTGAAAAAAAGAAATATATTGATAAATTAGAGTAGGAAGTAACTTCTGATATAAATAATTTTTGGAATTTTATAAAGAATAATAGGGAAAATTCTAATAGTTGCAAATCTATATATAACGGAGTAGAGGTAATGGAGGAAAAAACTGCAGAAACATTTGCAACAATTTTCGCGTCAGTGTATGCTGACAAAAAGCCTCTTACAATTTGCTCTTGAATTCTGACTAGGACGTAACAAATAATACATTCGTATTGAATTCGGTTAGTGAGTTCGCATTCGACGTGGCACTAAAATAGTTGAAACCCAAAAAGTCGGAGGGAACTGATGGAATACCACCATATATACTAAAGGCCTGTGGTGAGTGGGTAAGTCAGCCTCTGATACATATTTATAACCTTGTTTTAGAAAACTCGTATATTTCCCTTGGTCTGGAAAAAAGGATTGGTATGTCCCATATTTAAGACCGGTGATAAAATGAACATCGAAAACTATCGACTTATATCAATTATGTGTGCCCCTGCCAAGCTTTTTGAACATATATTATATTGTAAATTGTATACACATGTTGAAAAGTATATAGTACCTCATCAACATGGATTTGTGTCAAAAAAAGCATCTAATACAAACCTGTTTCTTTTTAGTAATCATGTATTTGAGTCATTGGAATGTAAATCTCAGCTTAATGTTATATATACAAATATCAGCAGAGGTATTCGATAAAGTTGACCACGACATATTGCTGGAGAAATTGTGCGGTTTTGGATCATCATATAACCTACTTCGTCTATTTAAAAGGTATCTAGAAAACGAATATATAGTTACTAAATACAACGGAAATGCATCGGGGAAATTTGAGGCCAATTCTGGAGTGCCTCAAGGTTCCAACCTTGGGCCGCTTCTTTTTGTACTTTTTATTAATGATTTGCCTAAAATATTAGTTTCTTCAAATGGCCTTATATTCGTAGATGACTTCAAAGTATTCAAAAAGACAGAAACAGTGAGAGATTGCGTTATGTTACAGAAGGACATTAATAGGGTGTTTGAATGGAGTTATGAAAATAAATTAAATTTCAACCTACGCAAATGTTGTGTTTTAACTATAACGCGTATAAAGCAACCGTGTCTCTTCAATTATTAATTGGGGGTCAAAGCTTGCAACGCTGCACTGAAATCAAAGATTTAGGCATAACTTACTACAGTACATTCTCATTTACTAGACACATTAAAAATATAGTAGAGTCAGCTAATAAAATGTTGGGTTTTATAATAAGACAATCTCATATTTTTACTAATTTTGATACACTTGAACTTTTATACTATAGTTTGGTTAGGAGCAAGTTGGAGTTTGGCTCATTAATTTGTTCCATGGAACCTAAAAGTAATTTGAATAAATTAGAAAAAATTCAAAATAAATTTTTAAGGTTACTCTATTTTAAAACGCATCACCTGTACCCTAACTACCAGATAATTAGAAGTACAATTCTCAGAAATTTATTTGAGATATTATCCTTAGAAAATAAACGACAACTCGCAGTATTGATATTCTTATATAATATTATGAATAATAGAGTCAACTCCCCTGAGCTTTTGTCTTTGATTAGATTCAACGTGACACCTAGACGAATGCACCAGGCTACAATGTTTTATATTCCTTCATCATTCAACATCTCGATATCACTTACGGTAAACATGTTTCGACTTGCGAATCGATTCAATACATTGATGGATCTAGAATGGACAGTTTCTACCATAATTTTTCGCAAAACAATCTTGGAGCAGCTATTTTTTATATCTCTATGGAGGACTTTAAAGGTTGTATCAATCCTCATACAAATAAATTAATCTTGTATAAACTATACCAATACAATTACATGTTTGTCCACATTTTGTGAATCTTATAAATTCTGTAAATTTATTTTATCACGTAAAAATGTATTATTTTGCACAATGTATCTTATTACATATTTATTCATGTAATAAAACCGTAAGGTTTGAATGAATAATAGATGGATAAATAAAGTGTTCACTGTATGTGATATCAAAAATTCTAAGCGTTTGACCCCAATTAACCAGCATTACATTCTGGTCATTTGAGTTTATATACACCACCTTCAATGGGGATATTTTTGTTTTTAAATTTAACAATTTTGTACTCACATTACTTTTTAAGAAACCCACAATATGAAGACGTTCTCGACATTTAAACTGTATTCTTAAGTGATAATTGTAAAGATCAGCAGATATAGTTTTACTGGTTTTCTATATCATTACATAGTTATACTGATCTTAATTGGGAAAAAGATATCCAGGATATTCCCATAGGGCTAATAATAGCTTTAATAATTGTAATATCATATATTCTTCTTTTTTGTATCAATATATATTGATGTTGTTTTCACATTTACACCAACTTAATGACAAATAACCTCACTTAGTGTAAGTGTTAATTTTATCGTTGGATTTCAAAATTTTGACTATTTTTATCAATTGTAGTGTCCCTGAGGATGGAAATAAACATTTTCGAAAGCTCGGACTAATTAAACAGAATATTCTTTGTCTCAGATGCCAAATCCCCCACTAATATTTGTTCTAACTAGTTATTGGCAAAATAACTACCTTCTATATATATATATATATATATATATATATATATATATATATATATATATATATATATATATATATATGAACCTCTCTTCCAAAATTGACAAGATTTGGAGTCACACGGATTCGTGACTGGCTGATCTTACTGCAAATCCTACCTCAGCCAAATATTGGTCCCACTATGTCTGCTTTTTAGATATGTATGCGGACAGAACGGACTTTGAGGTTTTATGAGGGCGCTCAACCGGGTTCGCTTGCGGATGATAATTTGCAAGATATTTCAGCCGAATTTTATACTTCTCCATTAGTGCAGCAATCTAAACACTTCTGAATTGCTTCCCATTATCAGCAAATAACTGTCTTGGAGCACAGTAAATCAGGAACACAGAGTGTTCACCAAGTTAATATATTTTTAGTTGTACCGCTTCTGAGTGGAAAGAACAAGACAAATTTACTTAAACAATCCATAACGGATACGATGAACGTGAAGCCATTAGTAGATCTTGGTAACGGTCCAACCAGGTCTACACATTTGTTAATTCCCAAGGACGTGCAATACCAACCTGAGATGATAGCATCTCTCCTCTTGGAATTTTTTGTTCCGGATTTGTTAGTAAGCAGGTTTCACAATTACGAATATATTGAGCTACGTCAGCCCGTATCTTTGGCCAATAATATCTTTCAGAGATTCTGGCAACAGTCTTGTTAACACCCAGATGACCACATGTAGAAGGACCGTGATGTATCTTAATGATGTGAGCCCGTTTTCCTTTTGGAACTACCATTAGCCAGTCAGAATCAATAAGGCAGGATATCTGTGTTTGGAGTTGCGATAAAATTTATTGTCCTTGACCATCCACAGCGGATATTTCTCTGGAGAGTTTTCTACTTTCTGACGGATATCAAGGTACCATTTATCAGCAGTTGATAAATTCGTCGTAGGTAATTGATCAGCTGAAAGTCTAGGATTCCTTGCAGATGCATCGACAAGGTCCACAGAAGGAACCGCTCTCGACAAGACATAAGGGGACCAGATGATCCTTTCCCTTTCGATGGATGATTTCGAAATCGTAAGCCTGAAGCCTTAAACACCAGCGAGCAATTCGGCCAAGGGGATCTTTTATGCTTATACGCCACTTGGAAGAATAATGGTCCGCTATTACTACAAATTTAGTGCCTTCTAAATTGGGACTGAGTTTTTCGATAGCGAAAATAAAGGCAAGACACTACTTCTCAGTAGTTAAAAACTTCCTTTCAGATTTAATTAAGGATGGACTTAGGTAACATATAACCCAGTCTCCATCAAGATAACTTTGTGAAGGAGTGGTTCCCCAGCCATAATTGCTAGCATCCGTTTCAACGACAAAGGAACGAGAAAAGTCCGGATATTCAAGTACTGGTGCTGATACCAGAATCTGATTAATTTTATCAAACGCTGGATCGCAGATGTCATCCCAAACAAATAGACGAGTTAGGGCAGTAAAAGGAGCTACTGAACTCGGAAAAGTTGGTATGAATCGTCGATACCACGACTTCATTCCTACTATCCGCCTGACCTCCGAAACATTACGAGGTATACGGATCTTTAGGATTGCCTCAACTTATCCAGGATCAACCAGTAGACCTCCTTTGTTCACAATATAACCCAAGTAAAGTGAATATGCTTAACAAAAAAAACTCTTCTCTCTATTTAGGGTGAGGCCTGCCTCCTTAAGGCGACGAAGTATTTTCTCCAGTACCTGGATATGTTTCTCGAATGACAGTGTACAGATAATGATATCGTCCAAATAAACAAACGTGTACAGCAATATTCATTCAGTGACATTATTCACACAACTCTGGCCCAGGTATGGGTTTGTGGGTCCTAAAATCTTTCGGCCGAGTTTTCCCTGGAAAGCAACTGAAAAACAGCGTCTCAAAATTGATTGGGAAATTAGTTTTTGAGGATGATTGACGTTGATTTAATTATCAAATTATTTATTTATCCTAAGTGATTTATACCTTGTGTGAATAATATATGTTTGAAGTTGAACTACCTTGTTTTGTAATTGACGAATAAAGCAGAAGCCTATATCAACTATATCGGATGTCTTCTGCGCGATTTGCGTCTATGAGACTTTTGAGAAGAGGAAATTTACACGACCCTTACTTTGTGGAATCTACTCATATTACTGTTTTAAGTTAAACTAACTGTTTCTAGATAATTCCACAATACATTTATAAAATAGATATAAAAAAAGAAATTTGACAATTGATTCGATAATAAATATCATCGTTAGATCGACAGACGTTACATTTCATTTGAGAGATAATAATGAAACACATATTCTAGTAATTGGGACGTTGACGGTTGTTACAAATCCCTGTGAAGCTACATTTTACACATAAAAGACAGTTTTTAGAAACCTAAAATAACATTTTTGAAACCGTATTACTCGTCTCAAATTAAATGAAATTAATTCAAATTGCGTTATTCATAACCCATTATCACGTGACTACGAACACCAATCAGAGCGCGATGACGTCACTGCACGAACGAGTGGACTTATTTCTGATGACGCAGTTAAAAGTATGAACTATTTTTTTTGATAATTTGTTAGAAGAACGATAATATTTTACGATTTTTGCCACAACGGAGACTGGGTCCATCAAAAGAAATAGTTGTAAATTACCGAAGATTGATTCAATAATGGTGCGAATTTCTTTGCTAAAAACATAGTTTTTGTGCAGTGGAGAAGAACGTGAAAATCAACGAAATCAAACTTGAAATCAGTTTTGTAAACAAACAAACTACTAATAAACTAATGAATAATTAACTTTTTATTTTTAACAAAACCAAAAATATCTAACATGCCTTCCAATTTATATTTGTAGTTTATCAGAGATTATAACTTACATTGAAGTAAATGAAAAAGACTCTCCATCTCAAATGTAGTCTGTAGGCAAATAGCAATAAGTAAAACGCAATGGAATGTTACATGTTCAATGACAACGGTTGAAACTCAAATAAAATAAGTAGTTCAATGGTGAATACATCAAAACTCTATTAGTAAAATCGAATATCAATACTGAAATATAAAATAAAAAATAAATGAATAATAATCTCTTTGCTCCGCCTCTGGTAGCAACACAAAATTAGTAAATCTAGTTTGGCTTCAGTACTGCTATTAGATTTGCCAGAAGACAATGGCGGATTTCAGTAGATAGTTATCGATAAAAATGTTCGGTGACGGATCTGACGAACTAATCAATTTTATAAAGGCCAAATAATCACTTTCTTTTTCATCTGCAAGACATTAGCAACTGTCAATTCAGTCTTTCACTGGTTTTAATGAAAGAATGTTGGATTTGTGAAGTTTTGAAATCTTGCAGCCATCGCCGGATAATTTGATTCATCCTTAACTATATCGAATTTAGATTGATTTTTTTATTATGTCGGGATAATATAGTCTTGTAGTTAGAGGATATTTTTGGAAAAATCTAAATTAGATTTATGAACAAAACCTTATAGATGATAGGGCCATATTACATCAAAGGTATGTATTTCAGTATTTACTAAACGTAAATTAGTCTAATAGTATATATTTTCGACCTTCCCCTTCTTTATCTTTTTCTTGCTTGCTGCTTCTTACTGCATGACTTCCTCTTGCTTCTGACTTTTCCGCCCAACCTATCTAATATGCGAGGAAAGTATTGGTTCACCCCAAAAAAAAATGGAAATTTTAAAAATTTTTTTGAGTTATTTTCACGTTCTCCATCAACAACAACCCAAAAAAACGGTTTTTAGAAAAAAAATCCTGTGTGTATGTCGTCGTCGTCGTTGTCGTCGGCCACTTTTCCTTACATGTCTTGTTAGCACGATACAGTCTCCGGAGTGCAACAAGTTACCAATTTCATGATTGAATATGAGGACATGTCACAGATGAACCCTATTGATTTTCAGCTCACCGGAGCCAGCATAACTGGTGCTATGGTACTAGAAGTACGACATTTTAGTAATCTTTTGAGAAATTTCAGTTTGTTAGCACGATACAGCCTCCGCAGTACAACAAGTCACCAATTTCATGATTGATTATTATTCAGGACATATCACAGATGAACTCTATTGATTTTCAGCTCAGCAGAGCTAGTACAACAGGTGCTATAGTACTGTAAGTACGATATTTTTGTCATTTTTGAAGAAATTTCAGTTTGTTAGCAGAATACAGCCTCCGGAGTATATACAAGTGACCAATTTTATGATTGGATATTATTCAGTGAGTCTCAAAGATGAATCCCATCGATATTCAGCTCACCAGAGCTAGTACAACAGGTACTATAGTACTTTAAGTACGATATTTTTGTCATTTTTGGAAAATTTTCAGTTTGTTAGCAATATACAGCCTCCAGAGTGTATACAAGTGACCAATTTTATGATTGAATATTGTTCAAGGTGTCCCACAGATGTACCCTATTGATTTTCAGCTGACTAGAGCGAGTACAGCGGGTCCTATAAATCCAGATATAATACATTTTTGATTATTTTTGGACAAATTTCGGTTTGTTAGCACGATATATCTCCCGAAGTGTATACAAGTGATTATTCCACTCAATACAAAATACGCGCCTTCGATTGGTTTGAATATGAGGATTGATATCTGAAAACAACATGTTTTCGATTTTGTGTTTCGGCACCTGATTGGATACATGCAATTTTGCTATCTGTGTGTTTTGCGTTGTCATTAGTTGTTTTATTCGATATTAAACATCTAGTGACTGACAGAAAATGTCAAATTAATAAAGAAACGTCAGAATTATTGTATCAAGAATGAATTCTAATAACCGTTTTTGTCTGTTTGATCTAAAAGAGATTCAAAAGAAACTAAAAGAACAAATGCCGCAAAATACCATGCGATCTAAAAAGTACGTGTGGAAACAATTCATGGAATTTTGCAACGAACGTCATCATAGCCCAATATTAATTGTTTTCGTGAAATAATCTTGACAAATACAACTCGTGTGATTAATGATTATCGAAAATTTCTTCTCTTTTTCGAAACAAATTCATGCCCTGCGATCTTTTATAGCCACTGCTAAACTGCATTTTTAACGCCATCTATTCGCTTTGAAGGTTACTAACGACATCAAAATGTCAGGGGTAACACAATGACAAACGGATCAGTATATTAGAGATTTTGACAGAGTTTTATTGTATTTGTCGTTTTTTAAAGAGAAATAATTTTTTAACTTGTAGATGACTTTACTGTAGCACAAAGAAAAGCCAAAAAGGTTTTAATTACAACAGACCTTTCGTCTAGTTCCGATATTTACAAAGAACGGCGATCAAGGATACGGCAAAAAAATGCAAGGTATATGTCTCTCTAGTTCTGATTCAGACGAGAGTCCCTCATTGAATCGTAACTTTGATCATGTTTTTAAACCTACACCACAAACCAATTGTAAGTATTTAAAGAAATTAATTAGAATGTTTTGTGCGAATAATATATTTTTCAGTATTGTATAAAAAGTCGGGGAATTATAAATCGGGTAGTGCTTCTCCAGAGATTCAAGTGGAATATATTGCCGAAACTATGAGGTCTGAAGCTGAAGGAATTTCCATTGAGAATAAAGAATCGAATGATATGGCGAGATTTGCTGTTCCTAGAGGTAATTTGTTTCTTAAGTTAAATTATAATTTATAGTAACCTAAAGTTTGCATATTAAATCTGACTTTTCGTATAAAAATACTTAATTTTAAAATGTACTTCTTTTTAATTTTTTCTAGAGTCAAAACCTTGTGGCAGTGGAATCAGATGAACACTCCACAAAAGAGATAAATCATCACCACAAATAGATACACTTGATGATCAAGGTGACTAAACTAAATAATTTTAAGTGATTTTTATATTTAATCATATTTGAAATTTATTTTAGAATTTAAAAGGTTGATGATAGATGAAATATATCAATTAAATTCAAAAATCAACACTTTAATTGAAAGCGTTGGTACTCTTTTTCTTGAAAACACAAAGAATTCCGAGTAACCTGCAAGTAATATCGTTTGAAAATAATGTGAAAACGTTATAAAAAAAAATATCAGTAATTCGACATTCGACGCATATTTTCAAAATCCAAATTCAACGTACTCGATCAAATACTGTCCCTAGTATTGCAAACCAACATTACAGATCATTTTTCAACAATACTACAGATAGTACTGGAAAAGACCAGATGCCCCAAGGAACGAGGAAAAGTGACATACATAGATGAAATAAAACTTAAAAATACAATCAGAGAAAAATCTTGGGATTCCTTATACTTGAATCCAGATCCCAACTGTGCAACAAATACTTTCGTTGAAGCGCTTCAAAAATATAGACGACTGTACATATACAAAAAAAATGTAAAAGGAAAAATACTAAGATTGGCTCTTGGATGACAAATACACTACAAAATACAAAATGTATATCGGGAGAAAATTAGTGTTTGAAAAACATTGGAATCCATTATATTGTATCATATGTGTAATATTTGTTAGCGCATGCTATTATCAATAAAATTTTTCTTATCTTAAGTTTGAGAAGAAAATGAAGAAAATCACCTGTACTATTTTATAAACAAGATTTTAAATTAAATTTATGAAACTATTTGTCGACATTCGTCTTTTAATGAACTATCCTGGTTAATAAAAACGGATAAAAGCTTTAAGCAACTTTTTAAGCAACCTATCCTACTTTTAAGCCAAAATAAAATGACAGGTTCTTTTAAAAAGTGTTGCTTGGCTTGCCATCTAGTAGTAGCTAGTAAACTGTGAGTAATCATGCAGGTCTCTTTCTTTATTTCCTGTTGGTGAATAGTAACCTTCCACCACAATAGATGGCGCAGCACTCGACAAAACTTTGTGGCTTCGGACTTAGTACAGGAGATTCCATTATTCCCCGTATTAAAAGTATTTATCTATGAACAAATTGTTGTTTTAGGAAACCACACTCGCGCTTACGCGCTCGTGCGGTTTCCAAACAACAATTTGTTTCTCAAAATCGAAGAAATTTGTATTTCGATAATCATCATTACACTTGTTGTATTACTATTGACAATTTTATGATAGAATATTATTCAGTGCCACTGATGCGGAAAACTTAGTTTGGATCTTTGAAACCGTTTGTTTTATACTGCTATTGCTTGCCAGAAAGTAGAATCTTGTGGTTAGCCCATGCTGTACTTTGAGTGCTTGCTATAGCTTGGTACACGTAGCTCTACATCCAGTGACACCGTTAAATAAACAAAAAATACTTCAAAGTTGAACTCTCTGCAGTATCTCAGCAGGTAGGATATTTCTTTATTTTATTCCTTCATGGCTGCTTACCACACTCAAAGGAAACTGCTGGACTCACGACCCCCATCTTTACATATTTCAAATTAATATTGTATTAATATATATATAAGTTCAACAAATAGTACGTACTAGCCATTCATTTACTCCTAAATATTTATATACCTACAAATTTAAAAGAGATAATCAGTTATAAATATATATCAAAGTGAATAAAACTGATTGTATCACCCATTTACTTTTTTATTGAGGTCTAAAAGTAATTGAGGTAGAACTGTAACAAATCCCTTCTCTATAACCCCGCACAAGAAGGTTTATAATACAATATAATATAATGTGGATAAATTAATTAATTATACATCAATATCAGTTGTCTTGACAAATTTCACTATCAAATCGAATATATTCCTATTTCCTGTACCCAACATAGATGTGATACAAGTTAGTAGTTGTATATTATATTGATGTAGATCTCATAACAGAAGATAAGATGCCCGTTTGTTTTTGTTACAACCAAAAAAGAAATGATTTGTGTCTGCTATCTCATCATTATCACAATAACTGCAATAAAGTGATCTAACCACACCAATTTTCTGACGAGGAACCAGGAATCGGCCACATTGTTTCACAATCACTAAAAACTGATACCGAAATCGCGGTATGACTATGATAATTAATCACCGATTTTTTGGACAGGAAAGGCGACCTATCTTTTACGATTACTCGAAGCAAGCAAGTGAGTAATTGGACCTAGAAAACAACAATAGGAAAAAAATTGATCATTGAATAAAAGTTGGGAATCAACACATGATGTTAAATGGATTCTAACAATACTATTAAATAAAGAAATATTGAATTTACTCCAACCTAAAAGTCCTCACCGTATACATTACTTCCAATCATATTTCAAAGAAAAGTTACGCCTTATGACTTATGTTTCCAATGAACACAAAATATTCATTGCTCTCAATTTGATGAGATAATCTCTCGAGATACGAAATCAAACGAATAAAATTTTTCGCATTAGAACGCGCTGATAGGAAAAATCTTTTATCTGAAATAAATTTTTATTGCACGGAAGTTTACCAATTTCTCTTTTTTTATTGAAATTTCCTTATGGACCAAGATATTTTTATAGTAATATTCGAATGCATTAGAGAAATAATCCTATTGTTTTTTGAGAACTTCTCTATTGAAGGAAACGAATCTCCAGGCTTATATCTCGTACTTAAAATAATTTATTGCTCCATAAACTTGTGGTTTCTGACAGACCAATTCAATATCCGAAGAAACGGATTTATTTCAGGACTGGTCGAATTAGTATTCTTCTTGGTGCTCTTTCATGCATGGGTGATATATTTATAGTAGTTTTGGTGGTTTATGATAATTCAAATTACATTCAATTTAGCAATCATTATATTCTTGATAGGACCAATTACTTGCTTTTAACTGTTTGTCTCGGACTATCTTTATGTGGCCTAAGTTTAGAGGAAATTTATAATTGGAGGAGATATACGTAATAATAAATCTAAGAACTATTTATTCAAATTATTCAAACTAGTATTTCGATTACATGGAAAAGAATAGCACTTAATTTTAGTTTTAAGATTGATAATTGAAATTTAAAGTGACGTTTGACTGAGTGTTTTTTCTGCCATGAATAAAATAGAAATTAAATTGAAAAATACGATATGTGTAACTAAACTGAAATATGTTTTATTTTATGCATCGATAAAATTACTTTTCGGCTGATGTGTCACTATGTAAGATTACATACTAAATTTCTTCTTCTTCTTAGTGACCATCCTAGCTCTGATGACCTTATTGACTGCTGCTCTAAACAGTTCTATCGTTGTTTTTGGAAACCACGTACTCAGGTTTTTCAGCCACGATATTTATTTATTTATTTATTTATATCCAAACAGACCTTGCGGTCTAATTACAAGGATAATATAAAAACAAAACAAAAATCCTTATATAATATATTAAAAAACATAGTAAAGTTCAAATCTATGCTATAACCTAAATTATCAAAAAATAAACCTATGACGGAGAATGTGAAACACATCTAATCAAAATGAATGACAGTGTTGAGACGAAAACAGTTGCTATATCGATAATTTCACAATTTGTCTCAATACTGTCTAACGAAAAACATTTTGGGAGACTGGCCAATCTAAGTCCGTAAGGGTATTAAAATCATTTGCTAATCGACACATGGTCACAAGAGGGGCCCTGGTGGTAGTAAGCAATAATGGAATATTGAACATTACCGCAGTGCGTGTTCTTCTTGATGGAACATTAAATCTTACTAAAAATAGAATTTCAGGTGCATTTAATTTATTATTAACAATTTTAAATAAAAAAAATGAGTGCTGCTAGTTTTCTTCTGTCTTCTAGAGATAATACTTTGAATTCATTTCTAAGGTGAACACTCCTAACTACATTATAATCTGGGCGAGTATAATGCATTTTATAATAAACGTATCTTAAAAATTTATTTTGAATTTCCTCCAACATGAATAAAGTAGTCTGATACTCACCAAACCATATTTGAGCACCAAACTCTAATTTTGATCCTACTAGAGTATAATAAAGAGTTTTTAGTGTATCTATATTTGCAAAATTGGAAGTTTGTTTCATTACAAAACACAACAGACGGTTCGCAGACTTTGCTATATTTTTTATATGTTCAGTGAAAGACAACATGTGATCATATGTGATGCCTAAATCCCTTACCTTTGTACAGCGCACCAAAATTTCCCCATCCATTTGGTATTCAAAAATAATAGGATCTTTCAAACGTGTCACAGATAGAGTGCAACATTTTTTCACATTAAAGTATAATTTATTTAGAGAACCCCATTCAAAAACACTACTTAAATCTCTTTGTAACAATATACAGTCCCGAACAGTATGTATGCGTTTGAAAATTTTTAGATCATCAGCGAACAAGAGACATTCTGAATACTTTAGAGCTGTTAGTAAATCGTTAATAAAGATTACAAATAAGAGAGGTCCGAAGTTGGAGCCTTGGGGAACCCCTGAATTGGCTTCAAATTTACCAGAAGTCTTTCCATTATGTTTTACATTCAAAAATCTATTTTGCAAATAACTCCCTAATAATTAAATCACTTTGTCGGATAATCCAAGCCAGTTCAATTTCGTCAATAACACGTCATGATCAACCGTGTTGAATGCTTTACGGAAATTTGTATACACGGTATCTAATTGGGACTTACATTCTAAAGTTTCCTATGCATAATTGGTGAAAATAAATGAGTTTGAGATGGTAGATTTATTGGCCATGAAACCGTGTTGCTGAGATACTATATACTTTTCAGCATATTGATATAAACTTAAGTAAATGATTTGCTCAAACAACTTGTATGGTGCACACATTATTGATACAGGTCTATAGTTTTCCACATTCATTTTATTACCAGATTTAAAAATAGGAGATACCAAAGCCGTCTTCCACATTGTTGGAAAGTTATTAGTAGAGATTATTAAATTAAATATATGTAGCAGTGGATGCACCAACCAATCACTACAAGCTTTAAGGACATAAGGTGGTATCCCATCCACGCCGGCAGTTTTTTTGGTTTTCGTTTTCTCACTAACATCATTAAGAAAAATTTTTTCTGATGTACAATTCACATTATAAGATGCTTTTACCGATGAGTATACGGAAGAAAAAAATCTGCGAATGCATTAGCAGTTTCCTCCTCCGAGACTTGTTCTCCGTTGTAAATGTAATTGCCAAAATTAGAATTAATTTTTCTTTCACTATTTATGTGATTCCAAAAACTATTGATATCTGTAATCAAGTTTCTTTAATATTTCTTATCCGTTCTTCTGACCTAATTAAACTATTCACCTTATTTCTCAGATTCTTATATCTTTGGCAGTAATAATTAGACACTGATCTCAACCTTCCAACCCTACATTTTTCTTTAAGCAAATCCCTAATTTCCTTGGGAAACCAAACCGGAAACGTATTCATCGTCCCATTAACAGAAAATTAACGAACACATTCGTTCAAAATGTCATTCCAATTTTTATAAAATTCGTGTAAAGCTCGGTTTACGTCAAGCTTCTCATAAGTAACTCGTCTTCCAGGTCCTCTCTTCCCTTAGACTTTTCCGTCAAAAATGGTTTTTAAGAGGTTATATTTGGTGTTATTTGTTATTTCTCATCAAATGTCCTAGATACTCTATTTTTGTTCTTTTAATAGTATTCATCACCTCTTTTTCCTTCCCTATTCTCTCTAATACTCTCTCGTTGGTCACCCTATCAACCCATGATATTTCAAGGATCCTCTTATAGAGCCACATCTCGGAGGCCTTAAGTTTCTTTTGTGTTGCTTCGGTCGAAGTACAGGATTCCATTCCAGAGTATAATATTGAAAACACATAGGATTGCAGCAGTCTTACTTTGGTGTTTAGTTCGAGTTCATGACTTTTGAAAGGTTTAGACATTTTGATGAAAGCCTCTCTTGCTTTTTCTATTGTACACTCTATTTCTTTCGAGTGGTCCCACTGTTCGTTTACTAAGGTTTCCAAGTAGATACATTTGTATACTCTTGCTACTGGTCTATTATTGATAACTAGTTGGTAGTTTTCTTTCTTCACCTTAGTTATGACCATAACCTTTGTTTAATTGATGTTCATTTGTAGTCGATATTGTTCATGCATTCCATTCACTTTGTCCGTTAGTTGCAGACCCTCTATACTATATGCAAATATGACGATATCATCTGCATAGCGGATATTATTCAGACGTTCGCCGTATACAAGCATTCCATTCCCAGAGTTTTCCAGGGATTTTTTGAATATCTATTGTTAGTAGAGATTGAATATTAAAGGAGAGATTATACATCATTATGCACGACAATATGTGATTTGGATCTATGGCTTCATCTGAATCGTTAATCTTTATAGTGGTTGTTTGGTTCTAGTACGGGTTTTATATAACTCTAATATTTTTAATCGTCATTGAAATCTTACATTCACAAAGAGAAAATTAATATAATAATAAGCTGATTTTCTATTGCGTCCTCTTTGTATTATGGGCTAGAACAATTGACAGTATATTCCACAATTATTGCCACAAATTCCTTGTTGACTTTTTAAACATGTTCTTTAGGTCACGTAACTAATCAGTGGTTTATTTACTAGTGTAATTATTTAGGTAAGCTTCTTTTGGTGCTTGGTCGGCTGTTTCTTTACCTCCAATTTGTGTATGTGAAGGGACCCACAAAAAGGTGATAATTTTGCTTTTTATCGAATTATTATTTTCTTTGATGTTCGTTACAATCGCCGAATCTGAGTAGATTTGAGTTATGCTTTGAAGGACGCTCAACGAGTCTGTTATTATGAGAACTTTTTTTGATGGGAGTGCTTGCAGAACTCTTGCACTGAAAACTACATTCAGCTCCCCCGCGTATACACTCCACGTATGCGGTAAAACAAAATATTGCGTTTCGTGTTCAGTAACCAATGCAGCCGACGTCGTATCTTGAGACTTAGAGGCATCAGTGTAAATGTGTGTATAATATTCAAATTGTGAGCACAGTTAAAGAAGGAAAACCACGAATTGAGGATGGAAAATATTGACCTAAAAGAAAAAACACAATTATTACAAGGAAACATGATTCAGACCTAGAAAAATTTCAGAAAGAGGAATTTGATAATACATGGTATAGAAGAAGGCAGATATTTTGAAATGTAAAAGAATAGGAAAAAAACAGTAACAAAAATAGCCCAGTAGCAATGATAATGAAAGACTTGAACAAGAAAGTAGAAACTTTCGAAGGAACGAATGAATTAAAAGGATATATATATATATATATATATATATATATATAGGAGATGTAGGAATATCGCGTGATATGTTAACAACAACAACAAATATATTCATGGGTAATTCACGCAAAATATTTTGCGTGAATTACCCATGAATATATTTGTTGTATATATATATATATATATATATATATATATATATCACAGATATTGATGAAAATAATTACCAATAGGCAGAACAGGCTGGCTTTAGGAAAAATATGAGTACAATAGAACACATACACACAATCAGAGTATTAATAGAGAAAACCACGGAGTACAACATCACAACATGGATGGCATTTGTTGACTTTAGGAAGGCCTTCGACATAGTGGAATCCTGGGCGGTAATTCGAGCAATGAGAAAAGCCAGAATCGATCAAAGATACATCGACATCATAAGCCACATTTACGTAAACTCTAAAATGAAGATCAGGATGCAAACAGATACAAATGAGATAAAGACTGGAAGAGGAGTGAGACAAGGGGAGGTAATCTGTATTTCGAAATTTACACTGGGAAGACAGGGGAATAAACATAGCAGGCGAAAAACTGATCAACTTGAAATTTGCAGATGACATCGTCATATTCGCTCAAACCGAGGCAGAACTGATAGGCATGATTCAGGAAGTATACCATGAAGCAAACAAAGTTAGACTAGAAATAAACATGAATAACACCAAATTCATGACAAAGGAAGATACAATTACCAATACACTAACCATTTAGAACCAGTCAATCGAAAAATTAGCGTCGTACATCTATCTAGGCCAAGAAATAACAATTAGTAAGGTATGCCAGAATACAGAGCTCAATAGGAGAATACGGTTAGGATGGGCAGCATATAGCAAACTAAAACAGGTGTTTCAGTCAAATCTACCAATGAAACTAAAAGCAAAAGTATACAATACATGTGTCCTGCCAGTGTCTACATATGCGTCGGAAACTTGGGTCTTGACAAAAAAGAACTTGAACAAGCTCAAAACACATCAAAGAGCAATAGAGAGAAAGATAGTTGGAGTAACACTGAAAAACCGAAAAACTAACGAATGTATCAGGAGAACGTCAAAAATCGAAGACATCGAAAAGAGAATAGCCTCACTCAAACGGAACTGGGCTGGGCATATTGGTAGAAACAACAACGACTGTAGCAGCAAAGTGACTAAATGGAACCTTGGGGCGAGAGGAGAAGCGTTGGCAGACCTCAACAGTGTGGGTACGACGATATAAAACGCACAGCAGGTTTAAATTGGTATCAGGTTGCACAACACAGGGAAACCTGGAGAACATTGAGAGAGGCCTATATCCAACGGATAGAAAACGGCTAGAAGGAAGGAAGGAAGGAGGGATATATATAATAATGTAATGTAGAGTAGAGAGTTTTTTATTTGCCTACGTTGTTGGAATATTAGGGAAAATATTTTAATTTTAAATTTATTAGGTTACGCCACTGGAAATGTATCTACTTAAGAACGTATTACTGGATGTCTAATTAAAACAGAGCAGAATGATTTCTAAATTTAATACTAAAGAATTCATAACATTCCATCTCATTCGAAGGTGATAAGTCAAATGAAGAAAGTTATATTAAGATGTGAATACGATTCTTAGACTAAATCATTACTTGATGATTTGATACAGTTAACCTTACATTAATGTGATTTATGAAAATATTTTTAAGAATAAGAATGCTTAGTGAAATAGTTTTATTAGATGTTTATTCTATGAAGAAAGATTGGTGTGATTCGTAAAGTATTTTGAAGGTGATAAAAAATCTATTAAGTTATCAATCATATGGTTTCAAATCATCAAGGCTTTCCATAGATATCTTTGGAATGAATATCTACTATACAGGTGAGCTAATTACTATTCATGATGCTAGGATTGAATTAAATAAGTTTTCATTGTTACGTTTGTAAACGTTCAAACACACGCGAGTTTGTGAATTCAAATTTTTCAAATGTTTATGGGATGGTTGTTTTATAAATTGAGTATAACGGAAAGTACGTACTTATCGGTATTCTGTGTATTCTGAAGATTCCATAACTACATTCCACGAATTGGTCTTGACAGCATCCCCATTCCTGTTATCACTTAGAAGTTTCTTTCAAAACTTTCAGTTAAAATTTTCCAATATTATAAATTTTTTTATTGTTAATTTCTCTTTTAAAGTTCTCAAAATTTCTATCTGTCTGCTTTCTTTCAAAATTCAAATCAATCTCCCAATGGTTTTTCTTACTCTCGTTGTCACGTTCGTTGCTATGTCACAAGTTTTTATAAATAAATAAATAATATATCAGGTCAGTGTCTCGATTTCCGTATTGTTATGACATTATTCATTTTCATTTTCGCGCACTGTTAAAAATAATTATATGTACAATTTTTTATGACAATTGGCCTTTTCATTTATAATTAACGACAATTTCAAATTGTTAGAGTTCTTTATTTGATTTATTTTTTGATATTGTTTTTATAACATTTGTAAGGTTTTGATTTATTCATGACAAGAAGGTGTTATTATTTATATTATATTGTGGTATAAAATTTTTTTGAATGTTTAACTCTCCCTATCGCTAATTATATTTCTATCAAAAGTCGAGCGCCAATTACCTATAAATATGATTAATTTATTTCAATTGATGAGACCTTTTTGGTTCAGGTATTTATTTGTCTTTCTATTTACCTACACTCAGGGAGCATGTGTGATAGTGCCACTTTTAACGACCTTTAACAGATCAGTTCAGATTAGATGTAAAAGAAAAATTACTTGTTAGATAACTATTTTTATATTAGAATAAACTTTCACAACTATATACAAATGTGGTAGGAACGAAACTGTTCTTAGATAACTTGACATATTCTGATATAACTTGAAATATTCTAAAATGTATGTTTTTTCTTTGATAAGAAACTCACTTTGCTAATTCTATTGTGTTATAATATATACATATATATATATATATATATATATATATATATATATATATATATATATATATATATAAAAGAGAACCTCTGGTAGTGACCGTAGAGAAAAAACCAAACAACTTAGTAGGGATGCGGTCAGAGGAGGGCTGAATCAGAAGACTCCTTCTTGACTAGTTAAGCTTTCGAAAATGTTTATTTTCATCATCAGAACATCTACAATGAGTGATAAATATCATTAGTGACTTATAAACCATTATAACAAACGATTTGACTTACCAAAGTGAGTTGAAAAAGAAAGACATCGTAAAAAACTTTAAAATTTTCAATGGACATACATATATGTATTTAAAATTTACATTGATTAGGAGAGCAAAACACAAAAAACTCCAACGAAAGGCCGATAATAAAACAGCCCTGAGGTAAAATCTCTCACATTATACCAACAAGGTTAGATAAAAATTAACATTACTCAACAATTACAACTCTCACTAATAACTATTGCTCTACTGACAAAACTGAATAGGAAAGCGAAACGTTTTAAATTATTTTGTATAGTTCAGGTTCTTATTAAAGTAAAAAAGTGGATATGGTTTTATCACGCATCAGACCAACAAACGAACAATTTTGATTTTATTCGAAGATTTAGAAAACAAATAATGGATCTCTAACACAGAGAGAGAGAGTCAAAAAATTAAAATAGAAAACAGTTCTCCATCCAAATTGAAATGATGGAAAACAAATTGCTGGATCAAAAAATATTTAAAAGGATTCATGAATACAGGGTGGAAACCAAATGTTTATTAAATTGAGTCAAGGAGTGAAATTGTCTCACTTTTAGTAATAGATAAAAGATAGGTGTAAATCTTACTCAAACCATCCAAATCGGATTTTTTATTCAAACAATTGTCCCTTTTTTTGTGAATATGGCACATTTCAAGAAAAAGCCTTTTTCCGTAGTTTCTTCCTTTATCCAGAATTTTAGCGTCTTCAAAATTCATTACGTGATTATCATTGATTACCTGTTCCGCCAAAGAGCAAGACAACTTTGAATTTCGACAATCGCTCTTATGAGAAGTCAACCTTCCAGATAGACATCTAGAAGTCTGACCCACATATATTTTTTCACAGGATATACAAGGAATGCTGTAAATCAAATTTGAATTTTCATCCATATTCAATTTAGTTTTAGTTTAAGTGTATAAAATATTAATAGTTAAAATATTATAAGTTGCTACTCTGACGTTGCTTACACCCCTTAAGATCTTCAACAAATTAGGAGTTAGGTTAGGTATGTAAGGTAAAGAACCAAAACACACATTCACATTGTTAAGACGTTGAGATGAATCATCGTTAATAACGGCAGGCGTGCAGAGAAGAATCTTATTAAGCATTTTAGCAGGTTAAGAATTTTCGACCAAAATATCCCTCAGAATAATGAAATCGTTCCTCTGAAAATCAGGATGGGACAATCTACTGACCCTATCCTTAAGGGCAAGAATCAAATTTGTCTTCATCCTTGGAGGGTGACACGACCAGTAGCTAATAAACCTATTACTACACATAGGTTTTCTATACCATGAAGTTTTTTTAATATTGTCATTACCTCTGTGAACTTTCATATCTAGAAAAGGTAAAAAACCATTTTCTTCGATTTCAGCAGTAAACTGTAAGTGCTCGTTATACGAGTTGAACAAATCCAAAGTAACTTGAACCTTATCCACAGGAAGAGCCAAAATTAAGTCATCTACATACCTTTTCACAAAAGGAACTGGAAATTCAAGTAAACCAGTGCACTGCTTAATTAAATCGTCTAATACAAAATTTACTAAAATAGGTGAAATTGTAGACCCCATTGGGGTAACGAAAACTTGTTTATAAAACTTATCGTTAAAAACAAATACATTTGAATCAAAAATGAATTGAAGAGACTTTTTAAAAGCTGCTTAAGTAAAATGACAATGTGGACGTATTTCACTCCAATGTTTTGTGATACTTTCAAGAATGACAGGTAATGGTAAATTTGTAAACAACGAAACAACGTCAAAACTGACCAAAATGTAATTTTCAGGTATTATAAAATTATTGATAAAATTACTTAAAGTGAACGAGTCCCTAATATTATACTCATTCTCAGGATTGTAAGCGCTTGTCAAAATATCAGTCAAATATTGAGCAACACGACCATTAGGAGAATCTATAGAAGAAATTATTGGTCTCATTGATAAATTTTGTTTATGTATCTTTGGCAAAGCATAGAATCGTGGAATTATTGCATTATAAAGTTTTAACTTAGGCACTATCACTTCAGGAATACAATCTGAATGACCAAGAGAAGCGACCAACTGGTTTGCCTTCTTCTGCAAGGTACAAACAGGATTTCTAGGAATGGTTTTGTAATATCTCGTATCAGATAACAATTGTTCAGAAAGTGTTATATAATCCTCCCTGTACATGGCAACAATAACATTCCCCTTATCACTTCTAACGATATAAACATTAGGATGATCTTTCAAAAAATTTTTACATTCGGAAAAATACTTTCCTAAAAAATGCCTATCATTATTTTGTTTGTGTGAAAAATTTGTTAAAATATTAGTGAAACGAGATCTAGTTATGTCTTTACAACCTTCATCAACATGTTGAATAATATTTTCCAAATCTGCTAAAATTTTTGATACATTAACATCACCCATAGAGGGCTCTAAACAAAATTTTGGACCTAAAAAAAGAAACTTTTTTATATTATAAGGAAAAGCTAAACTGGTTAAATTTTTAAACCATTTTTCATTGAATTTAATATTATCAAAAAAATCACTTTTAATCTTCTCCAACTTAACAATTTGAACCCTCTTAATTTTTCTACAAATATTATTATATTTAATTATCTGTCTATTATCAAATTCTGTGAATATATGATTAGGTAATAAATTATGTAATTTGGACTTTATAGAGAAAAGTTCTCCTTCTAACCCAGTTATGTCAGAGCAAGTAACCCTAATTTCTAAATTAATTAAGTTTTTTCTCAACCTCAAATTGAAACTGCTGATCTTGGATCCAAGTAAGCCTGATCTTGTTCCTAGTAACCCATCAATATTTCCCAATCCTTCTGTAGGGACGCGGTCAGAGCCGCATCCCTACTAAGTTGTTTGGTTTTTCCTCTACGGTCACTACCCGAGGTTCTCTTTTATAGATATGGGGTTTTTTGAAGTAATGCGCAGACAATTTGGTCAACACACTGTCTCCTTACTGAAAACATGGGTAAAACTTAACACCAGGTTAGCATCGTTGAGAAATAGAAAAATTTTCCTACTCAAGTGTCGACAGCATGGATGTTTCCCCAGACACATAACAGAAGGATTGGGAAATATTGATGGGTTACTAGGAACAAGATCAGGCCTACTTGGATCCAAGATTAGCAGTTTCAATTTGAGGTTGAGAAAAAACTTAATTAATTTAGAAATTAGGGTTACTTGCTCTGACATAACTGGGTTAGAAGGAGAACTTTTCTCTATAAAGTCCAAATTACATAATTTATTACCTAATCATATATTCACAGAATTTGATGATAGACAGATAATTAAATATAATAATATTTTTAGAAAAATTAAGAGGGTTCAAATTGTTAAGTTAGAGAAGATTAAAAGTGATTTTTTTGATAATATTAAATTCAATGAAAAACGGTTTAAAAATTTAACCAGTATAGCTTTTCCTTATAATATAAAAAAGTTTCTTTCTTTAGGTCCAAAATTTTGTTTAGAGCCCTCTATGGGTGATGTTAATGTATCAAAAATTTTAGCAGATTTGGAAAATATTATTCAACATGTTGATGAAGGTTGTAAAGACATAACTAGATCTCGTTTCACTAATATTTTAACAAATTTTCCACACAAACAAAATAATGATAGGCATTTTTTAGTAAAGTATTTTTCCGAATGTAAAAATTTTTTGAAAGATCATCCTAATGTTTATATCGTTAGAAGTGATAAGGGGAATGTTACTGTTGCCATGTACAGGGAGGATTATATAACACTTTCTGAACAATTGTTATCTGATACGAGATATTACAAAACCATTCCTAGAAATCCTGTTTGTACCTTGCAGCAGAAGGCAAACCAGTTGGTCGCTTCTCTTGGTCATTCAGATTGTATTCCTGAAGTGATAGTGCCTAAGTTAAAACTTTATAATGCAATAATTCCACGATTCTATGCTTTGCCAAAGATACATAAACAAAATTTATCAATGAGACCAATAATATCTTCTATAGATTCTCCTAATGGTCGTGTTGCTCAATATTTGACTGATATTTTGACAAGCGCTTGCAATCCTGAAAATGAGTATAATATTAGGGACTCGTTCACTTTTAGTAATTTCATGAATAATTTTATAATACCTGAAAATTACATTTTGGTTAGTTTTGACGTTGTTTCGTTGTTTACAAATTTACCATTACCTGTCATTCTTGAAAGTATCACAAAACATTGGAATGAAATACGTCCACATTGTCATTTTACTTTAGCAGCTTTTAAAAAGTCACTTCAATTCATTTTTTATTCAAATGTATTTGTTTTTAACGATAAGTTTTATAAACAAGTTTTCGGTACCCCAATGGGGTCTACGATTTCATCTATTTCAGTAAATTTTGTATTAGACGATTTAATTAAGCAGTGCACTGGTTTACTTGAATTTCCAGTTCCTTTTGTGAAAAGGTATGTAGATGACTTAATTTTGGCTCTTCCTGTGGATAAGGTTCAAGTTACTTTGGATTTGTTCAACTCGTATAACGAGCACTTACAGTTTACTGCTGAAATCGAAGAAAATGGTTTTTAACCTTTTCTAGATATGAAAGTTCACAGAGGTAATGACAATATTAAAAAAACTTCATGGTATAGAAAACCTATGTGTAGTAATAGGTTCATTAGCTACTGGTCGTGTCACCCTTCAAGGATGAAGACAAATTTGATTCTTGCCCTTAGGATAGGGTTAGTAGATTGTCCCATCCTGATTTTGAGAGGAACGATTTCATTATTCTGAGGGATATTTTGGTCGAAAATTCTTACCCTGCTAAAATGCTTAATAAGATTCTTTTCTGCACGCCTGCCGTTATTAACGATGATTCATCTCAACGTCTTAACAATGTGGATGTGTGTTTTGGTTCTTTACCTTACATACCTAACCTAACTCCTAATTTGTTGAAGATCTTAAGGGGTGTAAGCAACGTTAGAGTAGCAACTTATAATATGTTAACTATTAATATTTTATACACTAAAACTAAAACTAAATTGAATAGGGATGAAAATTCAAATTTGATTTAGAGCATTCCTTGTAATTCCTGTGAAAAAATATATGTGGGTCAGACTTCTAGATGTCTATCTGGAAGGTTGACTTCTCATAAGAGCGATTGTCGAAATTTAAATTTGTCTTGCTCTTTGGCGAAACATGTAATCAATGATAATCACGTAATGAATTTTGAAGACGCTAAAATTCTGGATAAAGAAAGAAACTACGGAAAAAGGCTTTTTCTTGAAATGTGCCATATTTACAAAAACAGGGACAATTGTTTGAATAAAAAATCCTATTTGGATGGTTTGAGTAAGATTTACACCTATCTTTTATCTATTACTAAAAGTGAGACAATTTCACTCCTTGACTCAATTTAATAAACATTTGGTTTCCACCCTGTATTCATGAATCCTTTTAAATATCTTATCCAGCAATTTGTTTTCCATCATTTCAATTTGGATGGAGAACTGTTTTCTATTTTAATTTTTTGACTCTCTCTGTGTATTAGAGATCCATTATTTGTTTTCTAAATCTTCGAATAAAATCAAAATTGTTTGTTTGTTGGTCTGATGCGTGATAATAACATATCCACTTTTTTACTTTAATAAGAACCTGAACTATACAAAATAATTTAAAACGTTTCGCTTTCCTATTCAGTTTTGTCAGTAGAGCAATAGTTATTAGTGAGAGATGTAATTGTTGAGTAATGTTAATTTTTATCTAACCTTGTTGGTATAATGTGAGAGATTTTACCTCAGGGCTGTTTTATTATCGGCCTTTTGTTGGAGTTTTTTGTGTTTTGCTCTCCTAATCAATGTAAATTTTAAATACATATATGTATGTCCATTGAAAATTTTAAAGTTTTTTACGATGTCTTCCTTTTTCAACTAACTTTGGTAAGTCAAATCGTTTGTTATAATGGTTTATAAGTCACTAATGATATTTATCACTCATTGTAGATGTTCTGATGATGAAAATAAACATTTTCGAAAGCTTAACTAGTCAAAAAGAAGTCTTCTGATTCAGCCCTCCTCTGACCGCATCCCTACTAAGTTGTTTGGTTATATATATATATATATATATATATATATATATATTTCTGGATTCTTATGTGTGAGAAACCTAATTATTATAGTTATTGTTTAGTTAATATCAATTATAAGTTTTTAGTTGCCCGGTATATTATAATCTTTTAAAATATGTCATAAAATAATCACACCCACCTTTGTACTATAAAATCCTAGTTTTTTGTTATTTACATGAAAACTCTATGATCTCAGGATTTTGGGTTCATATAAAAAGATGAAATTATTTCAATTTAAATTATAAGCGCCAAACACAATCTTTTATATTTATATAAAAAAAATTTCAATTAAAAAAATACGTGCTTTTATTTTTTCATAGAATCCTATAGACCGGTCCTGTATATTCAGTTTCAAAACCCCTCTCTAATTGAGAACCGTCTGATAAATAATGTCAACTGTCAAATAGCGAATGAAACAATCGACGAGAAATAAAATTTTCCAACAATATATATATATATATATATATATATATATATATATATATATATATATTAAGTCTTTCATGTGAAAAACGTTATTTAATATGAACTTAAAGAAAACAAATACATTATTCTATTACAAAATCTTTAAAAAGGAACAACTTATCTACGATGATCGTTCATTCAAAAACACATACACTCAAATGAATTATTATTATATGTAAGTACAGCTATGCAACATATCATACACATTTAACATCAGGTGATATTAAATAAAAATGCTCTAAGACATAAGATGGCGGATATAGCAATGGGCAATGTTTATTAAATATCAAAGTTCAAACTATGTACACAATACAAGTTAGTATATTCAACCCTTTTTTATGAATGAAATAGTTTTAAATACCTGTTCACTTTTTCCTTCAATTCACCTCGTTGATTCCTTTTTTATATTACTTCCCGGGACACTGTACAGTCTTTTGTGTTTGGGTAATAACCAAATTGATGTTATATTCCATCTACATCAATAAATACATTTTAGATGGGATTCCATAGTCCAGTTCTTTCTGAAATGTATCGTGGAGATACCATTTCCACGATACAAAATTTTACTTGCTTATGCAGATAAATGCTTAAGGTTAGTATGCTACAATTTTCACCAATCTCTTATTATATTTCTATTTTTCAGTTTGATTTATAAATTTATTTAGTTATATTGAAGAATAATGTATTTCTTTTATATTTACCACTCAAATGGTGCTGCTCTTCTAATTGTTTTAAATTATCTTCTAAATATTTTACTTTTCACCCCATTCATTCTACCAAAAAGAATTCCACCTAGTTAGTAGTGTACATTATCAACAAACTTTCTTTATTCAATTTTTTGAATTTTTAATCTGCTTGCCGCTGATCAGAACATTCCAATTCTAATTCACCAATCGAAACGGTTATAAAAATTATTGTTGGTAAATCTCATTTCGGGTTTTAAATTGCTCATTCATCCTTTTAGGACATACCGTTTCATATTTTTAAATAATCAAATTTAATATATTACTTCTTTTAATATAGTTTCCAAAATATTTAGAACTGACAACTCTTTTTATTTTCATTTGATCTATTCAGAATGACAATTCGTTTCACAAACGTCATACATTTATAACCTTATTGTTATTATTATTTTGACTTTATTCCCTGACATATTCCAAAATAATTTTCCAATGTTACCAAAGAGCTTCTTTCAATATCTAATTGGTATATTCTAAAACAAATCATAATGTTCTGACTCTTACTATGTGAGAAATAGATTGTTACAATTTATACAAGGTAATGTTCAAAATGTTCTGTCTCAATGGCTAGAAATCATGTTATATGCAACATATGTGCATTTACAGGGTGCATTGAAAATTTCCTTCATGTTTCTTCGGTTTGATTTATATTTATTTTCTCTCTTGAATGATGAATGATATAGATTATATCTATATTTCTTACGATTTAAATGATAATTAAATTCTAAATTTTGTATTGAAATATGTTGTGTAGTATTTCATTCCATATTATAGTATACAGAGTGTTGCAAGTTCCTTTCTATGTTAATATATATCAATGAAGATTACCAAAAAGACATGCTAGAACAGAGAAAACAGTTAATAAGATATATGAAATAGGCGAGAGAAAGTGGAGCCAAAGCTAAGATAATAGATAATACATTAATGACAAATGACAACGTATACAGTCTAAAAGAACTAGAAGACAGGAAAAATCAGTTATAAATGCATACAGGTTGGAATAAATCAACGTTTAAGGAAAATAACGAAACTAATCGGAAAACTTCTAATACAACCTTCAATGATAAAATATTTAAACAACTAAGAGCTGGATAAATAGTCAATTTTACATTTTAAAAATAACCGTTCGTTAAGGATGAGTATGCGGATCAAAACGAATTGAAATTTAGTGAAGCTTTAGCTACCCTAACACAACTTCGACTTAGGACAAACGTTGGAAAAGCTTGATGAGCTTTCGGTAAAATTTGAAGAGAAAAGAATGAAGATATATGCAAATGATTATATCTTTAGAAAGTGAACAATCAAAGAATTCGTGGAAAAAGGAAGTGGAAGGTTGAAAAACGTACAAGTATGTATCTGCGTATCTGCGAGGTACCAAAGACGGTACAGGGGAAAGAGGAGATTCAAGAGATCATAGAAAGATATGACAACAATCCAATGTTTGGAGGACACGTAGGAAACAATAGACTATTAAAGAAATTAAGAGCGAATTTTATATTGAAAAACATGGAGAGAGATGAACAGAAGTACGTAAAGAATTGCCATGAATATCAAGTGAATAAAGCGAAACCCAGTCATAAGGAGAAATTGGTCATCACGGACACATCACTAAAACCGTTTGATATTATATACATAGACACAATAGGTCCTTTTGTAGAAAGTAACAATTAGAACCGTTATTGTATTACAATACTATGCAAACCGACAAAATACGTGGTCATGACGCCAGTCAGTGACAAAGACGCAGCCACAATTCTTCATCTTTATCTTCTCCTTCAGCTCCACATTTTTGTCATAATCTAGTGTACAAATATAATATTTCTTTCTCTGGGAGGAATGAATCACTTCTCTCTTTTTGGAAAATGAGAAATGTACTTAAGAGTTTCTCGAGGTATTTCTGATAGTGAATTATTTTTACAGTTCTGTGAATTACTTCGAGGCAGTAATTTTACATGGTATCTCAATAAGCTTAGTAAATTCAGTTGATCGTCTGATATTATTCCGAAATTTGAAGCAGATTCCCTTCCTTGCAGCTATGATACAGAGTTAGAGTTATATTTTTTAATCCCAACTATGTGTGAAAATCAAACCGTTGTTGTTTATTTCTCTTGTATGGCACGTCTTTCTAATCAATTAACGAATTATATATATGACAAATCCCATGTTGCAAAGATTCGTAGAAATCTTTTACCAATTATCGTTTCTACTCAAGCATTTGTCAATCCCAAATAGTGTTGATTAACTTACTGAACTTTGTAAAAGAATTGAAGAATACGGGGTTTCATGAGTTTTTAATGTGACGAAGTAAAATCAACCCGTCATCAAAATAAATGGCGAATTCAATATAATATTGTAGTGGTATGCATGATAAACAGATTTTTAACACATTTTGAGAGAAAATAAATTCAATGAAAAGTTTTTTTAAATGTGACAGCTCCCGTACAGTCACTTACTGCTATTCATACATACATCATAAACTAGTATTTTGGCCATACTTGATAAGTTGCTATTGTAGTAGAACGACAGGAACATGAAGCGGTGAATTTACCAAATAGTCTATAGGTAAAATGATAGAGTACCACAATTAATCATACATGCATCAGCACATGAGAACAATTACCATCTACTGCATATCACTCGAGAGTTTGCTTCAGTTAGTATCAAACTTTTGGAAATGTGAAATTAATGTTGATAATGAGTTATTGGAATATACATCCCTTAGTACGGTGGAAACGGTCGACATTTCTTGAATCGATAAATCAAAAGAAAATCAAACCTGTAAATGTTTCGTGGTTGAAAGATGGGCACTTGTAAAGCCTTTCTCCAAACCGAATTGCTTTCTTGTCCACTGTTGTTAATCAATTTTTATGAGTGAGGCTTGGTAGTTACATCACATTGATTATTGCCCTTTGATATCTAAGATTTGTATGTCTCCTCTTTTACATAATAATCGTTCTTGCTTCATTCAGTTTGTTAGGTCTATATTTCGTTTTCAGTTGAGTATGCATACAATTAACGAACTTGCTACTTGTAAAAGTGGAATCATTATTGAAAATAGTCATACTCGCATATGAGCTCCAGAAGAGTTGACTTGAAAATAATTAGATCACTAATCCGCAAATCACATGTTCCACTACGTTTCCAGTTTAAAATAATCATTAGTAGTGCTACTATTTTCGCTGAAAATACATCTCTAATTCCATTATTATTAGTTCCAGTAATCAAAACTTTTCAAAATCGTGGCAGATGCCTCTTCCTGATATGGTGTATGTATATTACTAACGGATAGCCAAACAGGACTGCCATGCATCGTAAAATATTTCCAAGAATTAATAGAAACTTGGACTTACCCCAACCGGGAACAGCGGGTAGAAATAAACCGAAATATCACTGGGCTTTTATTTATCACTACTATACACTTACTCAAATTAGAGTAAATACATAACCTGTATAATACTACGACCGGTGAAGTTCAAACGTACAAGCAATCTACATCAGACTGATTTGTTAACATTAAACGGAATGTCCTCTGTGTTTACATTAGTCCTCTTCCATAAAAAATAAACTTGGGTATATCATTTTAAGCATTCGAAACGTTATGCGAATAGTTGACTTTATTCATAACCATAATGTGTAATATTTATGGATTGTTTAGCTAAATTTTGAATATCAATTGAATCTTGAAACACTGCCCCAGGTTAGGATCATATAAGTTCATAAGAATAATTTCTGACACCTTCCATCCACAAATAGAGTCTAGGCATGGGCAATTCCTAATACTATCTGCGTTCCATTTTCGTCCTAACATTGTATTTAACCAAAACTTGAAGTAATATTTAAACAATGTTCAACTACTTTGATAGTGATTGAATAAAAAATTTCCAAAATTTAAAGTTTAAAAAGTTCTACAAGATAACTTCTGAAAGTAAAGTTTTCAGAACTTTACTGCTGCAAAACAAATAAATGATTTCCTGTTTGATGGTTTAGAAGAAACAAGAAGTTTTCGAATTGAAAATGAAAAATCACTCTACCGTTATGATAAAATACCTACAATCGTTGTAGAACTCTTAAATGTTGGGTAGAGAAGTTTGAAACTTAGTTGTTCTGTTTTTAATCCTAATTAAACCGATCGTTTTGTTTCTACAAACGCCAGTTGTGGTGGAAATATGAGGAATATTTATTACTATGATTTAGCTCTAGTTATATTAAGTCGACATAAAATTATCTTTTTAATTCAAGCTGGGAATGTTCTTTTGAGCAAAACACTCACTTGAAAAGATTAAGTGGGTCATCAAAAATAATTGATTTATAGCCAGACTCGAGATATAACAGCTGTTCTTGACAAAAATTGAAATCAATTTATATGCCAATTTATCGAAAATATGTTGGACGTTGCTCTATATACATATATATATATATATATATATAATATACATATATATATATATATATATATATATATATATATATATATATATATATATATATATAATATTTTTTTTTTTATATAACGACTGAAAAATGCTATATAGGTGGGGATAACGGGGATTGTAAATAAAAGATCTTGGCGTTGATTCTTTGGACTGAAATCCCCGTTATCCCCACCTATATATATATATATATATATATATGAAACAGATGACAAGCAAGTAGTGGGAGAGATTATATATCGCTGAAAAGGTGAATACCGCCTTAACAATTTTAGCGAATTCGTTGTAAAATTGTTCGATACAAAGTGTCACTGCTTAAGGTGCTGGTTTGTTTATTGATTTAAAATTAGGAGATCTTCTTATATGGAGCGATTATGGACAACTGAACATTCTTTATTCTATAAACACCACAAAATCTCAGTACAGTGTAAATAGTGAGTGTTTCTTCTCTCTTGATGCATAGTTCGAAATAACGAAAACGTTTTCCTGTGATGAAAATGCGTAAATTTCACTTATCACTGTAAATGGTTACTAATACATTTTACATAAACATACAAAACGATATCAAGTATTTAAGGAATCTCTTGTGATGATAAAATCAAATTCGTGTGATAAACGTTTTAATAGGTGTGGTTGCAACGGTGATTGATACATGACATTCGTCTCTCGTCGTGAATCTAGTCTCTCGTCGAGTTACTACATGACTTGACATAAAGAAGGGATAAAATGCGACGCAGTTCATCCGACAAATGGTCCTGCGTAAATTTTTTGACAATCAGAGCCTTTATGCCGATATGAAATAGTTTCCTTAATTGAATGCGCATGAGAGAAAAATAGATATGTTTGTCTTAGTCAGTTTTTAATCTATTTTTATGAGATGTTAAAGCACAACGGATTTTTTTTAAGTTTGATTTTTCAGACTTGAAATTAAATAGTAATATTTTAATTTTTCTGTTCAAATGGCTGTGGAATTTGAACACCGCCTATATCGAAATCATTAGGGAAAGTGTACTCAACATGAACACGAACAAAGCAGTAGTGGGAGGTATGTGTTCTCCAAATCCAAAACAATTAAAAGTGGAGGCGTCGCTTTATAATTTACGAAGTCTCGATAAAACTTCAATTAAGCTAGTAGATTTCGATGACGAGGAGATGTACGTGTACTCAACTCAAGCATTATGTGCTCAGAGTACATAATTAATAGTATTGGCGACAAAATACAACCATTTCGTACCCCCTTTTCTGTACACACCGGTTCCGATGTCGTTTGTCCATATCTAACCTTTAATTCTTGGTTCCAATAAGGATTTCTAATAAACTCGATGTCTTGTTTGTCTAACCCGTTTTTCTGTAGTTATGTCAGAGGGACGGTATGATTAACTCGATCGAAGGCTTTCTCGTAGTCTATGCAACAGGCATAGACATCTTTTCTCATGTCACGACATTTCTGGAGGAGCATTAATAAGCTGGCTAACGTTTCCCTTGTTCCTAGACCTTCACGAAATCCAAATTGAGTATCGCTTTGATCGGCTTCACATTTGTGGTAGATTCTAGCTTGTATAATTTTAAGTTGGATCTTAAGCACTTGGCTCATCAAGCTTATCAGTCTGAACTCCTCTCATTTCTTGGCTTTCAATTTTTTAATGAGGATAATAAATACGGAGGTGAGCCAGTCTTTTAGAATATTACCTGTTGCATGCACTTTCTGTAGTAACTGTAACAGTGGCAACAAATTTTCATTTCTATGTGGATTTCGTCCGGACCCGTTGCTTTTCCGTTTTTACTCAGTTTAAGTAGTTCCACTAACTCTGATTTACGAATTTTTGGAGCCTGTTCTCATCCACTATTTCTGTCGTATATTCGTGGCGTATCGCTAACGAATGTTTTCCGTATATATGTTTGCCATACTTTTAATAATTCTTGCACCTCTGTTTCATTTAGTATACCGAATACTGGTTGGTTTTTGTTGGAATGCGTTACCTCTTTTATTTTCTTATGAACTCCGTGGCCGTCCTGTTTATTCTGAAGTAACTCAATCTCCTCGCATCTTTCCTTCATCCACTTTTCTCTTGCTATTCGGATTTTCTTCCTTATTTCTCTATTCATTTGTTTGTATTTTTCGATGTATTTGTGTTTGTGTACTCTCCGATTGTCCATTATCAGTAGAATTTCTTCTGTCATCCATTCTTTCTTGGTCTTTGCGCTGGCATACCCAACTTCTTCTTGTTCTACTTTTACAATTGAATGTTCAATCCGATTCCAGGCATTTTCTGTATTCGTATCTGATGTTGTGGTTGACTGTATTAATGCAAATTTTTCATTATTCCTTCTTTTGCCTTTGCCTGTGTATTTTCATGTCTATACTTTTTTTGGTTACTCTTTCTAAGCTCTTTAAATTTCACATTCGGATTACCTGCCACAGGATTATGGTCTGAGCATAAAATCATACCCTGGGGTGGACACACCCCAGGGTATGATTTTATGCCTTGTATTCCGTTCTTGAATCTTGTTTTGATTAGGACATAGTCGATCTGGTTGCGAACGATGTTATCTGGGCGGTGCTGCGGAGATACAAGTATACAAACGTCTTTCTGGTAGTTTGAACAATGTATTAGCAATCACAAATTCATCTTCTTGACAAAATTGTACTAGCTTGTCTCCCCAATTATTGCGTTCACCTAGGCCGTACTTACCGACGATTTTATCTACTTCAATGTTGCCAACCTTCGCGTTGAAGTCGCTCATTATTATAGTAGTTTCGTTGTTTTTGGTATATCCTAGCAGTTCCTTTATTTCTTTATAAAATGTTTCCACCTCTCGATCAGATTTTTATGCGGTTGGAGCATAGCACTGGATTATATTTATGTTTGTAGGTTGGGCATTTAGTCTGATGAACAAGGCTCTATCTGAGAGTGGAATAAAGTTTTTGTCACTGCCCGAGTAGTACAATGTTGTTTTATTTTGGCATTTTCCACTTCCAGGCCATCAGATTTCGCTTAAACCCAGGATGTGGATCTTCAGCCTGTGCATTTCTCTGACGGTATTATCTAGTTCTCCTGCTATAAACAAACTTCTTACATTCCAGGTGTCGATTCTGGAATTTCAGATTTTATTGCTTTCCACTCTCGTATAGGTCTAAGATTTTACTATATTTTGAGCCTTTTCTGATTTCATGTTTTCATTGTCTTTACAGGGGTTTCGCAGACTGACGACCTGGGAGGCCCTGTAGTCTATTTTTGAGTTTCCCCCCTTGCCTGATCTTGTGTTACGTACATCATGATCAGTACTTTCTAATTGTTCGTTTGATGCCATTCTTGTTATACTAGGGATGTCTATAGGGACCTTCAATGAAGTGATTTCCCGTGCCCTTCTTCAATTCCAGGCCGTTCACTGCTTCCAGTTAATCCGCCTTTTGGAGCGATTTCTCACTCCAAGGACAAGAGAGTGCCCTATCTCTAATTTCCTCATCCACTCTCCTATGAAGAAACTGTTGGCAATTCTGAGGGATCTGCTTATACCGGCAGATACTCGGACGTCAGAGCCTCGTTAGTTATATATCAAGGTGTACCGCATGCAGGTGAGGTTGACATTTGGGCTGGTATTTCTGTACCATCTTTATCAGCTGTACAGTCGCCCCTTACACCCCACCATGTACATAGGTAGGGTGAATATAAGTTTGCCTAATCATATGAATCATTGACTGAAATACATATGCCAGCACTAACTAGATGAGCGACGCTATTTCTGGAACTGTAGTGCAGTGTGCGGGTAACGTCATCAAAGCTGCGCGTTCAGAAGGAAGTGATCTTTCATCGGTCAGCTGTCACGTGTCCTGTGTCATGCGGCATCTGTTCTATATCATGTTTCATCCATCTTGTTCTCTTTGTCATGTATCATCCATCTTGTTTTCTGTGACAGGTGTTATACATCTTGTGTTGTGATGATATCGAACACGTGACAGATGACGTCACTTCCGCCTTCGTGCGCATCTTCATTCACGTTCCAGAAGTAACGTTGCTCATCTACCGCCCTATATAAAAAGACAATGTAATATGATAAGTCGAGACGTGATCATATCAAAACATATTAGAGTTCTCCAGGTTTCGGGCCACAAATGAGTTACGCCCAAATAAAAACGGGAAATATGTTATTTTGAGTGGTAATAAATCACTCAAATAACGATAATCATGTTTGTGAAAATGCGCTCGAAATCTACTGTGATGAATCCCTAAGTCCACAAATTCCACATACCTCTTGACAAATAAATAGAAACTTTTTTTTAATCATTAGAACTTGTCTTTGTAGACCACTCTAGAGTCCATTATTTGATGTCTTCTTATTGCTTATGTTCACTGTAGGTTTCACTGGCGCACTGTGCTCTGCTATTAAAGCAAGGCGCATATTGAGGAACGATCAACGCGTCTGTGATGACGTGACATAGTGTGAGATTTGTAACATACTGTTACGAAGTAGCACATTGGTGTAGTCATCGAAGCCGGCATTGTCCCAACGGCATTTATAATATTCAAATTTCTAAGAACGGCAATTTTTTAGATATACTTCAGGCGATACACCTTGAAAAAACGGATGACTCCGAGTAGCTGAAGAAGAGGGTGGACATTCGATATAGTCACGAATATGTAGAGCACTTGTACCAATTCCAACTGAAGAACCGAAAGTGGAAACGTGATGAAACGATTCAAGAGCAAGACTTTGATATTTCCCGATTAGTTCGATTAGCTTATCAGTCAGCACCAGAGAACCCGAGGGAATGTTTTGGAATCCAGCCCCTTATCGAGGGCTTACGTGGTGACCACGATATGCAGAGGATGCATTGACTTTTGCTCTTGAATATGAAGCAGCCACGAAAATGAAGTTAAGACCATCCAAAAAGAAGGTGACAAAGACAGACTTGACCAGATCGTCAACTTAATAAAACGTATGGTAAAAAAGAATCCGAAGAAGATCAGATGCTGGAATTGTATTGAGCTAGTGCACTTACGTAGTTCGAGTAAGCGCTCCAGGACTCCTGCAACCCAAGAACCCCAGTCACAGGAGAATCTAGACAGCACTGAACATCCAACTCCCTATCTAGATGTCCGTGCCCAGCAAACATTTTTCTATTATTACTGGATAAATGTTTGTTGCCACGGCACTTGTCTTTGATCTGTGAAGTACTCCATGAAATTGTTCCTAACTTTTTATCTAGTTATGCATAACAGCTGCAAAGTTTTATATTTCTTAGATACCAATTGTATACTTTTTTGACGTGAGTTCTTCTTGTTCTCCTTCTTTCTGCTTCCTTAATAGGCTCGAGTCTGTTCCATCTTCGGGTGCCTCCTCACTATATATCCAGGATATCACTCCATGTCTCCCTTGGCCTTCCAATACTCCTTAGGCCGTTTGGGGATCTGTCTCGTGCAATTTTACCAGTCTTCCTTCTCCCATTCTACTTATATGGATGTACCATTCTTTTCTTCCTTTTCATTGTCCATTCATTTATGTTTTCTATATTACAGTTTTGTCTGAGGTCTGTGCTACATTGTCCGTCCGATAGTGTTTTCCTGTGATATCACGGACTATTTCCATTACACATGTTTCCATCAGTCTTTTTGTCTTTGTTGTATCAGGTCTTGTTTCCGCAGTGTAGGTCATAATTAGCCTCACTTTATATATTCTGGCCTTTGTTTCTGTCCGTAAATGTTTGTTTCGCCAGATATCATGTTTAAGATATCCTGCTATTGTGTTGGTTTTGTTTCTTTGTTGGGCAACTTCCGCTTCTGTATCTCCATAACTGTGCATTAGTATTCGCAGGTATTTGATGCTTTTTTCTTGCTGGATTATCTTTCTGTCCACTTCCAGCTTGCACCTTATAGGATCTTTGGATATCACCATACTCTCTGTTTCATTCGGTGATATTATCAGGCTTAACTTTATTGCTGTTATATTAAATTGATGTAGAAGTCTCTGAAGATCATCTTCACTCTCCGCAATCAGTACGGCATCATTTGCATAGATATAGTTCATTATCCCATTCTGTACCCTCCATTCAGATTTTTAACTTTATGGATAATTTCATGCAGGATGAGGTTAAAGAGCAGCGGGCTTATTGAGTCTCCTTGACGTATTCCTCTTTCCACTGGTATCGCCTGTGTTAGTTTGTTATTAATTCTGGCCTGTATGTTATTATTGCTGTATGTGTTTTCGATAGTCTTGATGGTATCTGATGGAGTGTTTCGTTTATGTAACAGGTGGATGACGTCGATTAGCTTTACCCGATCGAATGCCTTCTGTAGGTCTATAGAGCAGCAAAAGGCCGAGACGTTGTATTCCAGTGACTTTTCCATGACTTGCCTGACGGCAAAAACTGCATCGTTACATGATCGTCCGGAAGTGAAGCCTTGTTGTTCATCTGCTAGATCTATTTTGTTGGTGATTTTGGTGGTTATGACTTTTGTGGTCAGTTTCAGAGCGGTGCTGAGCAGGTTTATTCCTCTGTAGTTCTCGGGTACAGTTCTGTCACCCTTTTTAAACATCAATATCGTTGTACTAGTGCGCTAACTACTTGATATTGTATGTCCCGAGATAATTTTCTAAACAAGTATCCTTAGTTGTTCAGTTAGTCTGTTTCCACCGTATTTCAGCATTTTGTTTTTGTTCTGTCCAGTCCTGGAGATTCACGGTTTTTTTGTTTTTCTCCGCTGCGACGAGTACGTTTTCGGTTGTTATATCTGGAGTTTCTGGTAGGGTCTGGTCTTCGCTTGTCTTAAACAGTTGGGTGATATAGGAGGTCCAGGTGTCGACATCTATTTTATTGGTTTCTGTTAATTCGCTTATTTCTTTTCTCTGCGTTCTATTAAATCTCCATATTTGCCTTTGCAGTCCGTAGTAGTTGGCTTCCATTCTTGATGAGAAAACCTTTCAGTATTCGTCCTTTGTCTTCTTTGCTAATGCTTTAGTTTCGTTTCTTATTCTTTTGTAGTTGTTGTAAGTTTCTGTTCTTTGTTGTGATCTGTATTTTAAGAGGATTTCTCGTTTTTCTTTACACTTTGTATTCTGCATCTAAAACTCTGCCATTTGCCATCATTGGCATCGGCAAGGGCAAGTAACACCATACTGTGAGTATGTTTGTAATTTAAAAAAAAGTTATCCACTTTCAGGTGGAGGAATGATAACGATATATTTTCCATCCATCCAGGAAATGTCGGTGACCAAACTTGCAAGAAGTGTCAAAATTTTCACCGACACTCGAGGCATATTGGGATCATGCTGTACTGGAAGAAGGTCTGATGAAAGGAATCGTTAGAAACGATGATGGTTTCAATAAAAGAAAACAGCTAGTTATCACCATAATGCATGTAGCTGAGATACTGAGAAGATTTCACGACAGTCCACCACGAGGTCATTTGGGAGCAAAGAAAATCCTTCAGCGAGTCTGTGAAAATTTTCATTGGATTAACAGTTCCCGACGATGTGGAGGACTGGTGTAATGAATACACGACTTGTGATACGAGCAATGGACCACGTCGCAACAGAAGGGCATCCATGAAACAATATCATGTTGGAAGCCCTTTCAAATGAATTGCTCAAGATATCGCTGGACCATTTCCGACTACATAAAATGGTGTTAAATGCATTCTCGTTATAATGGATTATTTCACAAAGTGGGTGGAAATTTACGGGATCCAGTGGATATCGAGTGCCCTTGGAGATCCACAGCCATCAGGGAAGAAATTTCGAGAGCCAGGTATTTCAGGAAATTTGTGACAAGTTGTGAATGAAGTAGACGAATACAACAGCTTTCCATCCACAGTTAGATGGAATGGTCGATGGAATTAACAGGGCCATTGGAAAATACATGTCCAAAGTAGTTTCCAGCCTCCAGAGAGAGTTTGATCAGTATATATCCTTATTTGCTTATCGATCTACCATCAATGACTCCACGTGTGAACCACCTGCCATTTCAGTACTTTGTCGCAGGATTGGACGTTAAGTTGTGGTTATCAGGGGATTTTATTTTTCTGGATGTCTACAAATGCAGAAGTTTTTCATTGGTAGCACAATCTGAGTCAGATTCTGATGTTATAACTAAAAACTATATTTCTTCATGTGTCTCGTTTATTTTTGAACATTCTAAATTGAAATTTGCTCGTCTACAGGACGAAAGTCTCAACTTGTACTACGACGAGTGTGACGCGATCGTGTCATGGTGCTAGCGCCACGTCATCTCACACGGCTCGATTATGACCCAATATGCGCCTTGTCTTACAATAATTGTACAACAAAAGGCCAGAAAATATGGACAACATAAAAAAATTTCAATTTTTTGAAAATAATAGTTCCAAGGCTTTTCTAAATTATATTTCAAATTAGTTACGTGAGTACTGAGTTTCGTAGTTCACTGTACTAATGTAGGATTTTCCATAATAAATCATTCACTTTCTTCAAAATTACAATTCAAAATGATTCGTATACATTCAACACAACTCCTTATATCCGAATTCCGGAATTACATAGTTAATACTGTCAGGAAAATAAACTTTCCGTTGAATATTCATATAGATTCAACAAGTAACTCTAATTAATTGTACTAATTGAGTCTTGTTAGTAAAGTTATATCTCTTACAAATTTGCATTTTCTTACTCCCAGTATTTGTTGATATTGTAATCTGAAGATTATTAGAATGTTTAGTCAGAGAACTCATATTAAGGTGGTAACGATATTTCAAATTGTTGAATCTATTGATGAGTAACAAGTTTGTTACAGATATACTCTAAACTCTAGAGTATAATAGTAATTTTGAACAACAAGGGCAATCATAATGCTTATATCCCTCGAGGATGGAGTTAGGGTACTCTAGGATACTAAAAGTGTGGTTCGTTCTATACTTACTGAGTGATGTATATTCTAACATATTTATGAATAAATAAAGAATTATTTTGAATAAATTAATCACTTTTTCCCCTCACCAGTATATAATTCTCAATATTGTGTGTAATGTCACCATACATCATGGACTCCTATATATTTTTTGCATCCCTAACCAATTTTAATAATTTATACGATCAGAGATTGACTCTTACATATTTGAAAATATATAAAGTCCGTCTTGCAATGGTATGGAACATTTTTCGATTAGCTAGAAGAATCTTACAACGTTTTGTGCGAAAATTCGTTAATTAAACTTAGATACTATTACTAATTTCGTCATCTACACGAGCCATAAGTAGAAATTCATGATATAAACATCGATATTTATGAAACTTCAAATTATCCATGAATATTGGTAACAGTCACTTTTTCCCAGCGTCCTTGAGGCATAAGCCACAGTTCGGTCTTGTCCTACAGGATCTTGTGATAGTACAGCGCCTATGGCGAATCCGCTAGCGTCTGACGTTAAGATAAATCCCTTTTTTTAACACGAAGTAAAAGTTTTACTAATTTGCGCAAAGTTAGGTTTTGATTTACTGTAATAACCTAATTGACCTAAAAATTGTTTCATTTTTTTAGTCGTTTTTGGAATTTGGAATAATTTAATATCTTCAATTTTATTTGAGTTTGAGCACCGTTTCTGATAATAATGTGCCCTAAATAAGCGGTTTCCTTTTTCAAAAATTCACATTTATCTGACTGAATTTTGGAATTGCTGTCTCCAAGTCGCTGGAATAACTTTTTCGAATTAAGAATGTGTTCTTGCAGTGATTTCGAATAAATTATTATATCGTTGATATATACCTAACAGAGTTCTCCCTCTGAGGATGTTGTCTATTTCACGTTGAAACCTAGCTGGAGTATTTCTTAACTCATACTCAATTACTCGGAACGCTAATTTTCTACAGTGAACGCCGTTTTTTGTATGTCGTACTAGTGCATCTCGATTTGGTGAATACACGATGATAAGTCTAATGTTGGAAAATTGTTACATTTACCTAGTTAGTCCAAAATTGTATCTATACGAGAAATTGGATATTTGGTTTCCTCGTTGATTTTCTATAATCCATAACGATTCGCCACTTTTTTTTGCCAAAAGCTTCGGCTTCCTTTGCAACTATCCATAGGGCCTGTTGTCAGTACATACGAAATATAGAATAGCGAGCGAACTCGGGTTTACGGATATAGTAGAGGATTTAATAGCTGGCAATCAATTGGCTTATTTGAAGGATACGGTGTGGAAAAGTGGTTATAGAAAATGATTATCGTAAGAGGCATCATTTTGAGTTACATAACTCTTATACTTATACTTATACTTATATTTTAACTAACATCTTATCAGGTGGTTCCATTACTTATGGAATTTTTAAATAGTGATTCGTACTATGAATGTTGGAATGAATTTTTCACAATGAAAAGGAAAAGTAAAAAAGTCATAAGAGAAGTATAACATTTTTTGGTAGACTTTAATTAAGCGAAAACGAAATTTGTTATCAATGGACGCCAATTTCAGGCTAAGCAAACAACGTAGAAGGACATTACGCCATGAGTAGTCGAGTAAATTACAGGCTTACCTGAGGAAATGCTACGTGGTTCGATCCCGACATTTTTTCACTTCTTCGCCCGATTTTTCTTTACTTTCAATATAACCTAACCTAACTAATCTATACGTCATTAAATCCACCACATTATACTTAAAATGAGCGCTTACGTCCCTTTATCGTTGACAACTGCTTTTTAGAATACGTGAAGTGACCAAGCCTGTTTCTGTTCATCGACATACATTTTGAACAGTTGTTTGTGCACCGAACAAAAAGTAAGGTTAGTCGGCATCAAACCTCCTCCCTCAGTCCAACTATGACCATCGTCAGATGTTGGAAAGCTGCGTATGTTCTAATTTCAAGCTGAACGGCTCATTTCAAAATTGTGACTCCTCAGCGCGACTCCCTTCATATTTCATCTTTCATTGAAAGGCGATCCTAGGGTGTTAGATATCCGAGCCCTACAATACCTACCTAATGGAAGTATCAATTACAAACTACGGTTTAGAGATAAGTGGACGCTACTTCCACAACGTCGAAATATACACGTCTATCCACAAGAAGTATCAAAGTTATGAATAGCTCAAAAAAATATATAAATTGCAAGGACACATGTACTGTAATTAGTTTATGGACGTGATGAAGCTGCCCGCGTCGCGGTAATTTGTACTAGCCGTGGTTCCTTAAAAAAACCTCTGGTTAAGTTATGTCCACTCCCTCTTGCTGATGATTAAGCTTCGATTTCATATGCTTTATTATCTAGTTTTTAGGGTAAATTTGTGTTCTCCTTTGCTCAAAATTATCTCTGTTATTTAGATGTAAGTTATTATTTCGAAACATCCATTTTTTATGCTTCATTTTATCAAGTGATTAAGAGTTATCGCTTTGTTTACGTTTATTTATATTTTCAAATGCATAGCAATGCATTTTAGGGGGGAGAATGTTACGAATCTAGCAATAATTAATTTTGTTTAATTTTAATTCTTCTCGTTACTGCCTATTGCTCGCTGCTTTGCGCGACACTGTATATCCACAGATAACCCACAGATAGATGAGACACTGATTGTGGCGCCATCTAAAGAGCCTGTCGACTAAACAATTGAGTGATGGTAAAAAGATTTCTGTAATTTTAGGTATTGGCGATATATTCAAATTTACTGTATTTCAATTATATTATTTCAAAGTAACCATTTATAATCCATCATTTGACATTTCATTCAATTTAACTGTATTAACTCAATAATGATTAGATGTTGAGTTAAATTAAATGAAATATCAAATGATGGACCATAAATGTTTAATTAAATTGGAAAAAATAAAACATCAATCTTATGAACAGTTTATTCATTTTGGTATAAAAATACACAACAAATAATTTCTTCCAAAAAGTACTTCTCCTAACAAACATAATGACAATAAATAAACTATAATGTAAAAACAATGCAATAATTGAAAAATAATTTGAGTAACATACATTCTAGATTGGAGTATCATTAGATTTTTAAATGATGTTAAATCAAGATAAATGTAGAAAATTATTTATGATAAGTTTATATTAATTTATTTATTTATTATTATACTCCAAAAACACACAGAGCTACACAAACTACTGGAGTATAACTGCTACTTACTTTATCAAAAAAAGTGTTAGCAATGACTAGTTAACTACTATTTCTGGCAACTTTCTGTGAAAGAAAACATTTGAGTATAATTACTGTGAATGTTAGAACCAAAGTAATTAAAATACTCTTTAAGGAAAATTTGTTAACTACTGCCCAGCTCTGTAAATGCAAGGTGCGAAGTAATTACATATAAGAGTGCTGAAAAGCACTTGTGACTGTACAAAATTTGAAATAATATATCTAACATTTCATTTCCACTTGAAATACATCTTTATTTCTTCACTGGAAGTATTAAATAGGTTTATTTCACAAGCTTAAACCGAGTATATTGCATATTTGTATATTTCTACATTTAAAAGCATTCCGTTCTTATGAAACCATCGCATAAGGCAGTTTAAGTTACTCTGCAGCCCCTGGCAGTCTATGATTGTTAAAATGTTTCTTTAGGGCTCTAAAAAATCCCACTGTCTCGTGGAAGTTCTTTTTCTGGTTGAGGTTCTAAAGGTAAACACACAAAATAACAACAATAAATAAGTAAATACATAAATATGTTTTAAAAATTATATCAACAAAAGAAAACAAAATGCGCTTACTATTGAATTAATAAGTTTACACATGTTTTTGTACTATGCCAAAATAAATATGAGAAAATGTTGGAAGGTTTAATTTTTTTTGGTTTTTTTGAATTCCTTTTCTTGCAGTTTTCGATTTTTTTAGAAATTCTTGATTTTCTTTGGTTTTAACTATCTTTTGATTTATTGTTCTTTTTATTTTTTGTCTTCATTGGATTTTTGGTTACCTCTAGACCAAATACTTAGATGTAATGCATCAACAAAAGTTAATACTCACTTTCATTTCCCATAAATTGTCATACCATGGGCTATAGATGAAAATAGGCAAGGGGTCAGTACCTTCCATCCCATAGCTGGTGGAGGAAATAGCTATAACATAAAATAAAACCTAGATTATTATTTTTTCAATGAGTACATTTTAAAATGGAATTGTCTTAGTATGGTGAACACACTAGATATAAATTGAGTGAATGAAAAGACGACTACTGAGTGTGTCATTTTATTAAAATTCCATCTAAGCGCTTCCATCCGTTCGGCCATTCTCAAAGTTGTCGACAAGAGAAAAACATACAACAGGTGTCAAAAAACATCAAACCCTGTATTTGCTACATACTATGAAATGAAATGTTTGATGTTACATCTTTATTTAAGTAAAATTTGTTAAAATTACCCTATAAAGAGGGTGTACACACATATCATTTAGTTGATAATTTCGAATTAGACGTTTCGTTATGTGAATTACCATTGTACACCCTCTTTATAGGGTAATTTTAACCAATTTTACTTAAATAATGTTGTAACATAAAACATTTTATTTCATTGCATGTAGCAGTTCAGGGTTTGATGTTTTTTGACACCTGTTGTATGTTTTTTTCTTGATGACAGCTTTGAGAATAGCCTAATGGTTGAAAGCGCTTAGCTGGAATTTTATTAAAATCACACACTCACCCAGCAAACACAAAAACATATTGAATACATATATGAAATTGACTGTCTCGATCCTTACTTCGTGGAATATGCTCATATTAGAGTTTTTAAATGAAACTCAAGGTCTCTAGTCAATTCCACAATATAATACAAGTTATTAAAAATTCTAAAAAATTGACAATTGTTCCGATAAATCAATATCATCGTCAGAATGACAGAAGTTACGTTTCATTTTATGCCTACCTGATGTTTAGTAGTTATATTTGGCTAGACCAAGAAGTAACCTAACTTGTGATTGGCTTAATATATGTTTATAGAAAAAAGAAGAAGATGTGATATTACAAATATTGAAGCTTAGATATTATTAGCCCTATGGTGATATCCTGGATATCATTTTTCCAATTAAGATCAGTATAACTGTGCAATGATATAGAAAACCAGGAAAACTATATCTGCTGATCTTTACAATTATCACTTAAGAAGACAGTTTATAAGTGGAGAATTCCCTAGATTTAACTGTTCATTGACAACTTCATATTGTGGGTTTCTTAAATGTCTTCTATTTTCCAGTTCTTCAAGAAAATCTAGTTATTGTTTCTTTTCACAAATATGCAGTATTTCTAGTTTTGTGTTTAGGTGTCAATGAATGATTGGTGTCAAGTAGATGTTTTGCGTAGTGGGATTTATCTGGTTGTTTCAATCTGTATGCTCGTAAGTGCTCACTGTATCGTATTTCAAAATTCCTAAGGGTCTGACCCAAATAGACAGCATTACATTCTGGTCATTTGAGTTTATATATACCTGACTCCTTTAATAGTGGTATTTTTGTTTTTACATTTAACAATTTTGTACTAACGTTACTTTCTGTTTTAAAAGAAATTGTTGTATTCGTGAAGATATTATCTTTGAAATATTATTAGAAATATTTCCTGCATATGTGATGGTTTTATAAGTTTTAATTTCATCAGCTTGTTTAGGATATATTAGTTGTAATGCCACTTTTTCCTCTTTTTTACTAATTAGCTTATTATAAATAAGCTAATGTAGTTTGTTGCACAATCTGAAAATTCGAATAATATGACACTCATGAGATAGACCTTGAATTCGTCTCATCATGTAGTTAAGAATTAGTTTTTTGAAATTAACTGATATTTAATATCGAAACAATTGTCAATTTTCTTAGAATTCTTAAAACCTTTCAATATATTGTGGAATTATATAGAAACAGTAAGTTTCATTTAAAACAGTAAAAATAGTTTTTTTGATTTCGTGCTCACGTTTCAGGAATATTTTGAGTAACGAAGGCGTGATAAATAGCGATAGACATTTGGTAATATTGATAAATATTATGATCAACTGCTCAAGAATAGTGCAGAATAGACTAAGTAGTTATACCTTCCATGGTGTTCAAAGAATGTAAAAAATTGGGCATTTCTAGGTTTCCTGCTTCGCAAAATGAAATTGAATCATGGATGGATCCATAAAAGGCAATGAATGATAATAATAGTGGCGCTATTGAGCTCATTTTTTTCGAATGTATTGTGGGTATCTCATTATATTGTGACTGTTTTCAAGAGCTTATATCTTCGAAACGGTTCTAGATAATGAGATGCGGTTTTCACAGTTAGGTATAAAATTACCATAAGTTTTGTTGTGATACATTTATGAAAATGCCCTACTTTCGGTTTACCCGCTAGAAAAATAGCGTATTTTCAGAATACAGTAGATGCATCTTTTTGAATGGGACACCCTCTATATTAAGCAATTTCTTAAAAGACGCATATTTCGACTTTATAACGGTATCTTAAATTCTAAAATCGGTGCACAGGAAGAGAAGTTAGATAACTTTAACTGGGATTCCGTAATGATTCAGATATAAAGATGGAATTGTCATAAACAAAAACTTTATTAGCTAGTAACTAAAAGTGAACAGTAAAAAACAAATAAGAACATGTTGTAGGACACTCTAAAACAAATGTTCGATGTGTCTTCCTTCTTGGTTTATACAATTCTGGAATCGAACCATTAAGTTTTCAAATGTTGCTGTCAGCATTTCAAGAGGAATATTTCCATTCCCTGCCGTATGTTATTTTTTCACTCCTCAATAGAAGCAGGCATCGAGTTGTAGACTCTATCTTTCACATATCCTCATACAAAAAAATCTGGAACAGTCAGGTCTGGAGAATTTGGAGCCCATCCTATTGGACCACTCCTACCAATCCAATTATTTCCAAATTGTTGGTTAACAGATTCTCTTGCTATGTTGGAATAATGGAGTGGAGCCCCGTCTTGTTGACAGTAAACATTTTGGATTAAAATAACATCTTGTTCTAACCGGGTAGAAAAAGTTTTCCAACATATCGGTATATTTATTACCACGGACTGTATTTTCTGCAAAAAAGAAAGGTTCATATAATTTTTCACGAGACACTGCACACCAAACATTAACTTCAGGAGAATCTCTTTCATGTTGATGAAATTCGCTTGGATTTTCTAATCTCCAAATTCTACAGATATGTTTATTAACTCGTCCAATTGTTCTGTAAGTAGAGAATGGGACACTCGGGGACCGGAAGCTCGGAAGGAGACTCCATTTTTTATCCATCAATGGAACCTCGAAGGGGGGTAACCTAACATAGCAACCCCCACCTAAAACGGGGGTAACCTAACATAGCAACCCCCACCTAAAACGGGGGTAACCTAACATAGCAAACCCCACCTAAAACCTGTGTAGCGGAAGTAAACCCACGAAAACGTATCAGAATGCGGCCATCTTGGAATTCTGCGCACGCGCCGTACCGTCGTATGTGTCATCTGTCAAATGTCTCATCTGTTATATGTATCATCCGTCAAATGTGTCATCATGTGCCGTATGTACCTTCCTCCGTATGTGACGTATGTGCCGTATGTGCGTTCCGTCGTATGTGTCATCTGTTATATGTGCGATCCGTCGTATGTTTCATCTGTCAAATGTCTCATCTGTCATATGTGTCGTCCGTCAAATGTGTCATCTGTCATATGTGTCGTATGTGACGTATGTGCCGTATGTACCTCCCGTAGTATGTAACGTGACGTATGTGCCTTCCGTCAAATGTGGCATCTGTCATATGTGACATCTGTCATATGTGCCGTATGTGCGTCAACGTTGTCATTAGGGCACTAACGCATATCTCTGCTATTATTGGTCGGATTGAAATCGAACAAACGGCGTTATAGATTATTTGTTTATATACAGGATGCCAAAAATCCACTCTGCTGTTATTGGTCGGATTGAAGTCGAATAAACGCCATTGTGAAGAAGAGAGGACAAGAGGTAAACCACTACAACAACGACGTTCGATATACAGGGTGTTGACATGAAGATACCATAACACGCTACGATGTATCTCCATTGTTATTGGTCAGATTTTCACGGGAACAAACAACGTTATAGATTATTTTTTTATATACAGGATGTCAAAAAGGCACTCTGCTGTTATTGGTCGGATTGATGCCGAATAAACGGTGTTAGGTTCGTTACTACAATTAATATACGGGGCGTGGACAATGCCATAAGGGCACTCTGCTTGGATTTTCATCGAACAAACGGCGTTATAGATTATCTTTGAACGGTTTTATTTAGCTCACCCCGTTTGTTTTATTTATTCTTGGGTCAAATTTAGTAATTCAAATTTCACCCTCTTCCTGTCAACCGATTAATCTGAAATTTTGTATACACTTTGGATTTTGGTGACAATACAATTATGTTTATTAATTATCATTATAAATTCAAGATGGCCGCCGTTATAAAATGGCGAATAATTTATGTTTTATCAATCCCATCGATATGGGTATCAAATGAAAGGGTTCAACAAGCAGAATACAATATACTATGAAAAATTTGAATCCAAGATGGCGGCCGCTACAAAATGGCGGATAACGTAGGTTTTATCAATCCCATCAATATGGGTATCAAATGAAAGTGCTCAACCAGTAGAATACAATATACTATATAAAATTAAAATCCAAGATAACGGCCTCTACAAAATGGCGGATAACGTAGGTTTTATCAATCCCATCAACATGGGTATCAAGTGAAAGGGCTCAACAAGCAGAATACAATATACTATAAAAAATTTGAATCCAAGATGGCGGCCGCTACAAAATGGCGGATAACGTAGGTTTTATCAATCCCATCAATATGGGTATCAAATGAAAGTGCTCAACCAGTAGAATACAATATACTATAAAAAATTAAAATCCAAGATAACGGCCTCTACAAAATGGCGGATAACGTAGGTTTTATCCATCCCATCAACATGGGTATCAAATGAAAGGTCTCAACAAGTAGAATACAATTTACTATGCAAAATTGAAATCTAAGATGGCCGCCGCGACCAAATGGCTGATAACAATTTTTTATCAATCCCACCAATATGGGTATCAACAAATAAAAGGGCTTGACAAGAAGAATACAGTGCACTATACAACCTCAATATTTAAGATGGGCGCAGCCACTAAATGGCGTATAATAATAAGATTTAAATTTAGAAATTGAACCTCTAATTTAGGTATCTGATTAATCCAGCCTGAATCCACCACCCAAGTCAAGATTTTGTATCGTGTTGAGGACTGTGTGGCGTTTGGCCTCAATTTCGTCGAACTCAGTTGTATGCAACAGATGTACCTTCCGTCCGAATTGATTTCGCAAGAGACGGAGTACATATTATACACCCGAAAGCCATACATTTTCCAGCTAAGTACAATTACGGGACGGTTGAAAATCGATGCAATCGTCTAAATTGTTCTAGAAACTTCCAATATTAGTCATATAGCTGTTATAATAGGTATATATCGCGGAAATTTACGTGAATAAGCTACATTAGGTTGAATCTATCGTCGCTTATCGTTACTAGTTCTCGGTAAACAGTGCTAAATATCCAGAGAAATGATAAAATCGATCATCATAGCTTATATGGCATATATCGACAAAAGAAAACTGGACTTTGATATGCCCAAAATCGATGCATTTGTCTGAATCGCTCCAGAAACTTGCAATATTGGTCATATACTTCTTATTATTGTAGATATGGTGGACATCTATATATTAAATGCTGGGTTAAATCTATCTAAATGTTGGTTGATGTTACTAGTTCTTGATAAATAGTGCTAAATATAGTGAGAAATGACAAAATCGCTCAGAACACCTAGTTATATGTCATATAAAGACAAAAGATGGGATAACCAAAGGTGGACTTAGTTTTGGTCAAAATCGATGCATTCGTCTAAATCGTTCTAGAATCTTCGAATATTAGCCATATATCTGTTATAATCGGCAAATATCGTGGAAATTTACATAAATAAGCTACATTAGGTTGAATCTATCGTCGCTTAAAGTTACTAGTTCTCGGTAAACAGTGCTAAATATCAAGAGAAATGATAAAATCGATCATCATAGCTTATATGGCATATATCGACAAAAGAAAGCTGGACTTTGTTATGCCCAAAATCGATGCATTTGTCTGTATCGTTCTAGAAACTTGCAATATCGGCCATATATTTCTCATTATTGGTAGATATCGTGGACATCTATATATTGAATGCTGGGTTAAATCTATCCAAATGTCGGTTGATGTTACTAGTTCTTGATAAATAGTGCTTAATATCGTGAGAAATGACAAAATCGCTCAGTAGACCTAGTTATATGTCATATAAAGACAAAAGATGGGATAACCAAAGGTGGACTTAGTTTTGGTCAAAATCGATGCAATCGTCCTAGAAACTTCCAATATTAGCCATATATCTGTTATAATAGGCAAATATCGTGGAAATTTACATAAATAAGCTACATTAGGTTGAATCTATCGTCGCTTAATGTTACTAGTTCTCGGTAAACAGTGCCAAATATCAAGAGAAATGATAAAATCGATCAACATAGCTTATATGGCATATATCGACAAAAGAAGGTCTATAACGCCGTTTGCTCGATGAAATAAGAGCAGAGTGCCTTTTTGACATCCTGTATATGAACAAATAATCTACAACGTCGTTTGTCCCATTAAAATCTAGCCAATAACAACTGAGATACATCTTTTTGTACACACCGTATATCGAAATAATATATAACGTCGTTTGTCCCATTAAAATCTAGCCAATAACAACTGAGATACATCTTTTTGTACACACTGTATATCGAATTTTAGATTACATCATTCAGCACCGTAAGAATTATCACAATAACAGAGATATATTTCAATAATATTTTTAATTAAAGACACTTTTGATTTCACGCGTATATCGTTGGTATCGCTTTAATGACGAAAACGGAAAAACTAAATGATAAGCTTGAGTGTTATCATGCTAACATGATTTGGAATCTTATGTTAATAATAATATTGATTTCGTTCGTCGTGAATTTCTAAGAATATTATTTAAATCTCATAACTATTCTCTCTCTCTCTTTATAAAAAGTAACGTTATTGATTTCATTCCTCAATTCGAGATTTTAACAATGCATGGACTTTAATTGACACCTAATACAAAACTAGAAGTACTACATATTTGTGATAAGAAACAAGAATTGGATTTAGAGTTATAAATTTGAAGCCACTTAAGAGACCCACAATATGGAGTCTTCAAAGAACAGATAAATCTAGGAAGTTCTCAACTTTCAAACTGTCTTCTTAAGTAGTAATTATAATGATCAGCAGATATAGTTTCCTTGGTTTTATATATCATTGCACAGTTATACTGATCTTTACTTTTTCAAACGGTTTTATTTAGCTCACCCCGTTTGTTTTATTTATTCTTGGGTCAAATTTAGTAATTCAAATTTCACCATCTTCCTGTCAACCGATTTATCTGAAATTTTGTATACACTTTGGATTTTGGTGACAATACAATTATGTGTATTCATTATCATTATAAATTCAAGATGGCCGCCGTTACAAAATGGCGGATAATTTATGTTTTATCAATCCCATCGATATGGGTATCAAATGAAGGGTTCAACAAGCAGAATACAATATACTATGAAAAATTGAAATCCAAGATGGCGGCCGCTACAAAATGGCGGATAACGTAGGTTTTATCAATCCCATCAACATGGGTATCAAATGAAAGGGCTCAACAAGCAGAATACAATATACTATGAAAAATTTAAATCCAAGATGGCGGCCGCTACAAAATGGCGGATAACGTAGGTTTTATCAATCCCATCAATATGGGTATCAAATGAAAGTGCTCAATCAGTAGAATACAATATACTTTATAAAATTAAAATCCATGATGACGGCCTCTACAAAATGGGTATCAAGTGAAAGGTCTCGACAAGTAGAATACAATTTACTATGCAAAATTGAAATCTAAGATGGCCGCCGCTACCAAATGGCTGATAACAATTTATTATCAATCCCACCAATATGGGTATCAACAAATAAAAGGGCTTGACAAGAAGAATACAGTGCACTATACAACCTCAATATTTAAGATGGGCGCAGCCACTAAATGGCGTATAATAATAAGATTTAAATTTAGAAATTGAATCTGTAATTTAGGTATCTGATTAATCCAGCCTGAATCCACCACCCAAGTCGAGATTTTGTATCGTGTTGAGGACTGTGTGGCGTTAGGGTGGCTAAAAATGATACGTCGTTAGCGGTACACCACCCAAGTTAAGGTGATGGCATTAGGGTGGATAATGAAAATAGGTAAATTAACAATAGGTAAAAAAATTTTTTTAAGTTAAACGGTTTTATGTTAAACATACATTGCAATGTTTAGGATAAATGTACTAAAAACCAAAAAATAATAAAATAGATACAGTCGTGGGAATTATAAACATATGCATAGACTAGACTAAAATAAAACAGTGGGGCACGTCAATTGTCTACAAATTATCGACTTAAGGTGCGATAGAAGAATCGTTTAATTCGTCGTTAGGCAGTTGGCCCGCAGACGGTGAGGAAATTACTTACTATTTTCTTGCTCATGGAAATTCCAATAGTTATACACTCCATGGTAATAAAAGAGATGTTTCATCTAGTTTATCGTTGGACATTCACACTGCTGGCTGGCGAGAAATCGTTTTACTGCTCGTAGTTTGTCTTTAATCGACAAAACGTGCCCTACGGTTTTACTTTAGTCTAGTGTATGCATATGTTTATAATTCCCACGACTGTATCTATTTTATTATTTTTTGGTTTTTAGTACATTTATCTTAAACATTGCAATGTATGCTTAACATAAAACCGTTCAACTTAAAAAGCTCTTTTACCTATTTTTATTTTAGTAAATTTCTCCAATTTGCATCTATACTCTTCTGATAATACCATAACGACGGTGCATTGAACATATTTAATGACTACATCCCGTATATAAGAAATATATACCTTTTCCACAAATTTATAACACCCTTATTGCATCTTTTTTGGTACATTCCGTATATAAAAAAGCTCTATCACCATGACGATTGATCTATGTTGACCAATAATAACAGAGATGAATTTCTAATGTCCTTATGGCGTTATAAAAAATGTACTATGCCTTTTCCATAATTATTGAAATGTAACGAACGCTCGGCAACTTCTTGTACACACTGTATATCGAAATAATCGATAACGTCGTTTGTCCCATGAAAATTCGGCCAATAACAACGGAGATACATCGTAGCACATTATAACATCTTTTTGTACACACTGTATATCGAAATAATCTATAACGCCGTTTGTTCGATGAAAATCGGACCAATAACAGCAGAGTGCCTTTTTTGACATCATATATATGAAAAATAATCTATAACGCCGTTTGTGCCTTGAAATCTGACCAATAACAATGGAGATACATCGTAGCGTCTTATGCCTTCTTTGTACATCCTGTAAAATGCTCTACCTATCACAATGACGTTTGTTCTACTTCAATCCGCCCAATAATAACAGAGATATATGCAAGTGCCCTTATAGCATCTTTTTTGTACATCCTGTATATAAAAATGTTTAACCTATCACAAGGGCGTTTGTTCGACTTCAATCCGACCAATAATAACAGAGATATATGCAAGTGCCCTTATGGCATCTTTGTTGTACATCCTGTAAAATGCTCTTCTTATCACAATGGCGTTTGTTCGATTTCAATCCAACCAATATTAACAGAGATATATGCAAGTGCCCTTATGGCATCTTTGTACAGCCTGTATAACGATCGAACGTGTCTGATTCCAATGACATCCTATATATTGATCGTCGTCGTAGTGACCTAACGGCGATTTGGTACATCCTGTTTTGTTCGATGAAAATCCAAGCAGAGTGCCCTTATGGCATTGTCCACGCCCTGTATATTGATTGTAGTAACGTTGTTTTATGTCAACCCCGTCGACCTTCAGCTGCCATTTACTCTTCCTATTATCTCTTGGGGAACATCAGAAGAGATAAGAATGCTGATAATAAAAAAATCATAAGCACTTTTGTAACCAATGCGCCTGTCCTAAATAATGCTATGTTTCTCTCTGCCCATCCAACTGATGCGTCGCTTACCCAAAATAATTCCATAACCACTGTGCATCAAACATATTTTATGACTACACCCTGTATATAAGAAATATATATCTTTTTCACAAATATATAACACCCTTATTGCATCTTTTTTGGTACATTCCGTATATAAAAAAGCTCTATCACCATGACGATTGATCTATGTTGACCAATAATAACAGAGATGAATTTCTAATGCCCTTATGGCGTTATAAAAAATATACTATGCCTTTTCCATAATTATTAAAATGTAACGAACGCTCGGCAACTTCTTGTACACACTGTATATAACGTCTTTTGTCCCATGAAAATCCGGCCAATAACAACGGAGATACATCGTAGCACATTATAACATCTTTTTGTACACACTGTATATCGAAATAATCTATAACGCCGTTTGTTCGATGAAAATCGGACCAATAACAGCAGAGTGGCTTTTTTGACATCCTATATATAAAAAATAATCTATAACGCCGTTTGTGCCTTGAAATCTGACCAATCACAATGGAGATACATCGTAGCGTCTTATGCCTTCTTTGTACATCCTGTAAAATGCTCTACCTATCACAATGGCGTTTGTTCGACTTCAATCCGCCCAATAAAAACAGAGCTATATGCAAGTGCCCTTATGGCATCTTTTTTGTACATCCTGATATAAAAATGTTCTACCTATCACAAGGGCATTTGTTCGACTTCAATCCGACCAATAATAACAGAGATATATGCAAATGCCCTTATGGCATCTTTGTTGTACATCCTGTAAAATGCTCTTCCTATAACAATGGCGTTTGTTCGATTTCAATCCAACCAATAATAACAGAGATATATGCAAGTGTCATTATGGCATCTTTGTACAGCCTGTATAACGATCGAACGTGTCTGATTCCAATGACATCCTATATATTGATCGTCGTCGTAGTGACCTAACGGCGATTTGGTACATCCTGTTTTGTTCGATGAAAATCCAAGCAGAGTACCCTTATGGCATTGTCCACGCCCTGTATATTGATTGTAGTAACGTTGTTTTATGTCAACCTTGTCGACCTTCAGCTGACATTTACTCCTCCTAATATCTCTTGGGGAACATCAAAAGAGATGAGAACGCTGATAATACAAAAATCATAAGCACTTTTGTAACCAATGCGCCTGTCCAAAATAATGCTATGTTTCTCTCTGCCCATCCAACTGATGCGTCGCTTACCCAAAATAATTCCATAACGACTGTGCATTAAACATATTTCATGACTACACCCTGTATATAAGAAATATATATCTTTTTCTCAAATTTATAACACCCTTATTGCTTTTTTTTTGGTACATACCGTATATAAAAAAAGCTCTATCACAAATGACGATTGATTGATGATGGCCAATAATAACAGAGATAAATTTCTAATGCCCTTATGGCGTTATAAAAAACTTTGTTTCTAGAAATTACGTATGCTTAGGTCAGTGTTTCCAATCAGGACTATGGGAATTTTCAAATAAAATCTACGGGATAAAAAATGGACGACAGCCATCTATAGAAATCTACAAAAAAAATGACATATGCCATCTAGCGATAGAAATCTACAATTACAGGATAAAAAATGGCCGACTGGATAGAAAATGGCCGTTGTGACGTCACACCCCCCTCCTAAAACGTGGGTCTAGTGACCCATTCCCTACTTCTGCACACTCTTTTAGCATGGTCCCCATCCTTAATTTTTTGTAGAACATGGATTTTGTAGGGTTCAAATTTGAGAACTTTTAGAATTCTAAAAACTTTAGTTTTGTCCATTTCCAAATTTGATGCTATTTTTGTAATTGAAATTTTCGGAATTCTCTGTAGAAGCTCATGAACAGATAACAATTCTTTTAAATTTCCATTTACAGTTCTCCTTTTTATGGATATAGAAGCAGTATTCCTAAATTTGGTTAACCATGTCTTAATAGTATTTGTGGCAGGAGGATTTTTATTGAACCGTCTTCTAAATCGTCTTCTAGTCTGAACATAGGATTGAGTTTGGGCATATAAAAATATTGTTTGAGATTTTTATTATGCTGTATACTGCATTTTGAGAGATTAAACACTTCAATATCGGTTTATAGGATGGTTCTATACAAGAAAGCGAGCACTACATAGTTTGATTTTTTCCGCGGAAATTCTTCGTTTCTGAGAAAACTCGATTTCTTAATTTTTCTACTATTAACTAAAATTCGAAATTCTACGTTTTTTTTAAGATTTTTTTTGTATAGAATGGCGTAAAAACATTCAATATAACGATGTGAACTAATTTTTATTCGAAAATGTATTTTTATCACAATAATTTTTATTGATTTTTCCGGGTTTAGAAGTGCCGAAATGTGATAGGAAGATAAAAACTACATATTTTTGTTTGAATAATAATTTGCAATAACTTTTCTATATAACTTTTTCCGCGGAAATTTTTCATAAGGGCGGTGTGATAGAAAATCTACAATATTTCGTTTTCTATAGTATTATCAACTTTTTTACATACTTTCGGTATCGTGGAGTGGAGTGCTGGGTGGGAAATATTATATATGTGCAGTTTTTTTGCATTTATTGGAGATTTTGACCTTCTTACTGCGCCTTATAATTCACAGAAAAACAGATTTCAGTTGAAATATTATTTATTTTGGAAATTGCCATATTCTAAATGGATACAACGAATAACCTCCATGAATGGATACAAGTTATTTTTTTGCAATGGCGTCGCCATAAATATTCGTAAAGGCGATCTGCGAATTCATCTGGTGGAGTTTGTTTGCCTTTTAAAAAATTTTGGCAGCAGACCAACATGACACAATTCTTTGAGTATGGATACCTTCCTTGGTAACAAATTCGTCGGTTTACAGTGCGATGCTGATACCCATATTTCATAAGCATCTTGTCGCGAACGAGGAAAAGCCATTTCTACAACTTGAGTACATATTTTTGTTAATAATATGAACGAAATGATTTAACTCAACTGAATATAGAATAATTAATTCACATATATGTACAATGTAATACATATCTACATTTTATACTTTCTCAGGATTGTCATTTTTATGCTTAATTGACATTTTTTTTTAAATTTTCGCATTTATTGACCATAGCGATACTAAGTTGATAATAATGGATATTATTCATTGATCTGTGTTAAAGGTCGGGAAGAGGATCACTGCACAGTGGCGAAACAACGCATTTCCGCGGATTTTCATTTTCGTATCGGTGCTTAAAAATAAGTCTGCAATATAAAATAACATTAATTTTTCATGTATCTCATTTCGTTACTTCTAAACCGTATTCAAAAATGGCAACAGCGCATTTTCCGCGGCAAAATTTTTTCAGTAATTTACTCCCTGAGGTATATAAATGATAAAATTTTTTTTTTCTTTTTTAACAGATTTCGGCTAAACGAAACTTGCCCCCAATTGTATTGAATACAAAACACAATGTGACATTCTGTCAATGATCGCAATATCATTGCGATGTGACATATTAACGCCTCCTTGATTATTATTTATTCATAAGATATCTGAATCATTACAGTATCCCAGCTAAAGTTATCTATTTTCGATTTCTGTCACCGATTTTAAACTTCAACGTACCGTTATAAAGTAAAAGTATGCGTCTTTTAAGAAATTGCTGAATATACAGGGTGTCCCATTTGAAAAATTACATCTACTGTATTCTGAAAATATACCACTTTCTAGCGGGGGAACCGTAAGTAGGCCATTTATATAAATGTGCCACAACAAAACGTACAGTAATTTTAAACCTAACTGTAAAAACCGCATCTTATTATTTAGAACCGTTTCGAAGATATAAGTTCTTAAAAACAATTAGAATATAATGATACACCCAGTATGTTGAACAGGTCAGATACGCAAATACGTTCTCTTGAAGCAATCGATGTAAATTAAATGAGAAACAGAATTAGTCAACTGCAGTGCTGTATTGGGGCAGTTATATCAAATATCGGTTTTATAATTGCCTCTAAGAAATAATTTGTCCCGATATAATAATCGAAAGACATTGCAGCAAAACTTACATTTTGTGTAGAAACTTGCAAACTTTGTTTTGAGGCTAAATTCAAGCAAAGTTCCGGAAATAACCAATTCTTAGTCGTTGCAAAGGAATGTATTCGAACTAATTAGTAAAGTTTCAAAAGTATTCGGTTTTTCTTTATATTAATTACTTTTTGTTTCAGTTCCATTTATAAATTCAGAAATTAGCGGATGAAATAAAAAAAAGGAATTTGATTTGAAAATGCAATCGATAAAATATGTCTTATTCTACTAGAATAGTCGGTATACAGTGCTATACAAAAGTCCCCACCCCCCTCGTATCTTTTGAACGGCTACACTTACATTAATAAAATTTGGAGGGTGAAAATAAATTGTTGTAGACTTCTCTACGAATGGTACATCCTATTAGTAAACTCTTGTCGTACTCGTTCGAATGTGTCAGCTGAAATAGCATTGCATACTTCAGTAATTCTTCCTTTCAAAATGCCAATGCTATCTAGTGCCGTAGTATAAACCTTGGATTTCAAGTACCCCTATAGAAAAAAATCTAATAGTGTCAGATCTGGTGACCGTGGTGGCCATTCTATAGGACCTCGCCGGCCGATGTATTACTGTCAGGAAGTGGACGGCGCACATGTCGAACACTTGCTATGAGAAGCCATTGTTGATGTTTGATTATTTGAATTTAAAAAAATAATTTCAACAATTTTGGTATTTATTCAATCTATGCGTCAAAATTAATTTAAACCCAAACAAAATTAAAACAGCTATGTAGCCAATGTCAATGCCTTTCAAACGAGATATCACTAGCCATAAGGTCCTATTTAAAATTATTGGCCAGAGTGGCACTGTGACGTCATCTATTACTAATACGTCACCTGTTACCATTCGTAGAGAAGTTTACAACACTTTATTTTTACCCTCCAAATTTTATTAATGTAAGTGTAGCCGTTCAAAAGATACGAGGGGGGAGGGAACTTTTGAATAGCACTTTATATTATTTTGGAAACAAAAGAGACTCAGACCCAAATTTATGAAACAAAACCAATGAAAATACACGGTAGTGAAGATTAAAACTAACTTTTTTGCACTTAGGTATACACTCCGGAGGCTGTATGATCCTAATATACCGAAATTTCTCCAAAAATTACCAAAGATGTGGTATATCTCGATTTATAGGACCCGTGGTTCTGGCACTGATGGACTGAAAATCAAAAGGATTCATATGTGAGACACCCCGAACAATATCCAATTATGAAATTAGTCACTTGTTTACATTCCGAATGCTTTATCGTGCTAACAAAGCGAAATTTCTCCAAACGTTACCAATTATGTAGTATATCTGTATTTATAGGACCCATTGTACTTGCAATGGTGACCTAAAAGTCGATAGGTTTCATCTTCTAGATGCCCTGAACAATAACCAATCATAAAATTGGTCATTTTTATATACTGCAGATGCAGTATCGTGGTAAATAAACGACATTTCTGCAAAAATGATCAAAAATGTTAGTATATCTGGATTTATACGACCTGTTGTACCGACTATGGCCAGCCGAAAATCAATACAGTTCATTTGTGGGACACCCTGACCAATATACAATCATAAAATTGGTCACTTATATACCCTCCGGAAGCTATGTCGTACTAACAAATCGAAATTTTTCCAAAAATTACCAAAATTGGTACTTCAGGTACCATAGCACCCGTTGTACCAACTCTAGTGAGCTGAAAATCAATAGGGTTTATCTGTCAGATGCCATGAACAATACCCAATCATAAAATTAGTCACTTGTTTACACACGAAGGCTGTATCGTGTTAACAAGAAAAGTTAAACGGCGACAAAGACGATGACGACATATACACAGGATATTATTCTGAAAACCCGGTTTCCGTGTTTTTTCACTGAAAAACGAAAAATGACTCAAACAGAAATATGAAATTTCAACTTTTTTGGGGTAAACCAATACTTTTCTCGCATCGTAGATAGGGTGGGCGGAAAAATACAAATATGTATTTCGGAATTTAAGTTGAAAAGGCGTAGTTGTTCAGTTCTTCGAATGGATACAATTATTTAGAGTATAAATGTATTACAATATTTAAGAAGGAAAAAAAATTAATTGCTAATCAATTTTACACAGTTTAATTGCAAACTGTCTGCAAAAGTTACAAGGTATTGTTTTCTCAACAAATTACCTAAAAGCTGTATTGTGAACATTTTTAACGAACTTGTGCTCTACATGTACGTATTCATTGATTTTGGAAAATTTATGTTGTTAACTCGTATTTGCTATAGTTGTCTTCTCAAATGAGAATCAGACAAGCAAAACAATTTATAATTCATTTCATCTAACATGCTGAACTTTGAGGTACTCCCAGATAAATTAATTTCCGAAATAAAATTATTCGTAAACACTCAAAATTTTGCATTGGGTAATTAGATCTTTTGAAAGTAGAAATTATAATTCGGTCACCCGACAATGAATCTAGGAGATGTGAAAATATTGAGTAGTACTGTTTCGACTCTTACTCTGTTGATTTTACTCATATTTCTTTTTCAAATGAAACTAACTGTTTCTAAATAATTCCACAATGTATTGAAAAAATTGTGAACATTCTAAAAAATTTGGCAATAGCTTCGATATTTCTATCATCGGCAGATTGACAGAACTTAAATTCCATGTGGCATTACATGGAATTTAACCACTAATATTTCCTAAACAAACCAAAGAAAGAAAAAATTACAAAACCATCACATATGCAGGTAATATTTCTAGTAATACTTCAAAAATAATAACTTTAGCTGCTGATACAACAAATTCTTTTAAAACGGAAAGTAATGCGAGTACAAGATTGCTAAATGTAAAAACTAAAATATCCTCATAAACAAAGTCTGCTAAATATAAACTTGAATGTCCAGCATGTAATGCTTCCTATTTGGATCAAACTCTTAGAAATTTTAAAATTACATACAGTGAGCACTTATGACTATGCAAAACATCTACTTGACACCAAATATGTATTGATACCTAACACAGAACTAGAAGTACTACATATTTGTGATAAGATACACGAATTGGATTTCCTTGAAGATTTAGAAATTATAAGACACTAGCTAGAAATGATTATTCAACATCAGGTAGGCACCACATGAAATGTAACTTCTGTCATTCTGACGATGATAGCAATATCGAAACAATTGTAAACATTTTTAGAATTTTTAACATTTTTCAATATATTGTGGAATTATCTAGAAACATTTAGTTTCATTTAAAGGAGTAATTGAGTAGGATGCTACAATTCATTGTGCTTTGGATGAGTCCACGACATAATTTTATGAAATGAGTAATAACAAACAAATTTAACAAATACTAAACAGGAATAAAAATATTACTTCATTTTGCCGATGTTCATAACTCTTTTGACTGTTAGCCATCACACCATAAAATATATTTTAGACTATATTCCATCAATTGTGTATAATGTTACGCCGTGATAGTAGCCTGTGATGTTCAAGAACGTACAATTTCAGCAAGAGCAATTTTAATTTCATTCACTCATTCCCTTTTTCAAGATGGTCCAGTAGTGGTAGTATTAATCTACATTTCATTCTTGATTTCGAAATAATTCTTTTCCATATAAGGCAAATATTTCACTCCGAATTTGTACAAGATTTGGCATTCTCATATTAAAATCAATATCAGTTGTGGAAGCTTTATTGATTTGTCATTCAACTTTCTTTTAGTTTCTATGCTTCAGTAATGGAAAGTAAGAATTATATTTGGATTATTTTCCATTGACAAGATTGTGGGTATCTGTTTTCAATCTTGAGTTTTTCAGAGGTTTTTACAAGAGATTATTAATAAAGTTCATAAAATTATGAAAATATATTCATAATGTAAGATATCTATTATTGGTTTAAATATTACTCTCATATGTTCTATATGGCTCATAGATTTATGCAGACATTATCGAATTGCTAATATCAAAACTGTATATAAAAATGTCTCAACAAGCAAACTGTTTTTGTGACAAGTTGTGATATAACTCCATCCTATTAAAAGTCTTTGTATATAGTTGTTGTGAACATAGCCACTGGCATATTGAAAGGACCAGTAAGCAAACTGCGTGAACAGGGATTTAAACTCGAGAAGTTGTTAAACCCGATCGAGGATACTGTTTGCTCTCTGGTGGTTTATTACTTTAGTCTTTACCTCGGCTTTATTTCCTTGTAGCGGTTGAAGATACTATAAACTTTGCGTATCTGCCTAAATTTGTTTGTGCAGATTGATTCTGTTTGCTCATAGATATGATCCCAAATATCCGTATAATAAAATATTTTTTTTATTGATGCCTCATATTACCTTTTCAAAGCACGCGTCAGCGTGTTTAAATCGAACTTTCAAACACGCGCGTTCTTTAAAGTCCCCATGGTAACAACAACAACTTGAGAAACGTAAGTATCAATGACAACTTTTTTTATTAGTTTTTAAATTGTATATTATCATTGGGAACCAATGTCTTATTTGGTTTTTTCTGCAAACTGTATTTATATATTCATATCTACATTGTTTCCCTTCAAATATAAATCAAGAAACTTTTTGATTATTGATGTCAACTAAAAATAAATACTATTTGACGTTCACGAAACTTGGCTGGGCATCGAGGATGGACTTCCATTTTTTTGTAGTAATAATATAATAATAATATTGTATGATTCCAAAGTGCACCAATAAAAAAAAATAGCGTAAAGTATTCGTGGATAACTGATCTTTCAAACACTTGCTCTATTTCGAGCACTCGGCTGCGCCGTCGTGCTCGAAAAATCGCGCGTGTTTGAAAGACCTCTTTATCCACTTATACTTTAATATACTATTAATAAGTATAATATCACAAGGTGATTTGAAAACATATTTTTCTACAACTGCTATGAAAAGTATCGAATTTCTCATACCCTACTTAATTTAAAATCCATATATTGCTCATACTGTGAGAAATCTCATTTCTCACGGCACTTTGCTCACACTACATATTTTATTTATATTGAGAATTCACGAAGGGTTTATCGATGTCTAGAATTTTTGTAGGGAGATCATCGATGCTTAGACTTTTTCTACACGACTATTTACTTGTATTGTTTAAATGTGTCCGTTGTAGGAAAAGTATAGTGTGTAACATGTTGCGGAAAGTAATTTTTTCTACAACAGCTACGAAAAATAACGCATTTCTCACAGCCTTATTAATATCAAAATCGTATATTGCTCAAATTTTGAGAAATAAAATTTCTCACGGCACATTGCCCACACCACATTGCTACAGAATCAACAAAAAACGACAAAAACCTAGTTGGCTACTGTTTAGCATTAAATAGTTGTCACAACTGTCAGATTATAAAAGTTTTGTTATATTCTTAATGTAGTTTCCATTCGTGCTTTGATAAATATTGTAATTTTCATTCAATATAATTTTAGTAAAAAATAAATATACCTATTTATAACAAATAATATGAATAGTAGTGACGATTTTGATAATACTTCGCCATAAATACTGAAAAAAAAACTTCTAGCTAGATATATATGTGCTTTTAAACAAAAATATTGAAATAACGGTCATTAGTGCAGTCGTAACCGCTTGGCACCCAGGCGGCTAGTGCTCAAAACCCGTGTTGGACACATTTTTACTATTCCGCCCAACTTATCTATATGCGAGAAAAGTATTGGTTTACCCCAAAAAAGTTGGAATTTCGAAATTTTTTTTGAGGTATCTTCACGTTTTCCATGAAAAACCACACGAAAAAACGGATTTTAGAAAAAGAATCCTGTGTGTAAGTCGTCGTCGTCGTCGTTGTTGTCGTCCGCCACTTTTCCTTACATGTCTTGTTAGCACGATACAGCCTCCGGATTCCAATAAGTCCCGAATTTTATGATTAAATGTTGTTAAGGACATGTCACAGATAGATCCTATTGATTTTCAGCTCACCAGAGCCAGTACAACGGGTGCTATCGTACCAGAAGTACGACATTTTGTCATTTTTTGAGAAATTTCAGTTGGTAGCACGATATAGCATCTGGAGTTCGATAAGTCACCAATTTCATGATTGATTATTATTCGGGACATCTCACTGATGAACCCCATTGATTTTCAGCTCACCAGAGCCAGTACAACGGGTGCTATGGTACTTGAAGTACGAGATTTTGTCATTTTTTGAGAAATTTCCGTTTGTTAGCACGATACAGCCTCCGGAGTTCAATAAATCGCCAATTTTATGATTGAATATCATTCAGGACATCTCACTGATGAACCCTATTGATTTTCAGCTCACCAAAGCTAATACAACAGGTGCTACAGTACTTTAAGTACGATATTTTTGTCATTTTTGGAGAAGTTACTGTTTGTTAGCATGACACAGCCTCCGAAGTATATACAAGTGACCAATTTTATCATTGGATAGTATTAAAAGCGTTTCAAATATGAACTCTATCGATATTCAACTTACTATAGCCAGTACCATGGGTACTATGGTACTTCTAGTACGAAATTTTGTAATTTTTTGAGATATGTCAGTTTGTTACCACGATACAGCCTCCGGAGTTCAACAAGTCACCAATTTCATGATCGAATATTATTCAGGAATCTCACTGATGTAGCCTATTGATTTTCAGTTCACCAGAGCCAGCACAACGGGTGCTATGATACTAGAAGTACGACATTTTGTCATTTTTTGAGAAATTTCAGTTTGTTAGCACGATACAGCCTCCGGAGCTCAACGAGTCACCAATTTTATGATTGAATATTATTCAAGACATTTCACTGATGAACCCTATTGATTTTTAGCTCACCAGAGCTAATACAACAGGTGCTACAGTACTTTAAGTATTTGTGTCAGTTTTGGAGAAGTTACTGTTTGTTAGCACGACACAGCCTGCGAAGTATATACAAGTGACCGATTTTATGATTGTATATTATTCAGAGCGTCTCAAAGATGAACTCTATTGATATTCTGGTCACTAAAGCCAGTACCACGGGTGCTATGGTACTTGAAGTACGGAATTTTTGTCATTTTTGGAGAATTTTCAATTCATTAGCACGATACAGCCTCCAGAGAGTATACGATTGATCAATTTCATGATTGAATATTATTCAGGGCATCTCACTGATAAACCCTATCGATTTTTAGCTCACTCGAGCCAATACAACAGGTGATACAGTACTTTAAGTACGATATTTTTGTCACTTTTGGAGAAGTTTCAGTTTGTTAGCACGATACAGCCTCCGGAGTATATACGAGTGACCAATTTTCTGATTGGATATTATTCAGAGCGTCTCAAATATGAACCCTATTATTATTCAACTTAGTAAAGCTAGTACAACTGGTGCTATGGTACTTGAAGTACCAAATTCTCTTCCTTTTTGGAGAATTTTCAGTTTGTTAGCACGATACAGCCTCCAAAGAGTATACAATTGATCAATTTTATCATTGAATATTGTTCAAGGTGTCTCACAGATGCGCCCTATTGATTTTCAGTTGACTAGAGCGAGTACAGCGGTTCCTTTAAATCCAGATATACTAAATTTTTTGTTATTTTTCGAAAAATTTCGATTTGTTAGCACGATACATCCCCCGAAGTGTATACAAGTAACAATTTCATGATGGAATATTGTTCAGGGCCACAGATGCAGAAAAGTTAGTTTTAATCATTAAAACCGTTTATTTGAAGTAACATTTCAATTTAACATTGATATTTTTATTCGCATATTGCAGTGGTTATTGGCATGTCAGGTACATCTCGTAGAAAAGAGTTGTGGGAAATGAGATAATTCAGATTTATAGGATTTAAATACGTTTTACTCGTAAAATTAGATAACACCAAACACAATAGCCGAGAAAGTGCACTGTAACGGGAGAATTTTATAGTATATATAAAAAATATGTTGCTTATCGACATATTGATTTGCCAGAAAAACGTTTCGTTATAAATTACCAGTACGGCAAATGTATTGGACAGGTAGTTGTCATCAACAAATTTAGTGGTATGCCTAAGAAAATTGCAATTTTTTTAAATTAGAAAACCCCAACTATATGTAGGTCTCTGCTTCAGACTTTTTACTGGAACAATTTTAGTAGATGCAGGAGGGGACATATTAAACTTAAAGCGCCATGGAGGATGTCAACCCAGTACTGTGGCAGACGTATACGTAAGGAGTCGTTTTAAAATAAAATTAACGTTGCTAATAAAATCGACTTCCGAGACGGAACACCAAAGCTCTACCGCTGAGCTATCGTGGTATAAACGTTTGAAGTTCGAAATACGTTAATTGTAGTCAATTTAAATATTAATCTTCTAAAGGATATTATTGTCAACGATTTAATAAATTCAATAATAATAAAAAAAAATTAGAAAGTACCTACGTTTGTTGCTGAATAAACATTATTCGGTACATCCTGGAGAAATTAATCGAATTGATCTTCTGTTAATACTTTTGATTTTTTCGGGGTATAATTTTCTTCTTGTCGCTTTTAAAATGCAGCTTATTTGGTGTAATTTTATATTTTTACATTATGTTTGATGTTTAGTTGAGTTTTAATCATTGAATACTGTGCCCATAATGTCGAACTGTTCAATTTTCTTGACAAATACGTAAAATAAGCAATCATAACATTTTCTGTGTATCTTCATACAATATTTTCTTAACACCATTTTATAAATTTTTCATAAGCAAAATCATATACTTTTCGTGACTTCATCGGAATTAGTGTTTCAATAGTGGAATTAGCCATTTCGACTAATTCCGGAGGTGAACATTGAAATTCTTCTTCTTGAGACATTTTTACATCACACGTTTCAGTTACAACACCCATAATAAGACGTTGCTACTGTTTTCCATTATTTTGTTACTAGTACAATAACGAGCGCTCATTATTTTACTGGTAATAGAATAGGTTATTTCTACGATCTGTGTAGCCGAAAATAATATAGATATTATTATAGGGTTGAAGAAAAATAACATTTCTCGCAGTATGAGCAATATATGATTTTAAAATTAAGAAGGCTATGAGAAATACGCTATTTTTCATAGTAGTTGTAGAAAAAAATTGTATATACACCACGGTGGTGAAGATATTTATAGACACCGCACCTTATTCCACTTGGGCCACTCTCCAAATAATCTTCGTTCTCGGTCAATAATAACAGTCTCCACTACCTTCCTTGATGTATAATATACTATTATACTACTAGAGAGAAAGGAACATTAATCATGACCCTTGCAAAATCAATGACAATTTAACGCGGTTACATAAAATCTGTGAAGTTGGCTATGACTGCAACGATTTTGAAGAATGAGTCGCAAAGAAAATATCATAACATGAATGGAATATCGTACAAATCTTGTTGCTTTTGTAGGGAAATTTAGCATATTCAAATTTATCATAAAAATAAAGAATATTTAACTTATTTGATGCACAATTTTGGCTTAAATTCCGAACACGAAGATCTAGTCAAAGGTATGGACAGTATTCTTCGTGAAACTATACCTTACTTTAACCAAAAATCCAGTGTTGTGATGAACAAAACGATATCGAAGTATTCATTACTTTCATTCCATGTAGCATAAACATTTAGTGAAGGAAACTTTCAGCTTTCGCCATTGACGAAAAAAAAAGTGGAAAATTAATTCCAAAAACATTTGCAATTAATAATTGAACTTGTCAATAATAAATGACATGTACTTATTTTCCAATAGAAATTAAATTTTGGTCAAAAAGAATCTATGCTTGATATTCTGGCACCTGCACGTGACAGCTATCAAGCCAGGGAAATTATTAAAGGTAATACCACGAGTGCTTCAAATTTTATCTCTAATTTTCTCTTTTCCACGAAAACTTGTTTATTTGGCAAATGTATGAAAAAATACCGTTTGATAAAATCACGAGTCCACTAGGACGAGTGATTTTATCTAAATTCGATTTGTTTGAATGTTTTTGCCTCAAATAAACAAGTTTGAGTGATGAAAATAAAAAATTATGAGATAAAATTTGAAGAACAAATTGTATTTGGGAAGATTATTTTAAACAACAATTTAAAAGGATTTTGCTTAATTTCGAATTTTATTATTTTATTGAATTCAAAGAATACATAAGCTAACTGGAAATATAATCAAATTTTTGAACATGAGAAAAAATTAATTATTTGAAAAATTACAGTATTATAGAAAACACAGTTTTTGTAAATAGTGTAATGTTTTTCTAATTTATTTAAACAGCAAACGGGTGGGATGAATTTTAAACACACGGTATGGCTACTTACTAATTTATTTAAACACTAAACTAATCACTAACACTTAATTGATATATACTCAACTAATCACTTAAATTTAATTTATATGCACACAAGCTTGATTATTAATTTATATTAGCACTTCACTGTTCGGTGTATTTTTGTTTATTTCTCGAGATCACTTTATCAACTAACGCATCCGCTGATCGGTCCTTCATATATATTAAGGTCTTTTTTTCCGGACTGCGGCTTACACACACAAAAATAATTGGTTCTGGCCTTTTCTAGGTAAGTCTGGTCACAAAACAATATTTAGATAAGATAGTCGTCCAGTTATAAAAAAACCTGCGTATCCGCCATAATTTTAACTTTTATACCTGGCATAGACAGAGTCGGATTTAGGAACTAGACCAGTGTGCTGTTTCGTAACATTACCCCCTAGGATGAGCTAATCGAAGCGTCTTCCTCATATCGTGGTCACATAAGCCGTCAATAAAGGCCGGTATGCCTAAACATTCCATCATGTTATCTGGTGCTGATGGATAAACAAATCGGACTAGTCGGTTAATATCCATTTCATACTCTTGAAGGGATTCGTCACGTTTCCGCCTTCGGTTCATCAGCTGGAATCTGTACAAATGTACCAAATGTTCGTGACCATATCGCATGTCCAACCTCTTCTTCAGCTGGTCAAAATCATCCGTTTCTTCCAGAGGTATCGTCTGAAGTACATCTAAGGCATCTCCCCGAAGCGCGATCGTTAAGTTCCCTGCCTTCTCTCTATCGTACCAATTACTCACTCTAGCGGCTGCTTCAAATTGTTTCACAAAATTGATCCACGACATTTTTCCATCGAACGGGGCCTTGACTCGGGTAAAACTGCCAATGTCTTCAAACTTAGGTAGTGTTTCTGGCTTGCAAGGTTTCGTTTGCTTGGTCTTCTTTTCTTCCTCTGGCGTGCCTCGCGTTCTTGAGACGGCAATCTTTTCCTCTAACTCCTTGATTTCCTCGTCTATCGTTGTAATCTTATCCTCGATTTTCTCGACTATAGTTGACATTCTATTCTCGATTCTCTTGTCCATCGTTAACATTTTATTCTCAATTTTCTCGTCCATCGTTAACATTTTATTCTTGATTTGCTCGTCCATCATTGACATCTTATCCCCGATTTCAGATTTTAGAGACGAAATTTCATTTTCAATATCAGCGGCAATGTCGTTTTTCATTAATAAGATATCGGCAAATATATCGTTCTTCAAAGTAGAAATATTCTCGTCCATGTTAGCAGAAATGTCGATCTTCATACCACAAATCTTCTCGTCCATGTTAGCAGAAATGTCGTCCTTCATAGCAGAAATCTTCTCGTCCATCTTCTCTTCCATGGCAGAAATCTTCTTGTCCATGTTAGCGGAAATTGACGAGATTAAGGTGGTAGCCTCGTCATTAAATAAAACTGTTTTTGGATCAAAGCCGTCATTTTCCAGTGCCACTTTAAGTCTTTCTACTAATTCACTTTTCTTACCGGTCGTTTCCAACTCACGATCTTCCAATTCTGCTCTTAATTCCGCCACTTTCAAATCACATAGTCTCTTGGCCATTTTTACGTAGCAATTTATTTATATTATTCCACTTCTCACACCAATGTAATGTTTTCCTATTTTATTTAAACAGCAAACGGGTGGGATGAATTTTAAATACAAGGTATGGCTACTTACAAATTTATTTGAACTTATTTAAACACTAAACTTATCACTAACACTTAATTCATATATACTCAACTAATCACTTAAATTTAATTTATATGCACACAAACTTAATTATTAATTTATAGCACTTTACTGTTTGGTGTATTTTTGTTAATTTCTCGAGATCACTTTATCAACTAACGCATCCGCTGATCGGTCCTTTATTTATATTAAAGTCTTTTTTTACTAGAAGATTCCGGACTGCGGCTTACACACACGAAAATAATTGGTTCTGGCCTTTTCTAGATAAGTCTGGTCACAAAAACAATGTTTAGATAAGATAGTCGTACAGTTATAAAAAAAACCTGCATATCCGCCATAATTTTAACTTTTATACCTGGCTTTTCCAGAGTCGGATTTAGGAACTATACCAGTGTGCTGTTTCGTAACAATAGTTTGGCCAGCAGGAACAGCTGTCTCTTGCAACTCATGTGTGGATATAATATTGGTTGATGTTGCCGCAGTTGCTGATGTATTAGTTAATGTTGCCGCAGTTGTTGATGTATTGGCAATAAATACCGATTTGTTCGTTCTAACTTTATCCATAATATTTTTTATGGTGTTCGGCATCACTATGTAAATGTGGCTTCAACGATGCTGTTGTGGCGTTACCTGTTATTTTGATGGCTTCTTGTTCTTGTATACCTTTCTTCATTAGATGAGTTACCAAAGTTGATCGGCCTGAGTGATTAGTTATTCTTCTTTTCTTAGTGTCAAGTCCACATTTGCCCATTTCATTCTTACCCACTGGTACATTTTTATACCAAGTAGCATTTGCATTTTCCCAATAAGGATTAGGAGTAAGAAAAAATCGATCAGTGGCGATATTTTTACCGCGTTTATCCATAAGCTTATTATACAATCTTATGGAGCACCGTTCAGCATTCTCTGAGTTAGGTGTCAACCATTTTGTGTCGGTGCATTATTTATTCCCATCCTGGCAAGTTTTACTAAATATAGGATCATATTCTAATCGTCCTGATATAATGGATAAGGCAATTAACGCCTCCGCGCCATGCTAATTCATAGGAAATAATATGAAAGAACTTCATTTGGAGACCCAAAGGCGTATTTTCGTCACACTCATATATTCTTCTTCTTCTAGTGCTGTTGTACTTTCCTTCCTTTCTTCTATACAACTTCGCAATTCTTTTCTTTCGGCACTTCGCATATCTCTCGCTCTTTAAAATTCCAAATCTTGAAACGGATTGAGGCTTATACTGAATTCTATGTAGTATTTTTCCTGTATCAACTTGGCTGTTACATTCCATATGGTTTTCAAAGAATATTCTTTGTAATCTTCTAGAATTTTTGCAATTCCCTAAATACTCGTATTTTTTTGTAGTTGGTAGTTTCTGATTCTGCAAAATGCTTCAAACTGATTCCATATACATTTTTTGGATTTTAATGTATTTTGTGGAGTGGAATTTTGTATTACATGTTCAATATTCTCTTGGGTGATGACACTGAATCGGTTTGTGTTCATTTTACAATAAACTTCGAAGCACTTTTAATTGTCAATAATGACAAATTCAAAGTAAAATTTTGACGTTTCAATGTAAACAAGGAATTATCGATGAGGAAGCAGTTTTATCAGTATAATACCGAATGATTGGCTAGAATAATGTATTGCTATTGATTGAAACCACCAAAATGTCAGATTTTAACAAGTGAAAAAAAATAATCACTTATCAGATTTGCAGCTATGTGACGTCACTGAAAAAAGTTTCGGATAATTCAGGTTGTCGTTATAGCAACCTTTCAAAATCAAGGCATCCGATTGGCTTAAAATAACAGGTAGACACTTTTCTTTGACAAAATACGTTTCGCATTGAATTCGACCCAAAACCAAGAGATTAAAATATATGGAGGAATTATTAATTTCACTCTCTCGCACACCATCGAATTAAAAGAGATCAGGATATGGAAATATATTAACAGTATGGAATTTACATTGATTAACGCACTCCAATCCTGAGTTTTGTCAACTTTGGTGTGATAAACTAATAGGTAATAATTTAAATGCTTTTGATAATCTATGGACTAAGACGTAATCCGAATTCTCATATAAAAACAATCGAGTAAATGTGGGAATTTTTGTTTGAATGGAGAAAATGTTACTGGACAACCGCTATACAAAAAATCGACTATCAGAACACGTTAAGGGCAGTGGAATTAAAAAAGAACGAGAACAAAGTCGACTGAGATATAAAGAAAGTATATTGCTCAAGAAAGCCCTCATTATATCTCAAACACACTTCCCCTTTCTATTTGTGACTCTTACGAGATGATCTTTTTTTGTTTGAATGGTCCTTAAGAAACCAGAACACACTATCTTATTAATGAAGACCCCATAAGAAAGCACCGATATACTTTGTCCCTTTGGCAAATACTTCCAAAGATGTCTACTGGATATAGCAACGAGGTTATGTATACCAGGTATGTTAGACGAATGATGAGTCAATTGGAATATATTCGTTCATAAAATTTCATATTAAATTCAGTATAGCCAAGTAGAATTAGTTGATTTTCTTACTCTATTTATTGGGCATTCCATAGCAATATCAATGTTTATTAAATGGCGTTTCTGGGCAAACGATGTTATTATCTCATATGAGAGAGCACGGTCTAAAGCGTTTTAAAGTGTATTGTGTGATTGTTTTGTGACTAAACTCTGGTCATTTTTTATTTTGTTGACAACATAAGTGTTATTTCTAATTGAAAATGACCCAAACGTGTTTTGTAGTTGATTCTGGAAGTCGTTCCAACAGGAATGATGTGAGGTTTTTCTTAGTTATGAATTGAGAATAAATGAGAGTATTTATTAAACTAAGCCTACTTTATCTCTTTTATATTTTATTGAAATTTGTTTTCTTAACTTCTGTTCCACTTTATTTCATTTTAGGGTTACCCTAGTAGGAACGTTTACTGGTATTCCATACTGTTCCTAACTAACAAATTGTTTTATATTTAAACAAAATTAATTGTACATCCTATTAATGCGAATTGAATTGTACTGATATCATATGAACTACTTTTAAATATAATACGCCTTAAAAAATTAAAGCAAACTATTGAAAAAATTTTATTTTTGAAAAGGTTCGAGATACCTTGTGTTATCTACAATTTATGGAAAAATATATCGAAATCTATACCAGACAAAAAAAATTCTTTTAAGAATCCAAACTTCAGTCGGCCTTCATTTGCCCGTTGCTGTAAAAACTGTGAGTTAAAACTAAATATGCAGCAATATCCATGTATATGATTGACGGAACTGCTTGGATGGAAGAGTTTTTATCATGCACATTTATTGTAAAAAGGTCAACGTTATTTTAGAAGATATATGTTAAAGCAATAAATATCAGAAATATAAACAAATGGCAACTGGCCAGTTTTTGAACATACCGTTCACCCACATCTCGATTTACCTCCTTTATTGTGTTTAAATATTGACTCTGCAACTCGAAAAGTATTTTATAATAAAATAAAGTGGAATTACCTTGAAAATATTTCGAATAAGTCTAAAATAAACATAAAAACGTCCCCAAACTCAATGCACACCTTGAAACTGTTTGCCCACAGATGCCATATTGAATCAGGTGGTTTGGAGAACCTAACTCAACCATTCTATAAGTGTGTTCCGCGGAACCCTAGGGTTTCGCGATACCACTGTAGGGGTTTCGCAAGAGTTCAGAAAAAAGTATCAAAACTCCTCTCTCTGGTCGAACGCTTTGACGCGGGCGTATCCCGAGGTGCTGCCAAACTGAGTCGCCTCCCACAACAGTACAATTCTACTATGCCGCATCCGCCGATATCTACTTGTGCGCGCTTAAAAAGTTGAAATTGTTTACACCGCATTTTTTTTCGTCTATTTTTACTTTCGCTTTCCATTCATCAAAGGCGCTGTGAGCCCACAGTTCCTTTGATAAAAGTTGCCTTTGAGATAAGACACTATAGTTGTGAATAAACGACTTTCAGCTCTAACTTCAAAGCATAAAATCGAAATTGGTTACAACGCATTTTTTGTATTTGTATTTTTATTTCGGCTTTTTATTTATCAGAGGCACCGACTCGAATTTTTTGAATGTTCGAGACCGTTGCTAGGACTATAAAAGCGACGATCGCGCCACAACACTCATCAGTCGACGATTAGTGTTCGGAGCGATAAATATCTACCCACTTACAAGCTAGCTAGCGAATTTTGATCTAAGTGATTGAGTATTTTTCTACTGCTTGTATTCTGATTTTATCAGTTTTGTACATTTCTACTATGGACTAAACTCTTCTAGACAGTAACATTATTGATAAAGAAGAATGGAACATTGACTTAAATGCGGTAAACGTATTGTAACAACATCTTCTAACGAGCAGAATGTTCAAAAGTAGTACGCGCGGAGTATACAGCAATTACCGATCCAGACGATGATGCAACGACGTCAAGCTCCACGGTTTCAATGACGAAAAATAAAGAAGTATGATGAATCATATATAAGGTTCAGATTTGTTGTTTACAATGGTTCACCTCTCTGCATGTTACGTAGTAAACTACTTCCTAATAGTTCCATGGCACCTGCCAAGTTGCGCCGACATTTGGAAACTATACACTCCGAGTCTAAAGACAAGAATAAAAAGTATTTGGTACGTAAAAAAGAACAATTATAGGAAAGTGAAAAAACTATGATGTTTGTAACCCAAACTATCAATGAAAAGGCCACGGAGGCATCATATTGTTACGAGACAGCACACAGGTATAGTCCCTAAATCCGACTTTATCTAAGCCAGGTATAAAAGTTAAAATTATGGCGAATACGCAGGTTTTTTTATAACTGTTTACGACTATCTTATCTAAACATTGTTTTTGTGACCAGTCTTATCTAGAAAATGCCAGAAAACCAATTGTTTTTGAGTAAGCCGCAGTCCGGAATTGTCTAGTAAAAAAGGCATTAATATATATATTGGGCCGATCAGCGGATAAGTTAGTTGATAAAGGGATCTCGATAAATAAACAAAAATACACCGAACAGTAAAGTGCTAATATAAATTAATAGTCAAGTTTGTGTGCATATAAATTAAATTTAAGTGATTAGTTAAGTATATATAAATTAAGTGTTAGTGAGTTAGTGTTTAAATAAATTAGTAAGTAGCCATAGCGTGTGTTCAAAGTTTATCCCACCCGTTTATTGTTTAAATAAATTAGAAAAACATAACATTGGTGTCAGAAGTGGGATATTATAAATAAATTGCTCCGTAAAAATGGCCAAGAGATTAAGGGATCTAAAAGTGGCGGAATTAAGAGCAGAATTAGAAGATCGTGAGTTGGGAACGTCCAGTAAGAAAAGTGAATTAGTAGAAAGACTTAAAGTGGCACTGGAAAATGACGGCTTTGATCCAGAAACAACTTTATTTAATGACAAGGCTTTCACCTTAATCTCATCAATTTCTGCTAACATAGACAAGCAGATTTCTGCCATGGAAGAGAACATTTCTGCTAATATTTCTGCTAACATGGACGAGAAGATTTCTGATATGAAAAACGATATTTCTACTATGAAGAATGATATTTTGGCTAACATGGACGAGAATATTTCTGCCATCGAGGAGAACATGGACGAGAAGATTTCTGCTATGGAAGAGAAGATATCAACGAATGTGAAAAGCGATATTTTGGCAATAAAGAACGATATTTTTACTTTGAAGAACGATATATCTGCCGATATCTTATTAATGTAAAACGACATTGCCGCTGACGTTGAAAATGAAAATCTGAAATCGAGAATAAGATGTCAACGATGGACGAGAAAATCGAGAATAAGATTACAACGATAGACGAGAAAATCAAGGAGAAAAAAAGATGAAAGATATAGGGACACGCCAGCGGAAGAAAAGAAGACCGAGCAAACAAAACCTTGCAAGCTAGAAGACATTGGCAGTTTTACCCGAGTCAAGGCCTAAACGTTCGATGGAAAAATATCGTGGACCAATTATGTGAAGCTAGAGTGAATAATTGGTCCGATAGAGAGAAGGCAGTGAACTCAACTATCGCGCTTCGGGGAGATGCCTTAGATGTACTTCAGACAATACCACTCGAAGAAACGGATGACTTCGAGCTGCTGAAGTAGAGGTTGGACATGCGATACGGTCACGAACATCTAGAACATATCTACAGATTCCAGCTGAAGAACCGAAGGCGGAAACCTGACGAAACCCTTCGAGAGTATGAACTGGATATTGCCCGACTAGTTCGATTTGCTTATCCATCAGCACCAGATAACATGATGGAATGATTAGGCATCCAGGCCTTTATTGACGGCTTATGTGACCACGATATGGAGAAGACGCTTCGATTAGCCCATCCTAAAACATTGGTCGATGCATTGACTGCTGATCTTGAATATGAAGCAGCCACGATGGCTTCGGGATACAGCAAAGGTAGGACCATGCAGGAAAAAGGTGACGATGTCAGACTTGACCAGATCGTCAACCTGTTGAAAGGTATGGTAGACGTGAAGCCGAAGAAGATCAGGTGCTGTAATTGTGGCGAGCTAGAGCATGAACGCAGTTCGTGTAAGCGTCCTACGACTTCTGCAAACCAAGAACCTCTTTTATGCAAAGCAGCCACGGAGAGCTCGCGGTACAACAAAGGTGGGATCATGCAGGAAGAAGATAGCGATGACAAACTTGACCAGATCGTCAACTTGTTGAAAGGTATGGCAGACAAGAAACTGAAGAAGATCAAAGTGTGGTGAGCTATAGCACTTAGGCAGTCCGTCTAAGCGCCTCAAGACTCCTGTAACTGAAGAACTCCAGTCACAGGGGCAATCAGACAGGGGTGAACATCCAGCTGATGTGAATCACCGAAAAGCAAACTCTTTACCTAGACGGTCATTCTCTGTAGACTATTCACAATGCAACCAGTCGAAATCTAAGGAAAATGCAGTTTCAAGAATTACAGTAGTCAATAAGGAATGGTCACCTACCAGGATCTGAGAAGATCAGGAGAATGATCCTCACCTGAAATTGATCCGGCAATGGAAGGAAGAAAATCGGAAACCTACCTGGCAAGAAGTGTCAAAATTTTTGCCAAAACTCAAGGCGTATTGGGCTCAGTGTGACTCCCTTGTCCTGGAAGAAGGGCTGTTGAAAAGAGTCCTTGAAAACGATGATGGTTCCGAGATGAGACGACAGCTAGTTATCCCTAGAACGAGAGTAGCTGAGGTACTGAAGAAATTACACGACAGTCCATCGGGAGGTCATCTGGAAGTGAAGAAAACCCTACAGAGAATCCGTGAAAGGTTTTATTGGATGACCAGCTCCGATGATGTGAAGGACTGGTGTAAGAAATGTAGGACTTGAGCTACGAGTAATGGACCACATCGCAAGAGAAAGGCACCCATGAAACAGTACAATGTTGGAAGCCCTTTCGAAAGAATTGCTTTAGATATCGCTGGGCCAATTCCGACGACCGAAAATGGTGGCCACAACTGTTGCGGATGTATTGGTGAAAGAATTTATCAGCTGATATGGAGTGCCATTGGAAGTCCACAGCGACCAGGGAAGAAATTTCGAAAGTCATCTATTACAGGAGATTTGCGAGAAGCTGGAAATGAAGAAGACCAGGACAACAGCATAACATCCACAATCAGATGGAATGATCGAGAGAATGAACAGGAGTATTAGGAAATACCTGTTGAAAGTAGTTTCCAGCCATCAGAGAGATTGGGACCAGTATATCTCCCTATTCGCATTGGCTTGTCGATCTGCCGTCAATGAGTCCACGGGTGAAACACCGGCGAAAATCTTGTTTGGACGTGAAATGTGGCTTCCTTGTGACCTGGAATTTGGCTGTCGGCCAGGAGAAGAAATAGCTGGCGAAGACTACGTGATCCAATTGAGAAGAAGGCTGGACGATATTCATGAATTAGTTCGAACAAATCTTCAAGTTGCCAGCGACAGAATGAAAAGACGGTACGACACGCAGGCCCCAGAAGGCGGTTTCAAAGGAGGGGACAAAGTATGATTAAACAAGCTGACTAGGAGAAAAGGATTTTCTCCAAAATTACAAAAATCCTGGGAAGGTCCATACTTAATCAAGAAAAGGATCAATGATGTTATATATCGCATAAGCAAGATCCCCAACGGAAAACCAAAAATAGTTCACCAAAACCGACTAGCGCCATTCGAAGGAGACCATGACCTGGAGGAAGGAGTAAACCTTATTCGAGATGTGTCTGACTCTACCTTCGAGGAATTTATGGGCACGTATGGAGGTACCGGGAAAGCTAGATATGGAGTGACTGCGGAACAACAACAAGATTTGTTCACTCTCCCGGAAGATTATTCACTGGCATACAACATCCCCGCCCGTATCAAGAACGCACGAGGGTTGGCAACCGTCATTCGAAAGAAGTTCGGGCAATTATAAAAACTTGAAGACCAGATTCCAGCCCCTGGCAAGATACTGAAACTGAAACATAATTCGCGGTACGTCTTCTACGTGGTAACTAAAAATGCATTTAAAGATCGATCTACCTACCGCGATGTGTGGGAAGCACTTCGAAACCTACGAGACCATATGTTGGAATCCAGCGTGAAGAAACTGGCTATGCCCAAGATAGCTAGTAACCAGTTGGATTGGCGAATTATCAGGAACATGGTAGACCCCCGTTATCAGTATCCGATGAAGACGGTGCCCTGCTATTTCCATAAGATCGGAAAGTGTAGAAATGAGGCCAGTTGCCGATTCAAACATCCAGTCTCGGCTACACCAAATTTCCAGATAGGACTTCCATTTAAGGAGGGGGTAATGTTACGAAACAGCACACTGATATAGTCCCTAAATGCGACTCTGTCTAAGCCAGGTTTAAAAGTTAAAATTATGGCGGATACGCAGGCTTGTTTTCATAACTGTTTACGACTATCTTATCTAAAAATTGTTTTTGTGACTAGTCTTATCTAGAAAATGCCAGAAAATGAATTGTTTTTGAGTGAGCCGCAGTCCGGATTTTTCTAGTGAAAAAGGCATTAATATATATAATGGACCGATCAGCGGAAAAGTTAGTTGATAAAGTGATCTCTATAAATAAACAAAAATACACCGAACAGTAAAGCGCTAATATAAATTAATAATCAAGTTTGTATGCATATGAATTAAATTTAAGTGATTAGTTAAGTATATATAAATTAAGTGTTAGTGAGTTAGTATTTAAATAAATTAGTAAGTCGCCATACCGTGTGTTTAAAATGTATCCCATCCGTTTATTGTTTAAATGAGTAAGAAAAACATAACAATATTTAGTTAGCTATCGCATTGCCCAAGCAGGTAAAGCACAAGTCCCGCTGATAATTTAATAAAGCTATGTGTGCTAGACATAATAAAATGTATGCTTGATAAAAAATCTGCAAAGCATCTTTCTACTGTTCCGCTATCAAACAATACTGTTTCACGGCGAACTCATGATCTGGCACGCTACGTCAAACAAGAACTAGTTACACGTCTACATAACACGCGATTTGTCTTGCAAATGGATGAGTCGAATGATGTCGCTGGTCTGGCTATTTTGCTGGTTATCGTGAGAGGTTATTTACATTTTCTGATAATACTTAGTTCGTAGATTTTTCATGTGATCTTTTCTTTTTTAATTTAGTTCTAAGTTTTTTAACTGTGATTTTTTACGAATGCTGTTTTATTTGTTTTTTAATAAAATATTCTGTTTGTTTGTTAATTTTTATCAAATAAAAAGTGAATAGTTATTTATTCAACTAGTGACTTCTTTATACATGAGTAAGAAATAGTACATTACACACGATCAGCATACAACTTGCTTCTACTAATAATTCAGAAGACGTTAACAAAATTGTTTACATCAAACTGTTTAACAGTAATTTATTTTGTAACATTATCTTCTTCGATAAATATACTGAACCATTTCTCTCCTATAATACCTTCCATCTTCCAGTTCATCTTGATCTACAAAAAAAAGATAAGAAAAATATTTACAATTTAATTTCTTTTTATATTTGCCATTAATTTCTACGTTCTGGTTCAAATTATTATCCTGATTAAGTGGATCGCCATCATTACTGTCCCCATCCTCATCAATTGTATCCTCAACATTATTTTTCTTGCATATATTATGCAAAACTGCACAATAAGAAATAATGTAGGCTGCTACTGCATGTTTGTAGTGCAAAACTCTATCCTTTTTGAGGCATCGAAAACGTGATTTTGAGACTTCAGAACCCCTTTCAACAATATTACTAGTTCTTCTGTGTAATATATTGTAATAGTCTTCTGGAGTATCAAGGAGAGCATCAGGAATAGGGGTTAACATCCATGGCTCAATAGGATAGCCAGAGTCTCCAAGAAGGTAACAATTCATTCTTCCTTCTCGATATTGTCTTCTTAAGTACCTCTGTATTGTTGAGGAATTCCAAATTGCTGAGTCGTGAGTAGCTCCAGGATAACGAGGATTAATATTTGTTATAATTAGATTTGCATTAAAAATCTATAATAAAATGTTTAATTAACAAATATTTATTATGAAGGTAGTTTGTACTTACAGCTTGAACATATTCGCTATGAAAGCCTTTTCTATTTATATATGCTGCCGCAGGCGGAACATGATCCTCAATTTTTCAATTTTAGGAGGCACTATTGCTACATGCGTCCAATCAATCGCACTAAGTATCTTCGGAAAATTATAATTCATAAATCTATGAACATCAGATTAAAGCTTTATCAATGTAATTAGTTCGATATTTACCCTTGCTTAGTTTTTCTTACATATTCATCTCTAATTGGGAATTTTACATACCGGGATAATAAATTATCGGTTATAATCCTGCTGATTTTATTGATTATTCGGCTTACAGCTGGTTGACTAAGCCCAAGATTTATATCATCTCCAATTATTGCTTGGTAATCTCCTTGGCCAAAAAATAAAAGACTAGCAAAAACCTAAGAGGGAGTGAATTTATAAAACATACATTCCTTTTTATCATTTTCACACTTACTTGTAAATGAAAAGGAATTGTATCCCTCCTTCTTGCTTCTTCCACAAATGGAGATAACTCTTCTATCAGGTCAAGAGTAGCTCTTTTATCTAAACGAAAAAGTTTAACAAATCTGTTCCGGGGCAGTTCAAAAAGATTACTAGTGTCCCTGATGTGCCTAAATTCTAGTCTCATAACTTCTCTAAAAATAGCAGTTTCGATAAAAATATAAGTATGTATTTAACTTACCTGTTTGCTACATTTTCCTACTCATTTAAAAAATTCACATAACAGAATTAGGGAAATGCCATTTCAACAATTTGTCCACCTTGTTATAGGAAATAACAAGTACCAAAATTACCTTGCAGAGATAGCAAGGTTTTAAGCAAGATCTATTAATAAATGACAGATCGCATTGCTTAAAATCGACGATTAGAGATTAGAATACGATATTTCTCAAATTTCGCTATGATAGCCATATCTTTTAAATAACCATATTGCCTTGTGCAAACAGAATCGACCCGATATTATTAGGTGAATTTTGAATATGACTCAAATATGTGTCCAATATATTTTCTGCCATGTTTTTATGAACGCGAATTCGGTCCAAATTCTGTTGGTAACACATTTTCCCCCAAATCTAAATTTTACATTACTCTGGAAGAAAAACTTTTTGCCATATTTTAAAAATATTCAATATTCCTGGTAAAAATCAAAAACATTGTTCATCCAAATAGGATAAAGGCAATGAAAGTTATGGGTCAGGCCGTTAAATAAAACATATTATGCTCATTATAATTAATAACACACGATACAGACGTTTCTACGCATAAAAAAGGTCGAAATGTTCGACGTCATTAATGTTTTAATGTATTTGCTTTGTTATACCTCCTCCGTTTTATTTCCACATTACTTCCATTAATCCGAGAAACAACCTTAATGCAATCCTAAAGTGAATTGTGCCTATTAATTTACAAACCAATGGCCTAAATTGCTTTACTTCACGTTTTATCAACAGTAAAAACACAAGAGCTTTTTTTTATCGGATAAATTTCTCTTTGCAACGAAACAGTTTTGCCAATCACTAATTTTACGAGAAAAACTGACATGATAAAATCGCGACACCGAAGGTGGAGCGATTTTATCTAATGTCAGTTTTTCGAGCAAATTTAGTGATTGGCAAAACTTTGAGTCAAAGAGGAATTTATCTAATAAAAGAAAAGCTCGAGTGTTTTTTGGCAAGATAAATTAACGACAGAATATATGGATGAACAACAACAATAATTGCGACTCATTGTCATTGTGTAAAAGTGACGTCCGCTTACTAGATATTGAGGAAGAGAAGTTTTTATCGCGATAAAAAAGGATGCACCTTTTTTATCGATGGCAAAGTGACAATAACATTTCCAGGTATATGACATTTTAACATTGGAGTTAATTTCTCAGAGATAAAGTGCGGATTTATTCGAAAGATATCACATTTTACCCCCACCGAGTTTCAACGCTTTTTTTGTAAGCGAAGTACTTGGACTCCCTAGTGTTATGCGATAACCAACCAATTGTCTTAGTAAAGTTTTGAATGTCCTGTTTTCAACTTTATGACGAAGGTTTTTCGACAGTACGAATCTTCGAATATTCAGGGGAAAATTAACAAAGTTATATGAAATATTTTTGGATAAAACTATTCTTTGAAAATTTTTCCCAATTTAGTAGTCAAATACTACTATTTTAGAGAAAAACAAATATAACAATGAAATATTAAATAAAGTTTTATACATATCAGCCATAACAAAAAACAAAGTACAACTGATTTTTGAAGAGGCCAAAGTATATATCATGAGAAATAATGAAAATATATTCGAAGGAAGAAAGAATGAAACAGACTTATGTACAGTAGGGAGTCTGACAATTCGACCACGGGCCAGTTACCTGTTTTAGGTACACCGATCAGTTGGACCACGACCGCTCTTCGAGCGGATTAAGGTTGTGTTCTAGGAATTAAAACCATCACTATTTACTTAACATATTATTTATTATTGAGGTGAATTATAATAAGACATAATTTTTACAAAATGTGATAAAAGGCCATTTCTATATTCTGCTATCATTTTTTTTCTGTGTTGCACTTTTTAGTTTTTTTGTGGAACATTTTGCGGAACATTTTGCGGAGTTTATTTTAATATATGTTTCTGCTTGAAAGTTTATTGAAATATTTACAAAATTAAACAAACTATAAAACTATAAAAATTAGAATTAAAATGAGAATGAAATGATTCACACGCGTTTGTGGTCATGTACATCTGTAGTACAAGCCCACATACTTGGGGGAAAATTACTTCCTTCGTCGATATAAGTTTCCACACAAAGTTTCGATAGACTTGGATTACTTACTGGGCATTATTGAATGAATTTCTTTCGAAAAAAAGTTTCCTACTGCATGAGAGACTAAAAATGGAAGTCCAAAGAATAATTTAAGAAAACTGCCAATTTCTGAGTTTATGTTCCTATATTCTGTGACTAAGCCCAAATTTTGAATTTTACGATACCACGTTTGGCACAAATGGAATCGACATCCTAAAATTTTTATATTTGGCCACATTATTGAACAAGCGTTATGAATTGTCTGTTCAAAATCAACAGTGACTGTTGAGGGTTTAAATATCAGATCCAAAGTTTTACATTTTTCACTTAACAGTTGAAATAATTTTAAATAACTTGAGCTGTTCTTGTTTGGTAATAAGCAAAACGCAACAGGAATATAATAGCCATTTTTAAAAGCATGAACAGTAAATAATTGAAGAAAAAATTTAGTACAAAACTGAAATCTTCCATCCATATAATATATTGTACTCACAGAGCAGTTATACAGCAGTTATTAGTAATATATTTTTTCATCCGTTATTTTTGTAAGCTCATTGGATTGTGCATTTAGATCCAGTTTTTGTTGTACTTGGTTGTGGGACTTCATTATTAATAGATGTATAGGCACACTCCTCAATATAAATTTTAATGCTATTATTTCATTTTAATTTTCAGTTTATGACTGATTTTATCTCCAAACTTTAACTGTTTGTTACATTATTTATACATCTATACTGGACCAGTATGTAAAAAATTTCAATGTACCCATTGTTGAAACATATAACGTGAGAGATTTCAGACAATGTGATGAAATTCTCAAAATCAACCAAACTAAACATAACTTTACTATACTTCATAACAATATCAGAAGTATAAGCAAAAATCTAGATGAGCTTAAACTTTCGTTATCTAATGTTACGGATTTTGATTATCTAGTTCTAACTGAGACCTGGAAGATTACTGACATCAATTCGTACGTACGTACGTAACATACAAGGATATAATATAATATATAACAAGGGCGATCTGAATCAAAATGATGGAGTCGTGGTTTACATAAACTGCAAATACTCGTTCGAATATGATGTCCTAATTTTATGTCCGACAAATATTTTGAAAGTGACTGTAACTATCAGTAATACCAATAAAATTACGATTCTTGCTTTTTATAGATCACCGTCTGAGGAAAATAATTATTCAAGTATACCTGAATTTATCAATAATTTCCATAATTTCCTATATAACAGTGGTATCAATTCTGAAAATTGTTGCCTATTTGTTGGAGAGATTAGCATTGACTTATTGGATTGAAATGGTGATACCATGGAATATGTAAGTGGCCTGAGTGAGTGTGGATTTACATCCACCATTAATACCCCAACCAGAATGACAGCTTGCTTAGATCATTTATTTGTTAAGTCAAGAGCTAACATTCTAGAAAATATTATCCCTGTAGTAATAGAAACTGATATAACAGACCACTATACAATAGCGCTACAAATAATTTTTGATAATAAAACAACTAAAAAGGTAGCTGAGTATTATATTAACCATGCCAACTATAAAAAACTTGTAGATAATATATCCAGATAATCATGGGATATTATCCTAAATTGTAGTAATCCAGACCCTGCAACAGAAAAATTAATAACAATTATACAGAAAAACATCAATAAAATACCTATTTTAGAAAGGTAAATAGAAAAACCATAAAAATTGCGCCATGGGTTACAAAAGCTCTCATCGAATCCATTATTGAAAAAAATAGATTATGTCGACAAACAAAGCTCCATCCCAATGACTGTGATTTACTTGTAAAATACAAGGTGTATAGAAATGAATTGCAAATTTTATACGGAAAAGATTATGATAAATTCAAATAACGATAAACAATTATGGAGCGTGGTGCAAGATTTGTGTGGTACAAAGTAAAAATGCCTTATGAAGCTATTAAGGGTCCAATGGGATATATACTGACAAACCCATGTGACATTGTGAATGAATTTTCTCGTGTATTTCCAGGAATGGGCAAGAGATTAGCCAAACAAATAAATAGTAACCCTCAGTAAACATATGGTGATAATGCCTATTTGCCAAATTTGATTGTTTTATTACCCACAAATAGGTATGAAATTGTAAAAATAATAAATTAATTGAAGAGTAAAAAGGCAACTGGTATTGATGAGATAAGTGCGGAATGTCTAAAAGCAATTTCACCATTTATAGTTGATCCTTTAGTGCATATCATAAATTTGTGTATAGGAAAAGGTACATGGCCCAAATCATTTAAAAACACTGTAGTCATACACGCATACAAAAATGAAGGTAAGACTCTTGCCGCGAATTATAGACCCATATCACTGATTCCACACATGGCAAAAATTTTTGAAAAACTGTTGAAAAATAAACTTACATCGTTTATAAACAAATATTATTTAATTTCATCCAAGCAATTTGGTTTTAAGCAAAATAACTCCTCACAAGATGACGTTTTAAATTTAACATCAAAAGTTTATGAAGCATTATTAAATGATAATAAAGTTTGCTTGTGTGTTTTTTTAGATCTAGCCAAAGCTTTTGATACTGTTAGCCATATCAATCTATGGCAAACATTGGAAAATATTGGCATACGAAACAACTGTTTACAACTATTTACGAGTTATATGTCAGAGAGACAGCAGATAGTAAGGGTTGCCGGACAAGCGAGTGGTCAGAGGGACATATAACTGGGTTCGCTGATGACACCGCTATTTCTTATGAAGCAAATAACTGATATGAGCTGAAATTAAAAGCAGAAACTGACCTAAAACTAATAAAGACCTGGTTTGATAATAAACTACTTACCATAAATTTCAAAAAAACATATTACCTACCACTGTTTAGCTCCAATTTAAGCATCGAACTATTCAAACCTCTTGAAATATCACAAAACGAACAAAATTTTAGCATCAAACCTGTAACAAATGTGAAATATTCAGGTATTATCATAGATGCAAATTTAAAGTGGGATTGTCATATTAAATTTATTATGAAAAACTACAATTTAAATACCTCAGAAAATTCATCCCTGCTAGATATCTTCGAATGATGTATTTCGCACTAGTGGAAAGTCACCTCCGTTATGGTATACTGGCTTAGGGAGGTGCCCCGAAAACTCACATTCTTCCGTTAGAAATCATTCAAAAAAGATTTCTAACGATCATCATATGTAAACCTTATACCTATTCTTCAGATCGATTGTATAGGGAAAGCAACATATTTGACCTGAAACAGTTGTACTTTCTATGTGCATCTATGAAATACCACACAATAAAAGATGTGAGAAACTTACCTGCACATAGATATGTAACTAGAAACAAAAACCACTACATTGCTCCGAGAATGATAAAGTCATTCTGTCAACGATCTTTTTCATTTCTAGCTCCGAAAATCTATAATTGTATTCCGGATAGTATCAAGAATACGAGTAGTGTTATTGTTTTCAAAAAAAAAATTGAAAGAATTTCTCTTGGAACAGACAAGAAATTTCTATCATATTGTTATGGTGGGGTAAACACATGTTACTTTACCTCCTTTAAAAATATAGAAGTTACGTTTACTCAATTTTCTGCGTTCGCTTAAATCTAATATTATCCATATATACATATATTTACTTTGGTCCTGATTTTATTTTATTCATTTCATTCAAAACTGTTCAATAAGATGCAGTGATGTTAAATTTATTGTATTTGCTTTGACTTGTATTTTTAATTGTGTTTTGCCGAAACAGGTGTATCCACACCTCTCGGATACCTTAGGGTTTATTTATTTATTCACTTACATAGTTGTTTAGTTGTTTTATAAAATTGTGTGAATATTTTAAAATTATCACGATTATTAGAGTATCAATCAAACTCAACAATGCAATTTTAATTTTAATTTTAGATTGTCTAGGTGATGTTCAAGATTTATACAAATACTTGCATCTCCAGGAGTGTATCATTTTGATTTTTAGGATGTGGTGGTAAAACACTGCAACGAGCGACATATAGGTATATTCCGCCGTAAACACTCCAAATCAGAAGATGTAATTTCTCCAGTAATTTCGTAATACTGTTAAAAACAAAAATAAAGATGTTAGCGATAGTTAAGTTAATGAAATAAAAATATGAAAAAAAGAATTTTTCAAAAACCACGCTTTATTTAAGTGTACTTAAAAGTGAAAAATAATGTTACGTTCAAAAATAAAAACGCAAAAATAAAAACAGATAAATAAATAAACAGACACATGAAGTTAAATAAAGCGTGGTAATAATAATAAACAGAACAAACCTTTAATTCTTTATGAATTAGCTGAGAGGATCTTCTAACGCCTTCCTTTTCAAAGCATAACTAACCTGTTGCCTTTTAAGAGTATTATCTTCCATGTGTTTCTAAGATAGTTATTTCGTCTTCCTCGGTATACATTTTAGAAGAACACTTTCTGTTAACACACCGCCAACGAATTTTTGCGCATTTTGCTACATTGTAACGCGAAAAATTCGCCGAGCCGTCGTAAATTTAACGATTGGCAAGCTTGTCGAGAGATAGAATCCTAAGCACGGTATGCGAGACGTAGGCAGTCCTCCATTTGCCGTCGAAGTGGACACACATATTATTAACTTCAAAAATTTTTGCATGTGCTCTGGGAGCCATTAGAAGTCGATAAGAAAAACCGACAATTTCGTCGTAGGGAAAGAAAAATACGGCTGGAACCAACATCTGGTAGCTTTGGCCCGATAAGTTATTGAACCAAAAACGGTCGATGACTGTGGGTTCCTTAAGGATTTACAGGAATTGTATATTGGTGGTAAATTTTCCGTTGACGGCGTTAGCTAGAAGGATTCATTAATAAGGTGAATGGTTGAAAAATTCTTCCTCGGAATTAACAGTTTTGTAGGTAATTTAACGTAGAAATTTTGCTTTGATTCGTAATTTATTGGAGAATGTAATCTGGATTTCGCGGGTTAGTTTCGTTGTATTTCATAAATTCTGACTTATTCATATTCTTCATTGCTTTATATTTTGTTGAAATAAGAATATATCACGGGGGTTGTATAAATATTCAGGGATGTGTCCAACGACGTAGGTTTTATATTATGGGTTTTTATTGGTATCGTTGTTTTTTTGCTAAGCGAAAAAAAACCAGTCATATAGTATAATGGGATATTACGGGGGTACGTCGAAAATTTGACCGGGGTAAAATGTAAACCCTATGTAGAGGCTAATTCGTTTCTCTATTTTAGGGTTTTTTTTTGTGACTCACTGATTGGAATTTAATGGGTCAGTGAGACCAGATTCCAGGAGGACTGGATTAGTCTGGAGCAACATCAGTTCCTGTTCTGGTTCCGGAAAAGGATAAGTGAATAGTTTTCCTTTTTATTCATCATTTTCATTAGTAAATTCACTAACCTAACCTAACCTTTATGCGTCACATATTACGTTTTTACATTTAAAGTTTTATTTCTTTTTGCAACAATTATTATAATCTTGCTTACACTGGTACTTTTGTATTTAAAAATTTGAAATCTTTGCTCATAGTTTGAAAACACGCTAAGACACTACGGTACGTACTTGGTATTGCGTTATTTAGTGGTTTTATTTCTTTTTGCCTATTTCTGACAAATTTTGTGAATATAACTTGCACCGTTCATAATTTTGAATTGTATTTTCGCTAGCAACGCTAAACGCGATTGCTATTTAAATTTTAGGTTTATGCAACAATTTATATTGATATTGGTATAATTTGCGGGAGGGTGTAATTGTACATTGTTGATTTTTGATACATATATTATCGTGGTATTTTTGAGATATTGTACATGAACTATTTGGTCGTTTCCCTAGAACTATAGAATCTGCTCGACAGTTACTTAATTGTTTGTAACTGATAAGTTAGTTAGGAATTTTCTTTGGATTTATGTAGATTTCGGCCTTGAGCCCATCTACATCCTGTGTTTACAGCCTTCAGCTGAGCTCAGGCATTATTTTGCGATATTGTTGTAGTGACATTGTATCAAATATTTTGAAAAGAGACCTTTGGTCCACCAAGACTAATTAAAATTTCAATCAGGGTGTACTTACTGACTTTTATTTACTTATGATAATTTACCTATCAGATTAAACTTTGGAGTGTGTAGTGAGTGTTGTTAACCCACTGAGGAGTTGTGGGCGAATTAAAGAAGTCTTGGGTGCTTGCCAAAACTTCTCTGGCGCCCTTTTTCTATACTTATTAATTTTTTGAAGAATCCACCCCTTCTTCGACTCGAAGCTAGTCGACTGGCGAGCACGGGTTGTACCACGTGAGACAACTCGCATACATATAACGAGCACTGTGAGGGTTTGTAGGTTTTTCTCGTTATAACATGAGCTTTAGAAAATTTAAAATTATTTAGTAACAATAATTTGTGGCCTTTTTCACTAATCATAAACTTCAAATCCATTTTTGGTGCAGTTTCACTTCTTAAACAAAATAAATTGATTATATACTTATGAAGGATAATGATGCTTACTAGAACGTTGTTGGATTGAAACTAATATTTTAAAATTTGATAGAAATTTGCAAGTGTCGGAAACTACCCACTATTACTACCCTAATGATATTGCGATTCCATTGAATCGATAAGAAAATAAAATTTTATCTTGGTCGAACTGAAGTGTAGGCTTAACTTGACCTGTTCCAAAAAAGGATTAATGCAGGTACTCGTGGTCCAACTGACCGGTCTCCGTACAGTAGACATAAACGGAAAATATGAAATCAAAGGCGAGAGTTATCTCACAGTAACAAAAGAAGGAGAGGTTTCAATTGGCATAGAAAATCAGGGATATTAATAGCGGGTGTCCCACTGACCTTTCCGGAGTTTGGATCGCTAATTACTCAAATAGTTTTGGAAATAGAAGCGTTTGTTTTTTGCCAGTTCTATTCGAGTTTATAAAAGTTTTTTATCAATAATGAGATCTTTTATCGCATCGGAAATTAACACGGTGATGTCTAGGGCTAGGCCAACATTGTAATTTTAACTAGATCACCCAGTATTATTTTATCCTAACATAGAGCACAATCTTTACCTTTTCTAAACATATATAGTCTAGCTTTCTCCAGAAATTATGACCTAAATTTAAAAATGGATACCTAACATTAAGCATTTTGTAAGGGAATTTATTGTAATTGTCAATAAAATTGATAATTTTTCTCAAAGATGCAGAATGAGAAATATCGGAAATTTGTTATAATAATATATTGTGTTAAATGCCTATACGTTCAAAATTGTCAATTTTATTGACATTTATACAACTTTAATTTTAAGCCATAATTTCTGAAGAAAGTTGGACTATAAATTTTTAAAAAGCTTAAAGATTGTGTTCAATGCTAGGCTAAATATATACTGGGTATTCTAGTAAAAATAACAAAGTTACCCTGTCCCTAAACATCAATCTGTTAATTTCCGGTCAAGATCCGATCCGATAGAAGATCCCTTAAATTTTAGGCCATCAATTCCCCATCCCTGAAAACCACCATGTTAATTTCCCGTCAAACAGGAATTCCATAAATTTCAATAAAACTGGCAAAACCTCATGTTTCTATTCCCAAAATCGAAAAATCAAGTGGGCACCCGCTATTAAAAGCTTGAAAAAATCAATAGAGATAGAAATGGTAACAGGTATGACTTTAAATAAGGGAGATTGTGATAGTTTTGAGATACCTTGTGATGTTGGTTTAAGAGCTAAGAAGAACAAGCGCAATAAGCCCGTTGGAAATTATCTATACATATTGTAATGTTTTTGTTATTTATTTAAACAATAAACGGGTGGGATAAATTTTGAACACACGGTATGGCTAATTACTAATTTATTTAAACACTAAACTGGTCACTAACACTTAATTTATATATACATAACTAATCACTTAATTATTAATTTATATCAACAGTATATTCACTGAAACTAATTTATATTCACTTATTTGTTTATATCACGATGTCAAATCATCAACTGAACTCATCCGCTGATCGGTCCTTCATTTATATCAGCGCCTTTTTACTAGAAAATTCCGGACTGCGGCTTACTCAAAAATAATTGGTGTTCTGGCATTTTCTAGATAAGACTGGTCACAAAAACAATGTTTAGATAAGATAGTCGTAAACAGTTATAAAAAACCTGCGTATCCGCTCTAATTTTAACTTTTATACCTGGCTAAGACATAGTCGGATTTAGGGACTATACCAGTGTGCTGTTTCGTAACAATATTTATGTGGTTCAATAGATCCACTTGGGACAACAAGAAGTATATACTTACCATTATAGATAACTACACGAATTAGACAGTCATCATTACTGTATGGAATGAAACTATCTGTTTCTAGATAATTCCACGATAAATTGAAAAAATGTTAAATTCTAAGAAACTGACAATTGTTTCCATATTGCTATCATCGTCAGAATGACAGAAGTTACATTTCATGTGATGCTTACCTAACGTTTATTAATTATTTTTGGTAAGACAAAGAAGCGACCTACCTTGTGATTGACTTAACCCATTAGGTTCCATTGTCATATTTATAGGACAGTACATATTTAATTTTTTTTATAACTCGCGTATAAAAGAGACTTCATTATAACAATGGTCACAGTGTTACAATGAAGTCACTTTGACTTTTTTAGTAATTTTTAGTGTCATAGAGTTGGTTATTGTAGTATTCTTATTTGACATTCCACTTTAACCTTGAAACAAATTATAAAATGATCTAACGTTGTTCTAGCTAGGAAATTATTATATAAAATGGTCCTAAAGGTTTTTTATAATAAGTTATATATTAAAAATATTAATAAATAAACTACGCTAACGTTTATTCATTAATGATTTGTCAATTGTTTATTTTTATATTGTATAGGATCAAAATATAGGTATACATAACGTTCGATTTTTGGGATAAATTACCAGTTATCTATCTGAAGATGAACAGAAATAATTTTGTTCATGATATAAATAGATCGCAAGCATATACGAAGAAGCACTTTTCAAACAAATTATCATCCTCTGTTTGCTTCAGTAAAAGTTTGTTTACAATTTACACAATTATTCGGTCATAATATGTCAAAAGTCAAAAGTGCTGAATAAAACCATTTATGATCTGACCAATCAGGAATCTACAGAATTGCCAACTTCAATTCAAACCACTCCTAGTTTAATAACAGGTATTTTATGTAATTCTATTTTATTTAAAAAATTAAATGAATGCGAATTATGAAAAATATGGTGTAAAACTTGTGTCACAATGATTTTCTGTAGTACTTGTGATTTGCTCAACTCACCACTCCGCGGTTCGTTGCGTAAACTTCACTCGTACAACAAAATGGGTCACCTATTACGGTAGGATTTTAACGAATATAGTAACTGATAATGTTTGAATATTCATCTAATTTTTTTCAGAGCTCATATAACTTGAATTAGAAATGTTATATTTTAAAAATGTACTATTTTTTTAAAGGCATGCATCACTTATTGTATTTTGAGTTTTCATAGCCAAAATAAAATATTTTTTCAAATCTTCTTGTAGCTGTAGCTTTAGAAAAGTATTTTCAATGATACTGATATATATTTCTTACATGTTTCGCAAAGCATGTGTTTTTTTACCCCTCCAATTATCTAGAAACAGTAAGTTGAGTTATTCCTTGTCATAACCACTTAAAGGATAATTAGAATTATAAACCATATCTCTTACAAGCATTTTAAATGAAACTCGATGTTTCTAGCTAATTCCACAATATAATGAAAAATGTTGAAAATTGTAAAAAATTGACAATTGCTTCGATAACTGAATATCATCGTCAGAATGACAGAAGCTACATTTCAGATGATGCCTAACTTGTGATTGACTTAATATATGTTAATAGAAAAAAGAAGAAGATGTGATGTTACAAATATTGAAGTTTAGATATTATTAGCCCTATGGTGATATCCTGTATATAATTTTTCCAATTAAGATCAGTATAACTGTGCAATGATATAGAAAACCAGGAAAACTATATCTGCTGATCTTTACAATTATCACTTAAGAAGACAGTTCAATAGTGAAGAACTCCCTAGATTTATCTGTTCATTAACGTCCGGGTTTCCTGTCTTCTAAGGAAATCCAGTTTATGTTTCTTATCACAAATATGTAGTACTCATATTTCTGTGTTAGGTGTCAATGAATGAATGGTGTCAAGTAGATGTTTTGCGTAATGGGATTTATCTGGTTGTTTTAACCTGTATGCTCGTAAGTGCTCACTGTATCGGATTTCAAAATTTCTAAGGGTCTGACCCAAATAGACAGCATTACATTCTGGACATTTGAGTTTACATATACCTGATTTCTTTAATGGTGGTATTTTTGTGTTTACATTTAACAATTTTGTACTTACGTTACTTTCTGTTTTAAAAGTAATTGCATATGTAATGGTTTTATAAGTTTTTATTTCTTCAGTTTGTTTAGGAAATATTAGTTGTAATCCCACTTTTTCCTCTTTTTTATTAATTAGCTCATTTATCATATGTAATGGATAACCGTTGGATGTTGCTATTCGTCTAATTGTATTAATCTCTCTTCCAAAATTAAATTTGTTCATAGGAACTGAAAATGCTCTATATATCATTGAATCATATGCATGGAGTGATTGGAACTATATGGAATTGTCACATCAGAGTGCGTTGGTTTTTTGGCGAATCCAATAATCAAGTACATTATTAAATCTTTGAATTTTCAAATCAAGAAAATTGATTAAGTTATTTTCTTCAACTTCTAATGTAACTTTAATTTTTGGGTATAATTTATTATTGTGGTTGAAAAATATATCTAATTGTCGTTCACTACCTATAAAACAAGCTAATATGTCATCTACATATCTATACCAAAATAAAACATTTTTTGGAATATTACCTTCAAAGATTTTTCTTTCTAAACTGTCCATGAAAATGTTTGCCAAAATAGGTGATGTAGGGCTTCCCATTGGTAAACCTTCGTTTTAAATATATATGTCAAAAGTGAAATAATTCTGATTAATACATACATCAAATAAATTAAGTATATATGATATTATTCCTGGATTAATATTTTTATCTTCTAGTAATTTTCTTACAAGTATAAGACATTCTTTAGGAGGAATTTTAGTGAACATATTAGTAACGTCAAATGAAATAAGCTTAGAGTTATCTTGTAAGTTGAATTCTCTCAATTTTTTTATTAGTTCTATTGAATTTCTAATTGAGTATTTAGATGCATATCCGTAACTATCAAGTTAAGCTTCTTTGCCAATATATTATTGGGAGCATGACCATGAGAAACTATAGGTCTAATTGGTTTCGTTATTTTATGTAATTCATCGGATCCATATAATTGTGGACAATGAGGATTCTTATTTATGATGGACCTCTTTTCGTAATCACTTAAAATATAATTTGTATAATCAACAATATCCCTTACATTATAAGAAAACTTTTTGTTGGGTCTGCTCTAAGAACTTTTACATCGCTAGATTCTATAAAGTTATATATTTTTGAATTATAATTTTCAGTTGTCAATATGACGGTTGTGTTCCCCTTATCAGATTTTGTAACTGTTAGGTTATTATCTTCTACTTTTTTTTGATTGCATTTAAAACGGTAATGTAATTTTTTGTTTGATGTTTAACTTTCGAAGGTTTAATATTTTTCATTAAACTGGCAATTTTTAATTTCTCATAAAGAAAATTAACGGAATTAGATTTTAAAGCTATTTCTGACTCTGTAGCTATAATTTGTTTAGTATTATTCATGAATTTTGGTGGTATGCTGTACAATAAACCTTCATTTAAAAATTCTATTTCACTATCTGTAAAATTAGTGTCTGAAAGGTTTTCAAATCGTTGAGCAAAGTGTGTTGGTATATAGGTACTTACAGTTTAATGAGGTTTAGAGTATTGAATTCTATGTTGTGTGTGTAGCTTTTGTTCTTGTTTCTTAAATGTCTTGTGCTTCATCGTACTGACACTTTCTCTGATTTTGTCATATAAACAGTCAAATTCTACTGGATGTAGTTTGAACGTGAGTTCTGGATGTACAACTTTTATGTAGTTGTCTAAGGAGTCTCTTATTTTAAACAATTTTTTATATTCTTCTTTTAGCCATACTCGTTTTGCAAATTTTATCGCTTTTTGTGCTTGCGTTATTTTTGTACGGCATTTTAAATTCACATAATTTGGTATTACCTAAGTCATTCTTGGTTGAACCAAATGCTTCGTGATGGTTTGTAACGTCTTTGTAGTAACTTCTAGTACAGTCGGGTTAAATCTTCTCTCGAAGATTTTTCAAAGAAATCAACTGTCTGGACCCTTACTTCGTGGAATTTACTCATATTAGTGTTTTAAATAAAACTCATTGCTTTTAGCTAGTTCCACAATATAATGAAAAAATTCTAAAAAAATTGACAGTTGTTTCGATAACTGAATATCATCGTCAGAACGACAGAAGTTACATTTCATTTGATGCCTACCTGATGTTTAGTAGTTATTTTTGGCTAGACCAAGAAGTGACCTACCTTGTGATTGACTGAATATATATGTTGATAGAAAAAATGAAAAGATGTGATATTACAAATATTGAAGCTCAGATATTATTAGCCCCATGGTGATATCCTGGATATCATTTTTCCAATTAATATCACTATAACTGTGCAATGATATAGAGAACCAGGAAAACTATATCTGCTGATCTTTACAATTATCACTTAAGAAGACAGTTTAATAGTGGAGAACTCCTTATATTTATCTGTTCATTGACGACTTCATATTGTGGGTCTCTTAATCTTAGACTTATAATCTTCATATTTCAATATTTTGAGTCGATTCCACAGAGTAAGGATCGAAAGGGTGAACATAAACCTAAAATAAAATATAAAATCCATCATGAAATTGATGGTAGAATTGCTGACAAGCTGACAGGATGGATCTTAATACCATTTTATGGTGGTTTTATAACTGGTCCTCTTCTGGCAGGTCTGTTGTGAGTGAGATCTGAAGCACCCATACATAAAGATCAACAATAATAGGCAAGCATGACTTTATTCCAACGGCCCTAATATATCCATTGCACTGGTGGAATATCCTGTTGGAATCGTTCTCCATGTTCACTGACAGTTCCTTAAATAGACGTTGAAGGGAAGGAATGTTTATGTTATCAGTGTATGATTAAGTAATGATTCACACACCCAAGCCTTTAGTAATAATTCCTAATTGGAGAATAATATGATGAAATATGTCCATCGTATTAGGGAATACTATCCGGAACATCCCAATCCAGATGTTGTATCCACTTTGGAAGAGTGAGAGATGGTAGTTCACTCTCTGGTGCTCTCTCTTTCTACAATTCGTTAGATCAAATAATATCAATTTTCTCATACATCCTGTCCTGGTTTCGAATATCCATCTGATCTGCAATCTTCTCATAGTTTTTCTCTTTCTCCTTGCTTTACTGTGGAATCACAATTAAATCATCCAATAGACTTTGCTTCTCAGCCAGGGTTTGTCCACGTTTTCGAGTATAATACTTCCTACGATAATGGCGGTCTCTTCAACCTTAACAATGAAGTGACGTAAACGAAGTTGTCTCCCTCATCTAGCTACATTTCTGTTAATAGTCAAATGACAACTCATTTGATGGTAACATTCCTAATGAAACAATCTCTTCTTAAACCGTTATCTTAATAAGTAAAAGTGTGATGTGCCCACATCGTATTAAAAGAAGTGTTCCAATCAACAGAATCATATTTAATATTAAGTAGGGGAAAGCTGCCTGAGACTGTGCACTTGACTTAAAATCTGCTACAGAAAAAAATGTACACCTCGGAAAAGAGAAACAAAATGTATCATGTAAATAAACTTTTAATCTTGCGAAATTTATTTCAAAATGAAGTAACAAAACAATAAATTCAAACAAAACACAAATGCGCACTCCTATCACATAAGTGGGGAAAGAATGCGTACAGCGCTAATCTTAAAATGCGCAGGTTATCTAAGAGTGCGCACTCGATAAACTTTGAGAAAAACTAGAATTTTTGCATTTATCACAATAAAAAATCCAAATCCTCCATAGTCGGTACAAACTTCATGGAACCACTTTTCACACGTCGAGCATTCAATGAGGTCTAACTCTGGAGGGTCTGTATATGGTTCATCGCAGACTGGACAAATCTGGAAACCGTTGCGTTTTGAGTAATTTCAGTTTTTTTTTGCCTCTTGTTGCCTTTGAATGCATTAATTTGCCGTTTTGCAGCTCTCGCAGCTTTTTGGTATTCTAGGCTTTGTTTAGCTGTTTCTTGTTCAACCAAGGAATCCCTACAAGGCATTCCTGTTATAATTCCAGATATTTTTCCTTCTCTCTTCCGGTTTGTATCTCTCCCTGCTGATTTAGGAAAAGGACAAATTTCATCCAAAATCTTTGAATAATCTGCTGCAGAAGAATCTTTTGTTGAGGAGGTTCCTGGAATGGTATCAGAAGTACCCGAAACTTCTGTTAATGAACTGGCTGCAGCACGGCCTCCTTCTTGTTCGTCTGGTATGGTAGTCTCTACAAAAATTGAATAGATGAGGCTTTTACTTGATGAAGATCCATATTGAATGATGAAATAAAACAATATATATATATATATATACAATCATAAACCCGTTTGTACTGGGTGTGTGTGTCGCTTATTCGTGGACAAACTTCCGCCATTCCTTTTTATTTCTAGCTTTTTTCACCGCCTCTGTCCATGTAATTCTTTTTTCTTTCAAAATTTCGGCTACTGTGTTAGCTCATGTTTTCTTTGGGCGACCTCTTCCTCTCTTACTTACTTCTCTAGCTTGCCAAATCATTTTTGCTGCTCTACTGTTCTCCATTCTACAAAGGTGCCCAAACCATCTAAGCTGCTGTTTTTCGATTGTTTTTAGTATTGGTTCTATGTTTAGGTTTTCCCTTATTATTTCATTCCGCATTCGATCTTTTTTGGTGACACCTTTGACCCTGCGTAAATACTTCATCTCTGTTGCTTGTATTCTGCTTTTGAGTGAGTTTGTAAGTACCCAGTTTTCACTATCATGCACAAGGATTGGTCGAAATACTGACTTGTACACGTTCAATTTGGTTTTAGTTGTTATTTCTTTTCTTCCCAGGAAATTTCAATGTAATGAGTAATATACTTTGACTGCTGCACTTATTCTTTCGTTCACTTCTGCATTCTGTTTTCCATTGTTTTGTTTATCTACTCCCAGATATTTGGAACTTTTCACTGGTTTTATCAGCATTTCATCAATTTCGATATTAAGGTGCTCTTCTTCTTGTCCCACCACCATTATTTTTGTCTTTTCCATATTCATATTCATGTTTCGTAGTTTCAATAAATGCTTCCATGTTCTCAACTTATGTTTCAGCTCTTTTTCGTTTCCAGCGAACAATACTAAATCGTTGGCAAAAACGCATTCAGATATTCCAACTACTTCCATATTTCTATAACCTATTTGAAATTGTTCAACTTTGGTATTTACTTCCTTCAAAATATCATACATTATCATTATGAATAATGCCGGGCTCAGTACTCCTCCCTGTCTTAATCCTTCTTTTGTTATGAAATCATCGGACTGTTCATTATCTTTCCTTACCCGGTTTCTGGTTGTTTCGTGAATGCATTTAATGTTATTTCTTAGTTTTTATTCAACTCCTCTTTGTAGTATACTTGTCCATATTTGATTTCTGGGAACGCTGTCAAAGGCTTTTTGAATATCTATAAAACCAAGGTACACTTGTTGATTTGTTCTCAGTTTTTTGTCTATTACTTGTTTCAATGTAAATACTTGGTCTTGGCTACTTCTTCCTTTCCTATAGCCGCTTTGGGATTCTTCCAACTGTTTTTCTATTATTTTCCTAAGTCGAGTCTCTAAGATACTTTCGTAATTTTGTCTCCTTTTTTGAAAATTGGCAATATGATACTTACTTCCCAATCTTTCGGAATTTTTTCTTCGTTCCATATTATTTGAAACAATTTAGTCAGCATCAGAGAACATGATGGAATGTCTGGGCATCCAGGCCTTTATTGATGGCTTACGTGACCCCGATATGCAGAGGACGCTTCGTTCAGCCCAACATTAGTCGACGCATTGACAGCTGCCTTTGATTATGAAGCAGCAACGAAGGCTTCAGGGTATAACAAAATCAGGACCATCCAAGAAGAAGGTGACTGTTTTTGATTATATTTCTAATTGAAGTTCGTCAACTGGCGTGGACATTCAACTAAATAAATAATCTTAATTTGACAAAGTTAATGTCGAAATTAATAATTTATTATGTACAAATTTACAAAATGTTACAAAGTTGAGTTGTGAACGCTGAATTTCTGTGGTTTCAGATCGGAAGACACTTTATGTTTCGATTTGATTAATTTTAAACTAACTTTGTTATTGAGCGTTGAGCTCGATTCGATGAGTGTGTAAAACTCGCGTCGATGAATGCAAAACTCGCGTCTAGAAGTGTAGAACTGACGAGTGAGAAACTAACTTTTGTTGTTGAGCCTTGCGCTCGTTTCGAGGAGTTAAAAATTAACTTCGTTGCTGAGCATTGCGCTCGATTCGATGAGTATGAAAAAACTGATTTCTTCACGTTGCGAGACGTGTTAAGTAGAAATCTGCGAGGGGCGTGTTTACACGTGGATTGGGTTGACCAACCGAAAATAAATATTTCCTATTGGCCAGCATCACTTGACTTGTTGGGTTCCCAGACAAAAATCAACTATGGGTGCCGCCAATAGTAAGTTAAGTATCTATGGAATACTACAATAACAATTGTAACCTTCTTACTTAGAAAGGTAATTCAAAAATGCCTTTCATGTCTTCCGAACCTCTACCATAAAATTCATGCAGAATTGACACTAAATTTGGGGTTTTCACAATCCAATATACAAATAGGCTGAAACGTGCTTTTTTCTCACTTCTTAACTATAGGACAATGTCGACTTTTGAAAAGGTGTCATTCATCTGCCCATACAAAAGAATTTACAATCATTGTTGGAAAACGTGATATTTACCAAGCATTCTGAAAATAAAATTAAAATATCCTTTGAATTTACTACAATAGAAAGATCTTATCAATTCTGCAACATATTTCTACTAAGCTATTAACTAAAATGAATTTACGCCTTGAATATATACAATAAAAAAAGGACACATACAAATATCTCATGTATTCTAAAGATATCTTAAACGAATAAATTTCAAGATTTTACAATCTTGAACATACTCCTCCCGTTGAGAGAATACGATCAATTATAAAGTCTATGAATGTTCATCTTCAGCATTAGTCGGTAGAATCGGAAGTTCTTCACATTTCGTACAACTGAGGATTTCGCGGTTTTCACTAAAAACAGTACGTACCACACCGTCACTACCGGGATAGCACTTCATGATTCTTCACAGGGCCCATTGTGAGGGTAGAATGTTGTCTTCTCGTAGTAAGGCCACAGCCCCTTCGTGGATTTCAGGACCGGCCTTTTCCCATTTGGTGCGAACCGTCAACTCGTTCAGGTAATCCTTACTCCATCGCGTCCAGAAATGCTGCTTTACCTTCTGGATGTGCTGCCAGTGTGACAGACGGTTACTAGGAGTCGTGGAATAATCACGACTTCGCAAGTTGGTCAGTGAGTCCCCTATTAGAAAATGGCCAGGAGTAAGGGCGATAGGATCGGTAGGGTCAGAGGAAATACTAGTTAATGGTCTGGAATTTAATATGGCTTCGATTTCGATAACTAATATGTTAAATTGCTCATACGTAAATAGCATATCACGTCTGACAACTCGGTATAAATGTTTTTTAAAGCTTTTCACTGCCGCTTCCCGTAAGCCCCCAACGTGTGGTGCTTGAGGAGGACTAAAATGCCACTGTATACCCTTGTCGCTCAAGTATCCTTGAATTCGATCTTGTGCTTCGCGTGTATGGACGTCTTCAATTAATTCCCTTAGCATCCGATCAGCTCCAACGAAATTCGTGCCGTTATCACTGTAAATGTCGTGACATAAGCCGCGGCGGGAAACGAAACGTCTCAACGCTGCCAAGAATCCTACAGAAGTGAGGTCTGTAACTACTTCCAAGTGTACAGCCTTTGAAGCTAGACAAACAAATACAGCAACGTAAGCCTTTACAGATGCTTGGTTACGGTATTTCTTCTCCTTCAAGAGAAATGGTCCACAATAATCAATCCCAACTTGATTAAATGGGTTCGAGATATTGATACGAGCTTTCGACAATTTACCCATAATGTAATTGGTAGGTGGAGGATTAGCCTTGAAGCAGGCACAACATTGTTTAATATTTGTATACACTCGACTACGTCCGTCTATAATCCAAAATTTACGACGAATTGAGTATAAAGTTTGCTGAACTCCAGCATGCAAATGCTTTTTATGAAAATATACTGTAACTAAATTGGTCACGTGGTTATTTTTAGGTAATATAATCGGATGTTTAGCGTCGAATGGTAAGTTAGACAATATCAAGCGACCGCCTATCCTCATTATCCCTTCTTCGTCCAGAAAAGGATTTAACTTGAGCAAGCTAGAATCAATGGATTTATGATAGTCGGCTGAGAGTAAAATCTTTATGTCATTAGAAAAGGTTTGCTTCTGCGCGCATCGGATTGCTCTCGTTTCTACTTGGCTCACTTCCTCAACTGTTAAGGGTTTGTTGGATGGTGTTCGTCTTACGAAACGAAAACAGTAGACCAACGAACGGGTCATTCTTTCTAAAGTAGAAAATATGTTTAATGTCACAAAGGGTCGGGCAGCTGTAATCAAGCATACTCGTTTGCGTTGCTCAGGTAGTTCAGGTGTTTCTTCCTCTTTCGGTAAATCGAGATTCGGCCACGCCGACATAGATTGGCCTAACCATGATGGACCATCTCGCCATAATGTCGCAGAGGGAAAATCTGCAGGTAATACTCCTCTAGATACGAGATCGGCCGGGTTATCGTGTGTGGATACATGTCGCCATTGCTTCACTTGCGTCATTCTTTGTATGTCAGCTACACGATGTGACACAAAGGTTTTCAACTGTTGAGGACAAGTTTGAAGCCAGCGTAATACGATTGTAGAATCGGACCCGTAGAAAATGTCAACTTCTTCTCGGAGGGCCGCATTTACAGTTTCCATTAAGGTAGACAAGAGGTGTGCCCCGCACAGCTCTAATCTCGGTGTTGTTATCGTCTTAATAGGAGCAACACGGGACTTAGCACATAGTAACTGCACTTTAATGTTTCCTAAGCGATCGATAGTACGTAAATAAACGCATGCACCGTATGCTCTTTCACTAGCGTCGGAAAATCCATGCAATTGAACTTCTTTAACATCGGAGGTAATCACGGTACGTGGAAATGACAACAAATTAACTGACGGTAATTGTTGGCAATATATTTGCCATTCACTGTGTAATTCGATAGGCAACGATTCGTCCCAAGCAAGCTTATAATCTCACAAGCCTTGGAAAATGATTTTCGCTAGTATAATAACTGGTGCTAATAACCCTAAAGGGTCGAATATTTTTGCAACTTCGGATAATATAATCCTTTTAATCCTAATTGTCTGAATAGGATCAACGGTATACATGATCGTGTCGTTTTGCGAATCCCAGTGAATGCCTAATGTTTTCAAGGTAGTGTAACCCAGTTGCAATCTCGGGTTTACATCTTCGACAGGTATATTTTCTAACACCGAAGGATCGTTGGATGCCCATTGTCTCATTGTTAGACCGGCGGCGGAAAGGATTCTATTCATTTCTTTTATCATGATTTTTGCTTGCTCTTGACTCTTAGCGCTACTGAGGAAATCATCCACATAAAATTCGGTTAATAATAATGGGGCGGCTACGGGAAACCTTTCACTCTCATCTTCACTTAATTGATGCAGACATCGGATGGCTAAGTACGACGCGCAAGTGATACCGAACGTGACGGTATTTAATTCGAAAATTTGCAGCCTTTTCTGTTGATTCCCCCAAATGATACGTTGAAATTTACGATCTTCACTTCTCACTAGGAATTGTCGATACATCTGTTTTAAGTCGCCTGTAATCACGATAGGGTGTTCACGAAACCGAATCAATATTGTGAATAAATCCGGTTGAATATTGGGGCCGGTGTACAGGACGTCATTTAATGATACGCCCGTGGAAGTCTTTAGTGAGCCGTCATATACCACACGTACTTTAGTAGTCAGACTCGTGTCCTTGATAACGGCGTGATGAGGTAAATAATAACCATCTGATGTCGACGGACTGTCCACAACGGGGGACATGTGACGTTGGTTTAAATAGTCATCTAAAACCTCTTCATATAACAATTTGAGGACAGGCGTTTGGTTTAACTTACGTTCAATATCATCAAATCTTCTTCTTGCGAAATAGTAAGATTTACCTAGGTTATGTGCCTGCGGGTTGAAGGGTAGGGCAACTACATAGCGCCCACTCGATTCTCTTGTTACGTGCTTCCGGAAATGCTGTACACATTTTTCTTCTTCTTCGGAGAATTTTTTGATTCTAGGACATTCTTCTATCTCCCAAAATTTCTGAAGATCGAAGTCTATAGGAGTAGTAGTAACATAACAATTTGATTTTGCTGGCACATTGGAAGGGGCAGCTCCGCCTATTATCCAACCGAGCATTGTTTTTTGAAGGTATAATTCTTGTTGATTAGGAGCGGATAACTTGATTTTTCCTACAGACAATAACGGAAGAGTGGTGCCAGTTCCTAACAATATATCGACTGGTGCAGGTCGATGGAAATGTGGGTCTGCTAATTTTAGATTAGCGGGTATCTTTATCAACTCACGCTGGATCGGTTGATCTGGTATAACGTGAGAGATAGCTGGTACGATTAAAAATGTTAACTCTTTTTGTACGCGTTTATCCGTGATTTGATGGTAGCCGTTGTTAATTCGGTGCAGTACGTGGTCATAGCATTTGAAGCTCCTACGGGTACATTACATGTTGTTTTCTTCAATCTTAAGATATCAGCAAGCCGCTGAGTGATGAAATTGGTGGTGGAGCAGGTATCAAGCAAGCCTCGGCATTGAATAGGTCTTTCATCCTTGTCCAGAATATCAAGCACTGAGGTAACCATTATGTCGTTAGACAGCGCATTAACCACGAGTGATACTTGTCTCTGTTCTGATACTTCGTTGTGTTGAAAAGGCTCAGATGTACTCCGTTCAACTGGTATGTGCAACAAGGTATGATGCCGTTTGTTGCACTTTTTACACGAGGCCTGTGTTTTACATGCTTTAACTCCATGCCCTTTCCCAAGGCAATTAAAACACAAACGATCATCTGATATACATTTTCGTCGGTTTTCAACAGATAATCCACGGAACTTTTCACAAACGTACAATGTATGAGAACTATTGCATGCAGGACAGATAGTCAATCTTTGCTGATGCGATGTATTACCATGGTTATTTGTGTGTGTGACAAGGGCTTGCGAACGGGTTTCTCTGCGTTGGTTATCTTTTTCATATCTTGGTGCTTTGTTGTGAGGTACTTCGTGTTGAGACGGATCTGCACAATTAGCTCTTCTTCCCAAAAATTTTAGTAATGTTTTAAACGATGGGAACTGATCATCTTGCAAAGTTAATTCCCAATGCCAAGCCGTACTCGAGCTGACCTTGGATAAAATCAAATCGACTAGTGGGATGTCCCATGAGTCAACTGGAGCCTTCATGTTCTCCAACGCTCTGGTGTGTTGATAGAACACGTCAACGAGCTCGTTTATTGCAACGGGAGTGTCTTTGTTTAATCGAGGAAACTCTCTCAAAATTGCCATATGACGACGTGCCATACGACGTGGATTTTCAAATTTGTCCTTTAAAATTGAAATAGCAACACTATAATTACAGTTGGTGATTTCAAGTGACTCAATTGCCCTGGCTGCCTTTCCGGTTAAGGATGATTTCAGATAATTTAGTTTTTCAACGTCTTGAATCTCTTTATCGCCCACCACGGCTGAGAATAGGTTAAAGAATTCGGTCTACTTTTCAGGGGTTCCATCGAAAGGTTTGAGTGTTATAGGAGGCAAATTGACTGCTGATTTGATGTTACCAATGTGTATGGTATCTACTGGATGTATGCCATTGGACGATGGTGTTATTTTATCGAGAAGATCTAAAGCACGCGCTTTTCCCAACCTGAAGCTCTCGCTATAGGAGCTACGATGATCCATTTCCTCTTGGTCTAACTCCTCTATGCTATCTTGGGTTGCGTCAAATTTTTCATATGCTTTAGTTGCGTTATCTAACGTCGTTTGAATCAAATTTTTACTGACTCTCGTAGGCTCATCGTTTGCTTGGTCGATGAGTTTTCTTAATGTCGTAATAGTTGTTTGTATATAACCGCGCTGCCGTTTTAGTTTAGTAAGTTCAGCCATTTCAAATTTAGTTTATGCGTGAGTATGGTAAGGAATCTCAACAATGTTTATATGATACTAATATGGAAACGGGACGGATAATTGGCACATTTAAATAGATAACTGACCAACTTACCTTGATTATCCTGGCTGCTGTTGTGATGAATCCTTGGAACTGCTAATTGAACTGCTAACTGGGCTGCTAATTGAACTGCTACACTGGACTGCTAATTGAACTGCTAACTGGGCTGCTAATTGAACTGCTAACTGGGCTGCTAATTGAACTGCTACACTGGACTGCTAATTGAACTGCTAACTGGGCTGCTAATTGAACTGGTACACTTTCACTATGATTTGAACTGCTGTACTTCGATTTGAACTGCTCTCTTAATACTGGCACTTTACAGTGTTATATAACAATACTTGTTATATCCGGTTTACGAAGGACCAATGTTTTTGATTATATTTCTAATTGAACTTCGTCAACTGGCGTGGACATTCAACTAAATAAATAATCTTAATTTGACAAAGTTAATGTCGAAATTAATAATTTATTATGTACAAATTTACGAAATTTTACAAAGTTGAGTTGTGAACGCTGAATTTCTGTGGTTTCAGATCGGAAGACACTTTATGTTTCGATTTGATGAATTTTAAACTAACTTTGTTATTGAGCGTTGAGCTCGATTCGATGAGTGTGTAAAACTCGCGTCGATGAATGCAAAACTCGCGTCTAGAAGTGTAGAACTGACGAGTGAAAAACTAACTTTTGTTGTTGAGCCTTGCGCTCGTTTCGAGGAGTTAAAAATTAACTTCGTTGCTGAGCATTGCGCTCGATTCGATGAGTATGAAAAAACTGATTTCTTCACGTTGCGAGACGTGTTAAGTAGAAATCTGCGAGGGGCGTGTTTACACGTGGTTTGGGTTGACCAACCGAAAATAAATATTTCCTATTGGCCAGCATCACTTGACTTGTTGGGTTCCCAGACAAAAATCAACTATGGGTGCCGCCAATAGTAAGTTAAGTTTCTATGGAATACTACAATAACAATTGTAACCTTCTTACTTAGAAAGGTAATTCAAAAATGTCTTTCATGTCTTCCGAACCTCTACCATAAAATTCATGCAGAATTGACACTAAATTTGGGGTTTTTACAATCCAATATACAAATAGGGTGAAACGTGCTTTTTTCTCACTTCTTAACTATAGGACAATGTCGACTTTCAAAAAGGTGTCATTCATCTGCCCATACAAAAGAATTTACAATCATTGTTGGAAAACGTGATATTTACAAAGCATTCTGAAAATAAAATTAAAATATCCTTTGAATTTACTACAATAGAAAGATCTTATCAATTCTGCAACATATTTCTACGAAGCTATTAACTAAAATGAATTTACGCCTTAAATATATACAATAAAAAAAGGACACATACAAATATCTCATATATTCTAAAGATATCATAAACGAATAAATTTCAAGATTTTACAATCTTGAACAGTGACGAAGACAGATTTGACCAGTTTGTCAGTTTAATGAAAAATATGATGGACAAGAAACCGAGAAAGATCAAATGCTGGAATTGTGGCGAGCTAGGACATGTGAGTAGTTCATGTAAGCGCCCCAAGACTCCTGCAAACCAAGAACCCCAGTCACAGGAAAACTAGAACGGGTCGGCTACGAGGGGGCAGCACCGACCCATGATCGTTCCAAAGACCCTCTCATACTGATAGCTTCTCTCAGATGTCGCAACGACAGTGTATATGTGGATGACGAAGTAAGTAGCAAGAAATATGCTCTGCTGGTTGACACTGGAGCAACTGGGACCATTATACGACCAGAGATAATAAACCCCAAGAAGAAGCTTCTACCAACGAGACTGCGACTGCGGACCGCCAAAGGCGAGAGTGCCAAAGTTCACGGGGAAACACAAATACAATTGGGAATTGGCGCAGAAAAGTTCACGCATACGGTAATCGTAGCTGACATTGAAGAAGACGTGATTCTGGGAATGGACGTAATGAATGTACATGGTTTCCAATTAGACTTCAGAAACAGAACCATCAAAGTGGGTTCCGAGGAGGTATTTCTGCATCCATATGGAGGCAGCGCGGTGTTGGCAGCTGTACAGGAAGATACCGTTCTACCTGCAAGAAAGCGAAACCATGATAGTAGCACGGCTACAGGTAATCATGGAGGGAGGTACACCGGTTATGATGGAACCAAGGAACCACGACGAGGTGGTTGGCAAAGGAGTACTAATTGGGAAAGGATTGGTTACGTCGGCGAAGGAGATCCCTGTGCGACTGATAAACGTGAACGATTACCCAATTACCATCAAGAAGGAAACCAAGATTGGATCCTGCGTACCAGTGACGTCTATAGTTTGTTAGACAACGACCACTGACAATTCTAATGCCAGATTCGAACAGATGTTGTCAGTAGCTGGTCAATCTTTGGATCGAGCTGAGAAAAAGAGAATCAGAGGATTTTTCTTGCAGTATCGAGACTTATTCATACCAAAAGGAGGAAAGACTGGCAGAACATCAGCCGTCAAACACAAAATTGATACTGGTAATGCTAAGCCAATTAGACAATCAGCTTGAAGACTTCCACGAGCGAAGAGAGAGGAGGCTGAAAGAATAATTCGAGAGATGGCAGAAGAAAAAGTAATAGAACCATCTACTAGTCCATGGCTGTCTCCAGTAGTGCTGGTGAAGAAAAAGGATTGAACTACGAGATTCTGGGTGGATTATCGTCAGCTTAACAACGTGACGAAGGAAGACAGCTATCCTCTGCCTCGAATTGACGATACGCTAGACACTTTGGCCGGCAGCAAACTGTTTTCCACCTTGGACCTGAAATCTGGTTATTGGCAATTGGAAATGGACCCAGAAGATAAAGAGAAGACTGCTTTTACCACAGGATCTAGATTATGGCAATACAACGTCATGCCATTCGGGCTCTGTAATGCGCCTGCGACATTTGAAAGAATTATGGAAAATGTCTTGAGAGGGTTGTCTTGGAAGACATGTCTGGTCTATTTGGACGACATCGTAGTACTGGCGAAGACATTTGACGAGCATCTAAAGAATTTGGAAGACGTATCTAAACGACTCCAAGCTGCCCAGCTCATGTTAAACCCGAAGAAATGTCAGCTATTCCAAAACCGAGTCAACTATCTAGGTCATATAGTGAGCAATGAAGGAGTGGCGGTGGATCCAGAGAAAACTGCTTCTATTCAGCAATGGCCGCAACCAACCAACAAACATCAAATTAGGAGTTTCCTTGGACTTTGCACGTATTATAGAAAATTTATCAGGAAGTTTGGAGATATTGCCAAGCCTCTAACGCGACTCACAGAAGAAGCAAGAGCTTTCCAATTGGACGAAGACTGTCAAACGGCTTTTGACACCTTGAAGAGGCATTTAACCTCGGCGCCGATATTAGGATATCCATTACAAGAGGGAGACTTTATTCTTGACACTGACGCAAGCAACGTAGGAATTGGTGGAGTGCTCTCACAGATCCAAGGAGGGCAAGAAAGAGTGCTGGGATATTTCAGTAAAGTCCTCTCCAAACCAGAACGAAACTACTGCGTCACAAGAAGAGAACTTTTGGCGGTAGTGAAGTCCGTGGAACACTTTTACCAGTATCTCTATGGTACGAAGTTTTCAATCTGGACTGATCATGCAGCACTCAAGTGGTTGATGCAAATCAAGAATTGCGAGGGCCAGATCGCTAGATGGATTGAACGACTTCAAGAATACGATTTCAACATCGAACATCGAGCTGGTGTGAGTCACCGAAATGCAGACTCCCTGTCCAGACGGCCGTCCCCAACAGACTGCTCCTACTGCAACAAGGTGGAATCTAGGGAAGCTGCAGTTTCAAGAACTACTGTAGTCAACGAGAAATGGTCACCCACCAGGATCAGAGAAGATCAGGAGAATGATCCTCATCTGAAGATGATCCGGCAATGGAAGAAAGAAAACCGGCGACCTACCTGGCAAGGAGTGTCATAATTTTCACCGAAACTCAAGGCGTATTGGGCTCAGTGGGACTCCCTTGTCCTGGAAGAAGGGCTGTTGAAAATAGTCTTTGAAAACGATGATGGTTCTGAGATGAGGAGACAGCTAGTTATTCCGAGAACACGAGTAGCTGAGGTACTGAAGAAGTTACACGACAGTCCATCGGGAGATCATCTGGGAGTGAAGTAAACCCTTCAGCGAGTCTGTGAAAGGTTTTATTGGATGAACAGCTCCGACGATTTGAAGGACTGGTGTAAGAAATGTACGACTTGTGCTACGAGTAATGGACCACATCGCAAGAGAAAGGCACCCATGAAACAGTACAATGTTAGAAGCCCTTTCGAAAGGATTGCTCTAGATATCGCTGGATCATTTCCGACGACAGAAAATGGTAGCAAGTACATACTGGTTGTATTGGATTATTTCACAAAGTGTGTGGAAATTTACGCTATCCCGAACCAAGAGGCCACAACTGTCGCGGATGTATTGGTGAAAGAATTCATCAGCCGATATGGAGTGCCCATGGACGTCCACAGTGACCAGGGGAGAAATTTCGAAAGGAGATTTGCGACAAGCTGGGTATGAAGAAGACCAGAACCACAGCATTACATCCACAGTCAGATGGAATGGTCGAGAGAATGAACAGGACTATTGGAAAATACCTGTCCAAAGTAGTATCCAGCCATCAGAGAGATTGGGACCAGTATCTCTCCCTATTCGCATTAGCTTATCGATCTGCCGTCAATGAGTCCACGGGTGAAACACCTGCGAAAATCCTGTTTGGACGTGAAATGAGGCTTCCTTGTGACCTGGAATTTGTCTGTCGGCTTGGAGAAGATATAGCAGGCGAAGACTACGTGATCCAATTGAGAAGAAGGCTGGACGATATTCATGAATTCGTTCAAACAAATCTTCAAGTTGCCAGCGACAAAATGAAAAGTTGGTACGACACGCAGGCGACAGAAGGCGGTTTTAAAGAAGGGGACAAAGTATGGTTAAACAACCCGGCGACGAGAAAAGGATTTTCACAAAAATTACAAAATTCCTGGGAAGGTCCATACATGATCAAGAAAAGGATCAATGATGTTTTATATCGCATAAGCAAGATCCCCAACGGAAAACCAAAAGTAGTTCACCGAAACCGACTAGCGCCATTTGAAGGAGACCATGACATAGAGGAAGGAGTAAGCCTTATTCGAGATGTGTCTGACTCCACCTTCGATGAATTTATGGGCGCGTATGGAGGTACCGGGAAAGCTAGATATGGAGTCACTTCGGAACAACAACAAGATTTGTTCACTCTCCCGGAAGATTATTCACTGGCATACAACATCCCCGCCCGTATCAAGAATGCACGAGGGTTGGCAACCGTATTTCGAAAGAAGTTGGTGCAATTAGAAAAACTTGAAGACCAGATTCCAGCCCCTGGCAAGACACTGAAACTGAAACATAATTCGCGGTACGTCTTCTACGTGGTAACTAAAAATGAATTCCAAGATCGATCAACCTACCACTTCGAAACCTTCGAGACCATGTGTTGGAATCCAACGTGAAGAAACTGGCTATGCCTTAGATAGCGAGTAAACAGTTGGATTGGCGAATCATCGGGAACATGGTAGAGATTATCTTTCAAGATACCAGTGTCCAGATATTAATTTGCAGCTACAACCCCCGTTATCAGTATCCGATGAAGACGGTGCCCTGTTATTTCCATAAGATCGGAAAGTGTAGAAATAGGGCCAGTTGCCGATTCAAACATCCAGTCTCGGCTAGACAAAAGTTCCAGGAGGAACTTCCATTCAAGGAGGGTGTAATTTTACGAAACAGCACACTGGTATAGTCCCTAAAACCGACCCTGTCTAAGCCAGGTATAATAGTTAAAATTATGGCGGATACGCAGTTATAAAAAACTATTTACGATTGAGACTATCTTATCTAGAACTGGTTTTTGTGACCAGAGTTATCTAGAATAGGCTAGAAAAATTATTTGTGTGTATAAGCTGCAGCCCGGAATTCTCTAGTACAAAAGGCACTAGTATATAAGGGGACTGATCAGGAAGAGTTTTAGTTTAGTGGATAATTTGACATCGTGAGATAAACAAATAAATTAGCGAATATAAATTAGTGAACTGTTTATATAACTTAGTCTAAGTGAATATACTGTATATATAAATTAAGTGTTAGTGATTAGTGAATTAGTGTTTGAATAAATTAGTAAGTAGCCATACCGAGTGTTTGAAATTTGTCCCAACCGTTTATTGTTTAAATAAATGAGAAAAACATTACACTATGTTTCTGATATTGTGTGCATGCCTCTGAAAATATTAACATCGTGGTCCCGTTTGATTAGGCCATTTAAAACGCAAGTAAAAATATTTTCAGTTGTCCTAATTAGTGTAGTTTTATGAACAAATAAATATTTTCTGGATCTCATATTTATTTGTCATAAATCCAAATTTTATTGTATGTCCTCACTTGAGCACAATGTCCACTAATGGGAATAAAGTTTTTGCCTCGGGAGATATACATGTCCAATTTTCTTATTTAGCTATTTTCATGCATTTTTTATTTTTATTACAGCTAATTATGGATAAACAATTCATTGTCGAGTGAACCTGGTTGCATCCATCAATTAGCACAGGGGAGTTCTATGCCAAACCCACTGTCCAAAAATGAGCTGGAAAGTATACTATACAATTCCAGTGGAGATGAATATGGAAAAAATGATTCAGTAGAGTCTTTTCATGAAAAGGAGAAAGCTGTACACACGGGCATTAAAGACAAGAATTCATATATGATGCGAATCGATTATAAGGAATTAAGGGATAAAAGGCGAAAATTAATCGGAAAGGAACTTGAGTCTTTAATTTATAATGATTTGTCAGAAGATGAATTGGAGTTTTCAGAAAGTGAAGGAGAATGTCAGAATCAGAAGGATCAAGTTCAAGTGACAGTGAATCGCAGCACCTAGAAGAAGATAATATTGACGGGGGAGAAACAAAGCTAAATAAGCAAAAAACAAATAATGTCGCAAATACGCAAAAGGCAAATAAGCAGAGCAACCAAACCAAAAAGACTTCTATATGGACGTTGACGGAAAACAACAGCTATTCTGGTGATATTCCAAAAGTATCCAAGGAACATAAGACAAACATAAAATTTGGTACACCTTTGGAATATTTTGATCATATTTTTCCAGACGATTTTTTACGAGAAATTGTGTTTCAAACCAACCTTTATGCCCATAGAAATAATAAAGTAAACTTCAATCTTAGTCTAAATGAACTGAAAATTTATTTCGGTATTACCATAATGATGACCTACATTAAATATCCACAATTATGTCATTATTGGTCATCAAAAGGAGGTTTGGGAATGACATTCATTTCAGAAGCAATGAGCCAAAAGAGGTACGAAGAAATTCGGAGGTATCTGCATGTTCTGGATGAAAATACCATTAGCGAGAACAATACAGACAAACTGATTAGAGTGCGTCCTGTTTTGAACCAGCTTCACGATACTTTTTATTCCGCCGTCCAGCCTGAGGAGTATATTTCGGTGGATGAAATGGTTATACCATTCAAGGGGCGTTCAGGTCTAAAGCAATACTTACCCAAAAAGCCCATAAAATGGGGTTAAGGTTTGGATTCGTGCAGGTACATCAGGATATGCATATTGTTTTGAAGTTTATCAAGGACAAGCTGGAGAACGGGAAGCAGTTTCAGAAGCAGGCGCTTCAGGTGATGTTGTCTTGAGAATGTGCCCCGGTATAAAGGACCAAAACTATAAAATATATGCCGATAATTTATTCTCGAGCATACTTCTGGTCCAACTGCTTACACAAGGTAAGATTTGGTATTTAGGCACAGTGAGATTGAACAGACTACAAGGAATAGATAAGGTGCTGACATTAGAGAAAACATTAAAGGTAGAAGGCCGAGGCAGTTATTCTTTTGCTACATCACAAGATAATATCACAGTGGTGAGATGGTTTGATAATAAGTTGATTCATACAATTTAAAAATAATGCTGGAGTACATTTAATTGATTCCGTTAGACGATTTTCAAGGAAGGACAAGAAGTATGTTGACATTCCAAGACCTTTCGCCATCAAAATGTATAATAAGCACATGGGAGGGGTAGATTTAATGGACTCCTTGGTTGGACTGTATACTAACTATACAAGAAATAAGCGTTGGTATTTGAGAATATTTTACCAATTTATAAATGTCACCGTGGTAAATGCTTGGGTATTGTGGAAATGGAATGGCCACCAGGAAAAGGAATTTTTTGATCTCTTGCATTTTGAATGTAGAATAGCAACTGCACTCATATTTCAGGCGGAATCTCAAATGAAACGACAAAAGGGACGTCCTAGAAGTGCAACTCCTAAAGTAAAAAAGAGGCGTAGAAAAATTGTACCCATACAGAAAAAAATTGATACTGGACATCATTACTCCAAAAAGACGGAAGATAAAAATGCAAGTCGATGCAAGAATTCCTACTGTGAAAGTAAAACTAGCTACATATGTATAAGGTGTAATATCGCGTTATGACCAGTGTTTCCAAGAATTTCATACTCGAAAGTGATCATTTCTTTTCTATTTCGCGTATTTTGATTACAATTTGACTATTTATTATATTTTTAAGTTTCAGTGTTTTCAAGATTATTTTATTTAGTTTACTTATTCAATAATAATGAAATCATTTTTACTATGTTTTAATTATTTATTTATAATAATCTGCATTCAATGTTCTGTCCCCATATGAGGACGTCGTTAAAGTAAAGTTCAGAGATATTGTTGCCATATGAGAACGCAAAAAAATGTCCATGAAATGTTCTAATTTCAATTTTAATTCTTTTCACAATTTTTGAAGGTAACTGAACATAATACAAATACAAAAATAATTTTAAATTTGATTTTCCGATGAATGTAAAAAGTTACGCAGGTGGTACATAAATTCCTGAAGCACAAAGCAACAAACCGCTGTTACTAGTTGTCCTCTCTCCCCAGAAACTATTTTTCCTACGCCCTTATTCCCTTTGGTGGACACAGTTTTGGGGATTTCATTTGGAACGGTGAGCAGACCAGTTTTGTCCATGTTGAAGACTGATTTTGCTGTGAATTTGTACTTTTCGTATACTGTCTTCAGATTATCATAAAATTTAGAGACTTGAACTTTATTGAATCCACTAACTCGTGCAGCACTCACCTTCTCCGGCTGTCGTATTGCTGAATGGTGCCGTTTACAAAACAAACTAATCCATTTTTTACCAACTAATTGTGTAGTTTTGTTAAATCTGTGATTTAATTTGCAATATTCGGCGTATTTGAAAGATAAGCTCTGAAGATCTTTTAACTTCAATCCATGGAATAACTCATCTAATTTGCGTACTTTTTCAGTAGGTCAGCTCCCATTTATGCAGTAAATGTTACTTTAAATCGTCCCAATGATTATGTGATGGTTCCTTCTTTTAAACGCTTCCTCAAAAGGGATTCGTTTACACCGCATTCCTTAGCAAGACTTCTTTTACTTCTGCCAGCGGCAAGTTTGTCCCTAATTTCTTCTAGTTCGGTTTGACTTATTCGCAGTTGTCGATTGCTTTTTCGTATGTATGGAGCCATATTAACTTATTCTCGAACTTTTAATAATTTGAACCTGAAAGTGAATGATTTGTATCAAGTTTCGGCAATAAAATGCAGCATCGTTTCAGAGAAATAACTGTACGCAGTGCGCACACTTAGAACGCTTTAAAATGCGCACTATTAGGAAACGGTCAATTTTCGCTTCAAACACGAAAAGTTATAATTCATAATGGTAATAAAGACCATATTGGCTTCTTTTCAGTATCCAAACATATGTCTAAATTCATTGCTTTTGGGTTTCCGCGGGATAACCTCAAATACATGCACTTTCGTTCAAATCAAAATGTAGAAATATTACATCGTTGCGTACCAAATTGCTGAACATTTGATAATTTACTTCCTAATCCTCCAATTCCCCTAAACTCTTCACAGGTTAGTTAGGTTTGTTGCAGCTATCGACGGAACACTGAACCGAACACACCACTAACCCCTTTCCACTGTAAACAAGCTATGCGCATGCTTAGATTGTGCGCTATCTTAGGCGCCCTTACCCTACAGGTGGAAGGGCATTTAATTGATAGTTTGATTTATCATTTAACCGCTTCAGTATATACTTACTTATAACAATATTTCCAAATTTCACGTTTTCCAAAAACTGTATCTGCCTGTTCTGCAAGAAAATCTAGTTCTAATCAATGTTATTATATTGTCACAAAATCGAAATTTTCCATATATATGAAACGATGGAATAAATATATCAACAGTTACAAATGTACTTATAATATTGCAAATTCAACAAAGAGAAAACATGATGAGAGTTATCTCCGTTTTCTTCAAATAGATGTATATTTGACAATAACTAAGTGCCTGCTAAAGCTCCTAAATTTTTCAATATTGTACTCAATATCTTCAAAATTTTCTCATTTCTTTGACTCTAAAATACATTTTTTCTTTCAACATAGCTCATTAATATATCATACACAATTTATACTCAATTCACAAGTCAATCACTTACTCCTTTAATCATCCCCGTTTGTAGCGTTCAACAGAAATGATAAATGCTGTTCAGCCAGATGGATCCATTCATCAAGAAGGGGAATGAACTTCCCAATCGTCGATAAATGATGATAAGCAGTTATAAATGAATATTTTCATACAATTTTCTTCCTTTGAATTAAATGTAAAGGAATGTATAGATTCAACTTACGTCTGAAATGGAAATCCTTATTTCAGACATTTTATCAGTTTAAACTTTATAAGTAATTTATTTCGATTTCTATTCAAACCAAAATAAGAAAAGGAACTGAAAAAGATCCAGATCTATCAATAATATGCCAAAATCTAATAAATAAGTGGACTAATTCTGAGTTTACATTGTTATGAGTTAGAAGTAACCAGGCCTTAAATGAATTTGTTAAATTACTTACCAGATCATGCCAGAATAAAAAAATTAATAGAATGGAATCAGATATTTAAATGCTTTATCGGCTTATTGAATAAATTTGAAAAAAAACTTACGTTTAAAACATAAACTGGTAATAATTAAGAAATATATGGATTATTTAAATAATATTCTTTTAATGCTCTTCATGTTTGTATTGTTTATGAATACAGGTTCTAGGTAGTAATTGACATCAAATTTTCATGAAACCTCTAACTATATTCATTAATTCTCAAAACCCAATTTGGTTCTATGTCACATATAAGTCTATGATTAGGTAGGTTCAAGGTTAGTCAGATGATATATTTGAAATTCCTTAGAGTGTAATTTGAACTTCCAATATTACTCTTTTGTGGGGGGGGGGGGATTTTCTTTCCTTACATTCTTTCTTTTGGGTCTCTGATTTTTAAGGAAAAGCTGAACATTCTAGGATTTCTAGGATTAGCACCTATAAAGAAAAGAAACACTTTCAGTTGTTTTAAATAGTTTATCGTTGATGAAAACATTCTCTTAAGAGAATTTGAAAATATAAACAACTAATAAAATCATCCATCTAGGCCACACAACATCATCGGTGAGTAAACACTGTAACTGACTAACTGATTCACGGTAGGTGACATAGGATTTTGTTGTTTCAGGCCTTTATGCTCTCACCTCCTTCTTACTTTCGTCATTACTTTTTCTTTACTTCGTAATTGCATCCCTATCCACCGGTCAGCCATCTCTACAGCATTGAATCACAAGGGCAATACGCTGATATTGTTCGGCAGCAATTCTAGCCTTAATTGGAGGAGCACTAGACAATCCAAGTGAGATTTTTCCAAAGAATTACAGGCGTTGAGGACTCCACAAACTGGACAACCACATTTATTATTAGTGACCTAACTTGTGATTGACTTAATATATGTTATTAGGAAAAAGAAGGAGATGTGATATCACAAATATTAAAGCTTTGATATTATTAGCCCTATGGTGATATCCTGGATATCATTTTTCCAATTAAGATCAGTATAACTGTGCAATGATATAGAAAACCAGGAAAACTATATCTGCTGGTCTTCACAATTATCACTTAAGAAGACAGTTTATTAGTGGAAAACTCCCTAGATTTATCTGTTCATTGACAACTTCATATTGTGGGTTTCTTAAATGTCTTCTAATTTCCAATCCTTCAATGAAATCCAGTTCCTGTTCATTTTCACAAATATGCAGCACTTCTAGTTCTCTGTTAGGTGTCAATGAATGATTGGTGTCAAGTAGATGTTTCGCGTAGTGGGATTTATCTGGTTGTTTCAATGATTTCAAAATTTCTAAGGGTAGATTCCACGAAGTAAGGGCCGAGACAGTTAATTTCACCTAAAATTGCTGATACTTACTCGTTGGAAAGCAACTGGTACCATTTGGGGTAACTGATTTTTGCTAATCACATCACATTAAGAGTCAATTTGTGATATTAAAGTACTACTTTTACACTGCAACTCTATATTTACCCACCTCTACTCTACCGAAAATTAATATCATTTTTTGTGGGTTAGCTAGGGGGTAATGACGTTAGTTAATGGAATTCTTCTTAAAGGAGATCGAGCCAGTCTGAGTACTGAGACTCTAGAATAATTACACAAAACGTACCTACAGACAGTTAACATGAAGCAATTAGAAATATGATATGTGTACTGGCCAGGTATTGATAAGGACTTGGAGGGTATGGTTAAAATTGTGCCCTAATCAGGTCAAATTCACCAAAAGCTTCATTATATTCTAAAATTTATCGATGCACGTTCTAAATGTATAGAACTAAAAATGTTAAAATAACCTTCAGCAAGTACAAATACAATAGACCAACTCGAGCAAATTTTCGCTGTCCATGGCTACTCGATATCCGATAATGCTAAGATCTTTAAAAGTGATATTTTACACATCTATTGCGAATTCAATCCAAAAATGTATCGCAACAGAGAAAACTCCAAAATATACTATTATGATAGAGCCACACTACTAGCGTACGAAGTATTACCCTACCGGCACGTCAGTCAGTACAAGTACGTTTTCGAAAATAAAAAATATACATGGAAGTTCGGAAAAGTAAAGAAGAATATAGGGAATCATCTCGTTCTTTTGAGCGAATCTGGGTAATTATTGAAAAGACATATGAATCAACTATGCATTACGATCTGGCCTAAGGCAAGTAACTACATTCTCTCGGGGAAAACACAATCTTTCAAAGTTCCGAGAGCAGATACCCCAAATTTGATGTCTGAACAGAGTTCGATGCCTACTTCTCTGGCAATACATACTCTAAGTTTGATGTCTCAACCACAGCGAGGACGGCGGATGCCAACGAAGCTCACCGATTACAAAGTGCGTTCCAAATACCAGTTTCATATATTAGTGGGGCATACTGGAGTGCCGGACTGTTCGTTAAATATACTTTGTATAGTGAATGTTTCTGCCTCCTTCACTCGACCAACATTCACAACAATTAGTAAATGTTGACATCTAAAATCTTCAGTATCCGAATGACATACTTCAACCCTTATAATACCAAGCGGGGTGCAAATGCACCCCACATGTACTTTTTTGTATATATCTAAGCCAATTATATTTTGTTTTATTTCCTCTTTTTAGTAGCTGCATTTTTTTAGGTTCCAAATGTAATTCACCTAAAATCTTACATGGATATTTTCCATCTCAGTAATTATTTAGGTTTTTAGAGTATGGGGTGCATCTGCACCCCTCTTGGCATTTTACATATACCAATATTTCTATGTTATTATGAGCTAACGGCAGGGTAAAATCCTTACATGTTTTACTGTTCGTATTCCCACTTCTCTTATTCGGCGCGGCGCTTGCATTGCTACGACGCCGGTCGCCTACTGGTACAGGAGTAATAGTTATTACTATTTAGTGTCGTTTATGCAAGCGTCTGTGTGAGATAAACGAGTCGATTTATAGTGCGCCACGTGGTTGTTTATTCGGTCGAGAATGAGTAATTTCCGAATTCGAAATGAAAAAGCTCTAACGGAGGAGGAAATGTTGATGTTGTTGCAAAATGATGATCCAAAATATGGGGAATTATTGCAAGAAGATGATGCAAGCGACATCGAAAGTGAGGACCATATATCCGACCAAGAAGAATTCGATGAAGAAATCTATGCTTCTTCTGATGAAGAAAACACCAACTTAGAGGTACCTGTAGCTGATATTCCTGTTTATGTAGCTAAAGATGGTACCCATTGGTATAAAACGCCAATAAATAGTCAAATTCGACGTTCGCAGGCAAACAAGATTACGCATGTTTCAGGACTTCTACCAGTGCAGAAATAGGTACAATCAAAGAATCGTTCATGCTGTTTTTTTTTCAAACGATATATTCAACATTATTGTCGCTGAAACCAACCGGAAAGCTAAATTTTATTTAGGTAATTATAATGAAACTCATCCCGAGAGTACAAAGGAATATGTGCCAACTAACAGAGGAGAAATCGAGGCCTATATAGGTCTACTTATTACATTAGCAGCATTGCAAGCTAGTACCGAACCCATTGAAATGCTTTTTCCTAGTGACCCTGCATATTGTCGGCCTATAATAACAGCAACTTTGTCTAGAAATCGATTCCATGTTCTGATCAAATTTTTGAGATTCGATAATTTTGAGACCAGGGCTGAGAGAAAGTTAGAAGACAAGCTTGCACCAATAAGGGAAGTATTTGATAAATTCGTATCAAACTTTGAAAAAGCACTATATCCGAATACGCACGTGTGCATTGACGAGCAACTCGTCCCATTTCGAGAAAAGGCTTCATTTAGGGTCTATATGAAAAGCAAGCCAGCAAAGTATGGGATAAAGAGATGGGCACTGGCAGATTGTGAATACAATTATACTTTGAATATGCAAGTTTATTTAGGTAAGAAGTCATTTATTTTCATTTATGCTATGTTATCTACCGATTTTTTTTGTAAGGCAAAGTAGGCAAGAAGCCTGAAAAAGGACAAGGTGAACGGGTTGCTCTTGAACTTTCTGATTATCTAAGTCATGGGTATGATATCACTACTGATAACTTTTTTACTAGTCTTCAGCTTTCTCAAAAATTGTTGGATAAGAAGCTTACATTATGTGGCACTCTGTGCAAAAATAAGACGTTTATACCAAAGGAACTACTTCCATCATCTTCAAAAAAAGAATATTCCTCAATGTTTGCTTTTACAAAACAATGTACATTAGTGTCTTATGTGCCAAAAAAGAACAATGCCGTTATTTTGTTATCATCCGAGCATGACGATGACACAATAAGTAATAAGGAGTCAGACTACAAACCAGATATTGTATTGCATTATAATAGTACTAAAGGAGCTGTAGATGCAACAGACCAAATGGCAGCAAAATATACTACTTAAAAAAAACTCTTAGATGGCCCATGGTACTTTTTTACTATATTTTCGATATTGGAGCTATAAATGCCTATAAAATATGGAAAATTAAAAATCGAAATGACGGGTCTGGGTACTTAGATGCAAGAAGAAAATATCTTCTTCAGTTGGGAAAGGAACTGGCCAAGGACAATATGATTTATAAATTTAGAAAAACTAATGGTTTGCAAGCAAGCATAAAAGAAATTATTCTTAAAGTTGTTCCAGAATTGGAGCAAAATATCCCTTCAACAAGACCTGTAGGAACTCAAGGTAGATGTTTTCTCTGTGAAAAAACCAAAGATAGAAAATCAGGGCAACGTTGTGTAAAATGTGAGCCTTTTGTTTGTGTAAATCACTCTGAAAAAGAAATTTTTTGTATCCCATGTAAAGCAAAACATTAAAATTAATTTTGAATACCTATTTGAGGTTTGTTTATTTTTTAGTAACTAAATTGGAATAATAATATATACAAAATAATTCATTTGCGTTTTTTTACATTTTACTTAAAAAAAGTGTAAAAATTACCAAGATAGACAAAAGAAATGGGGTGCAAAGGAACCCCGCTTGGTATCGCACGTATGTAAAAAGCTTGGTATTATAAAGGTTAATACCCTTTCGTGCTAAATGTGCACCACAATTGTAATTTAGACATTAATTAGAAACTTCACACAATACCTCGAAGGAAAATGTTGCAACAAAGCTCCTGAAAATCGCTTTCAGGCTTGATGAACAATATGTACTATTATAATATACAATAACGAAACATTTCGTATGAAATGAATGGCTTCATAGCTAAATTTTATGCGATGATTTGAACACGTTAATCTAATAATGAAATATACTCCTAATGAAACAAGACATTTTGATAATGCGTTCACGAACATACCATTCATAGTTTAATTCAATTGATAAAATATAAACACTAGTGAATAATGGAAAGGCATTGGAAGAAACATTTTGATAATACGTTCACTACCATTCATTCGAAGCAGCAATTGAAAAACTATGAATACAAGCAAAGAATGTAGTGGCATTTGTGATGGATACCTGGTACGTCTAATTGTATGTTTTTTGAAACACAATTTCATTTAATAACAATCGAAACACGGCATTGAGTGGCAAACATTGAACGAGAAATATACTGTCTTGGGGGGAAAATGTTGATCAATATTAAAAAATATTAGTCAAAGTGAATCAGAAATACCGAGAGTAAAACTAGGAACTAAAGAGGATTCAATCTTAAGGGAAATAACGTTTACATAATATCAATTAATTTATTATGCCTACGTTAATTTTCCCTTTTGATTGAAAATACTCCTTACATACGCCAAACGTACATAGCTTCAGTACGACAAGGATATGTATTCATTCCACACAATTTACAATGGGCTATCACAATTTCTCTGAGATTTTGGCTCCAAATATCAATGAATTCCGTAATTTTGTACGACTTTCCAGTAAACTACACGAATATATTTCTCTTGTTATGCATTTCACGAAGTATCGTGTAATGGATAAATTGAAGCTCGTACAGTTCCAATAGAGCACCAGTAAGCCTCAACCTTTGAACTGGGTCCAAATTAGCTCAATTAGTGGCAGAATCGAAGTAGCTAGCTTGGCAATAACTTGAATACCGATATTTGCCAAAGATACAAAACATGTGAAACATTCAATCCCATTCAATTCATTGAAATATACCGTTGATCTGTTGTTTGTTAGTACGTTGGAAACAGCTATTCGAATAGTCTATTGAAGGTAAATTCTATTTTCGTGCATATTCAGATTTAAATATATAATGAAAGACATACATGGTTTAGTTCAGGAAAGCCTAGACGATTTATCAAAATTTTTAGATTTAAAAACTTTTTGGTTATTTGAACTCCATGTCTGTATGTTGTTGAGAACTGAGTTCAATTTCACGTCTTACTGTCTTCCACGAAGGTCTGTTTTGATAGTTACATTAAAACGATGAGGAGAAGGAATATAACGTATGTTTAATAATAAATTGATTCGATTCGAAATGAAACGCATTTCCATTATTTTCAATTTTTGGTTTTAAATTAAAAAACTATATGAATCTCGTTTTAATTTCATTTATCCCTGCTGAAATCCGTTATTTTGTGTTTTCCCATGTTTCCATTAACATCTTTGCTCCCAAATTTCACATCCTTATTTGGTTATGCCGTGCTGAAGAGGCAAAATGAGCCAGAAACATGCATGTCCACGGTTACCACTTTATTTCAGTAGCCCTTATTTTGCGTGAATTACCCATGAATCTCATTGTTGTTTATATATATATATATATATATATATATATATTATTGTGAATATATTATTCTTATTCTATTTCATTTGCCACACGTTGCAGTGACATTTTATTGTGGATAGTATTTGTGTTTCAAAATCAATAAAATTTTAATTCAATTCGCCCGGTATATTTAAGAAATTATTTTGTTCAACAATAATGCCACACAGTGCACTTACCTTTATCTCTTCTTATTATTAATTTCTATATGAGAACTCAGCTTCTCAGGATCTGGGTTCATGGGCTTTTTTATATATAATAAAACTTGTTATTATTATTTTATATGCGCCAAATATTTGATATTAAAAAATTCTGTTAAATTAAATATTTTTTTTTATAAATCTCTGTAGTGCGGTCCTGTATACTTTATCTCAAGGAAACCTTCAGTGGTGAATGCTGTCTAAACAGTATTGCCAACTTACAAAAGAAAACACTGAATCAAGATTCACAGATATATGATTCCATTTATTTGAGAGAAAAGAATTTTTTATCTCGTAAAAAAAAATCAAAAAATACATTATTTTTCCTTGCATACGATATATAAAGAAAAATAAAACTTATCTATGATGGTCTTTCACACAAAATTCATACCAATGAAATTATACATGTACGTATGCAACTTATGCGTTGAAGTTGTGTTGGTAATTGTACTCAACAAAAACAAATACATATACTAAATGAACGATTGTGATATGTACATAAGAATATCGGATATAATTCAATACCTAATGTTCCTTTATATCTACAAGTAAGTTTTCATTTAAAAAAAATTATGGAATACCTTTTATGTTTTCCACTAATCTTCTATAGAAGAATATTCATTTTTCTTGCATTTTAGGAAGTTCTGGAAAATTTCTTGGGAAGCTGTATACACAGTTCTTTTGAATCAACTCGTTACTGAAAAGCCTTTCAGTGTTTTCTTCTGGGATTGTGTAAAGGATATTTGCACTGTATACATGGAATATTTAATTCAGGAATCGTTTTATAAGGTTAGTTTCACTAGTCTTTTTGGGAAGCTGGATTCACAGTTCATTTTTATCACTTCATTACTGAAAAGTCTTTCAGTATTTTCTTCTATGATTATGTAAAGGATATTTACACTGTATATATCAAATATTTAGTTCAGGAATCGTTTTAGAAGATTAGTTTCACTATTCACTTTTAAATATTGGTTATAAATTTTACAAGTCTTATAATTATTATGAAAGAAAAATAATGTGTTTCTTTTGGCTTTTCTTAGCACCAACCCTCTACTACTTTCTTATTTCAAAAATCAACAACCTTCCCTTATCTCCCTAAGCAACCACTTTTTTCTAAACAAAAAACCTTATTTTTCATTAGCCCTCTGTTTATTGAACATAAAAGTATTTGTAACCAATCAAAATTACTCATAGTCCTTTATTCATGGATTTCATTATATGTTTTAAGATATTAACTTTTTAATTATGAAACATAATTTCTTACAATTTTAAACAAACAATTCATATCTATATCATATATATTATTAATTCTTAAAATTTTTAGCTGTTGGCCTTGCTCTACTCAACTGACACATATTTCAAACAGATGTCAAAAATTTTATAACCCTAATATTTTTATTTGGAATTTCAACTTTTGGGTATATTACAAGAAACACCTCCAGGGCTTCCAAATAGTCCGATGGCATCTAATGGGAATTTAAGATATGCACAAACATTTGACGATTTCACCCCAAAGAGTGGACTCATTCATTTCGTAACAGGTGATGTTATTTTTATAAACTTTTCTCTTTAATAGTTTGAATTCTTATATCAGTGTCATGTACATATGTACAAGGTACATTATAAAGTCCAAATAAATTACTTTAGTTCGATTTAGTTTAATTTAGTTTAAGTTTGACTCCCATATAGTCCTTCCTTCAATAATTTTATACTCGTTAATATCCTAAGTTGCAATTAACTTGTGTTAGATATATGTACAATGTGTAGCATTATTTTTCACAATAATATATATATATATATATATATATATATATATATATATATATATATATATATATATATATATATATATATATATCATCATCATCATATGCAGCTTATTCAACCATTTTGTTATGGTGTAGCCTCCCTTTACATATTTATATATTCCACTTCCATGTGGGCCCATTGTTGTCTATTGCTAGCTATGCGGCCCCAAGTTGATCCTGCGAGTTTCTTTATGTCGTAGTCCCATCTTAAGTTGGGGCGTCTTCTTGGTCTTTTCACGCCTCGGGGATACCATTGCGTTATCTTTGTGGTCCATCTATCGTCTGTCCTTCTAGCAAGATGCCCCGCCCATTGCCACTTTAGGGATCTGATTCTATTTATGACATCTATCACTTGGGTCTTTTGTCTGATCCAATCAAGCCTTTTTCTATCTCTCCTTGTTATTCCAAGCATGCATCGTTCCATAGACCTCTGCGTTACCTGGAGTTTTCTAATGATATCATTTTTCAGGGTCTAGGTTTCACAGCCGTATGTTAATACTGGTAGTACGCACTGATCAAACGCTTTCTTTTTCAAACGGAGTGACATTCTAGACTTTAAGATGATAGAGTTCTGTCCAAATGTTCTCCATGCTAATTTGATTCTTCTGTTTATTTCTGGAAGAAGAGAGGCTGATATGTGTATTAGTTGACCCAGGTATATGTATTCCTCTACTATTCCCAGGGCAGTGTCATTAATTGTTATTTCTTGTGCGTTTATCAGTTCGTTATACATTATCTTGGTCTCACTCAGATTTATTATAAGGCCTACTTCGTTGCTTACTGCATTCAATTCATTTATTTGTTGTTGCATTACGCCAGAATTACTCGCTATCAGGATGATGTCATCAGCGAATCTTAGATGGTTCAAGTATTCTCCATCTATATTCAGACCTGTGTTGTTCCAGCCCAGTTTTCTGAAGATGCTTTCTAGTGTTGCTGTAAATAACTTTGGTGATATTGCGTCTCCTTGTCTAACTCCTCTGCTGGTGGGGAATTCTGGTGCGCCCTCATATATCCTAACTCTCGCTGTGGCTTCCCTATATATATTTGCTAGGGTCTCAATATATGGCTTGTCGACCCCTTGTTCTGTTAGGGCATTTATTACTGCTCTGGGATATATAGAGTCGAATGCTTTCTCAGAGTCGATGAAGGCTAGTGCTAGTGGTTGGTTGTATTCTTTGGTTCGACTGATAACCTCTTTGAGGGTATGGATGTGATCTATTGTACTGAAGCCTTCGCGGAATCCAGCCTGTTCTCGTGGTTGGGCCGAGTCTAGTGTATTTTGTATTCTGTTGTGAATGATCTTTGTGAATACCTTGTACGTCACTGGTAGTAGACTTATTGGTCTGTAGTTTTTAATGTCTTATTTGCTGCCTTTCTTGTGAATCAACACTATAAGGGCGCTGTTCCACTCTTTAGGTATGCTCCTGGACATCAGACAGTTCGTGTATAGTTTGGCGAGGTACTTCCATGCTTTAGCTCCTGCATATTTGAGTATTTCGGTCGTGATGCCGTCATTTCCTGCTGCTTTGCCATTTTTCATGCTTTTCAGTGCCATTTCTACTTCCTCCACCAAAACTTCTGGTATGGCATCTTCTGAGTGTTCTATTATTTCTTCCAAATTTTCAGGGGCCTTGTATAGGTCTCCATAGAATTTGGCTACTAGGTCTATTATTTCATTCCTGTCTGTGGTTCTTGTGTTTCCTTCAGTTAATGCAACTATCTGTCTTTTCCCTATTATTAGTGCCCTTTTTGCATTTTTGTAGCATTTACGGTTTTCTATTGTTGTTTGTACCAGTTTCTCGTTGTAATTCCTGATATCTTCTGCGATTTTCTTTCGTATCGTCTTGCACAGTTCGGTGTATTCAATTCTTTGAATGTTTGTTGTCTTTTTTATTTTTCTTCGTTTTTGTAATAGTGCTCTTGTTTCCGGAGTTAGTTTTTTGTGTTCACCTCGTTGTTGCAGACCTCCCACTTCTACGGCGCAGTTTCGAATTGTGTCCATCAGTTCAGGGTTGTTATATTCCACTTTTTGTAGTCTTTCTTCTAGTAGTGCTTCATATTGGTGAGAGTTCTCTCTCAGCCTTTCGTTGTTTATGTTTTTCGTTGTGTTGGTTTTGATTAGTCTTGACCTTTCTAGTTTTATATCTAAGACCAGTCGAGCTCTAATTAGTCGATGGTCGCTTCCTGTAGTGAACTTGTTGAGCGTGCTTAGATCTTTTACTGTGTTAATTTTATTGGTGAGGATAAAGTCTATTTCGTTTCTGATAGTTGCACCGGGGCCTTCCCACGTCCATTTCCTGTTAGAGTTCTTCTTGAAGAAGGAGTTTGCCACATACATGTTCTGAAAGTGTGCGAACTGTATTAATCTCTCTCCTCTTTCATTCCTTTCTCCAAATCCATATTTCCCCATTCCTTTTTCTTGGTCTTTCCTGTGTCCTACTTTGGCATTAAAGTCTTCCATTATGTATTAGAAGTGACTATTGTCGTTGCTGAGCGCTTGGGTTATTTCATTATAGAATTCTTCTATTTCGTCGTCACTATGGCTGATTGTTGGGGCGTATACCTGAATAATCTGGATAGTATATCTTTTGGAGAGTCTTAGTGTTATGCTGGCTACTCTGTCTGAGGTGCTTGTTATCCTTATGATTCTATTTTTCCAGGTTTTCTCAATTAGGAATCCTACTCCGCTTGTTCTTCCTGTTATATATATGGAATGGAGAGTTATTTTGGCATCTAGGAACACCAAAACGAAAAACTGCGTTGAAATTTTTCCGAAGTCGCGTCATGCTACTCTCTACAATAGCCCTATTTCATTCTGAAATAGGCCTAAAAGAAATAAATGAAATTAGTTTCTTTAATCCTTTTGATTTGTCATCATATCAGCATGTTTCTTTAACATGACTATCATGTATATAAGTTTCGTCGGTATAAATTATGTTAGGACCCTCATTACAATATTCTATTAGCTTTTATAAGGTAGTTTATTATTCAAGGCGAATGTCGTAGGACTTGCAGAAAGTTTTTCTTTTGTCGGTCATTAACTGCCATCTACAAAAGGAGCATAACAAAAAAGAATTTAAAGTTGATACTTCCGAATTGTGGAGATAAAATAATTAAGAACCCCAATCCAGTTGTTTAAGAAAACGATTCACACTGCTTGCGCTTATTGCTTCTGACAATATTTGTCGCTCAGTCATTTTTTGAAAAACACCTAAAATTTCATAATAGGTTATATTCATGATAATATAGTACTAGTTACAATTTCATAGAGTTTAATGTAGGAAGTTTCTTTTCCACCGGATAGAAATCGTTGACAATTTCTCTCACACTCTTAATCTGATGTAAATGATGTATTGGATCCTGGATCCGTCCCACTCAATTTTTTGAGATGTGGAAAACTTAGTTTTAATCTTCAAAACCGTTCATTTTCCAACTAGTTTTACATATTATTAAAAACAATATAAGTATTTTGGAGCACTTCCTTTCCAAAAACTATTGCACAAAGCACGAACCGAAAGCAACAAAAGGCCAACTTTTTCTGAACTGAACCTTCTGTGAATCGGTAATTCTCATTATATCATAAACTTTAGGAATTTCAAGGATATATACTATATTTTTACTCCATAAGTAAAACTGGGCAACATCGCAAAAGTATTTACTATAATAAGTGATATATGTTAACGCAGCATAAATGCGATCGACATAAGAGCGCAGAATATTATTGCCCTATTTGTCTGGTACTACGTCTCTGTGGTTTTCTTAGTTGTTTCGAACTCTACCGTCGGCATACTCATAGTCCACTCGTGTGTCGATACTTGTTGCTTTCAATGTTATTTAGTAACTATATTCTCAACTGATTGGATACGTTCTTTCATAGTTATTTTCCATTTAAAACTACCGCTTGTTCCCTTAAATACCCATTTCACTTACAATAAAATTTTCACCCTCACCCAATTTCATTCACATGTTTCAATTGAAACTTTCAAGCACCTCCCATTTTCTAGAGTGCGAGTTTATTCAATATTTGGAAGCTGTTGTGCAGTCGTACATATTTAAATCAAGTTTAATACTCACTCTTGGAGTTGTTAGAGCATTAATAAGACTAAAACTGTTCCCTATTCCGTTTCGAATTCATTTATAAACCTTAATTCAGTATAAGCGGTATTCTATTCGTATTGTTTCACAGAAGGAGGCTATTCTGAATTTGCAGAATGTGAATCAGGGGAGTAATAAGAATATAGTGGAATTACTCAGACACCGAGCCCAATTTGGTCTTCATTAATATTATTAGTTAGTTCTAGATTGCATAGTTCAATGTGTTGTTTCAAAATGAATTGAATTCGAACACTATCAGGTCGTAAAATTAATGAAAATTACCGGTAAAAAGTATTCCACACCTGAATAAATATCGAATATAGTGTACAAATATTAAAGCTAATGAGAAACTACCGCAAAACGAAGCTACTTGAACATATTTTCCATATATTTTTTTCATTAATATCATATTAATTCATGAGAACGAAGATTTTTTAAGGAATGGACATGAACTGAAATTAATTTACTAAACATACAATCAAAATTTAACGAAACTTTCATGGCAAGATATAGACTTAAGTAAATCACATTCAGTGATGACATTATTGTGATGGTCCTTGCAACGAGGGCAGTTGTAGTGAGGAGCTTTGCTTGCTCCGTTACATGGGTAAGAAATCCAGCTTAGTCATTTGACATATCTGATCCATTCAAAGTTGCTTGTGTATTTGTTCCTATTTATACGACAAATCACGCAAAGCGACTCATCTGTATGTGTATTTCTTCGATTTGGTTTCTGCTTTACGACTGTACGACTAGATGCAGATGGCTTATTTTTATAGGCAGGTGAAGGCGAAGAAGCTTCAGAGATCATAATAGTTTCAAGCTTTGCCTCTTTGGCATCCAGTTCTGCCTCTTCTACATTCAAATTTGCCTCTTCGATGTCGACAGCGGACGCGTTAGTGCCAGGTTCTACTCTCTTTACTCTCTTTCGTTTCTACTTTCCTCCACTACCTCTACGTTCTTGTACTTTATCTCAAACTAGCAACGATATTTCTCCCAACTTCCTCGACGTTTTCAATCAGTCCATCAGAAAATCTCTTTAAAACTTTTGTAGAATTAGAAGGATGCTAACCCGTTGCTCTAAAGCGTGATATTAAATTTTGGCGAATAATATCACTAATTCTGATCCACAGTCACCGTATAGTACAGGACATTGTTATTTGCGATTATACCCAGGGTATATCGTTTTTCTCCCCTATTCCTCTAAAATGCCTCTCCAATGTTTTTTAATAGGGGCAAATACAGCAACATCTAACGGTTGCATTGGATGTGTGTTATTTGGTAGAAAAGGTGGGAGATAAATTCTGCTGGTTTGGCATGCCTCGACTACATTTGGAGCAAAGTGGGACGTTAGATTGTCCCATAGTAGAACCATCGCACGGTTTATGAATCGCGAGTGGCTTCGATGGGTGCTGATGAGATTTTAAAAATCCATGTTTCGAATGGGTTCATGTCAAACCAACCACTGGTACTGCTGGCATATTTTGAAGCAACTGGACCACTCTGAGGATACATGATATTACAAATATCAAAGCTTAGATACTATTAGCCTTATGGAGATATTCTGGATATCTTTTTTCCCATTCAAGATCAGTATAACTGTGCAATGATATAGAGAACCAGGAAAACTATATCTGCGGATCTTTACAATTATCACTCAAGAAGACACTTTAAAAGTGGAAAACTCCCTAGATTCATCTGTTCATTGGGGACTTCATATTGTGGGTTTCTTAAGTGTCTTATAATTTCCAACTCTTCAAGGAACTCAAGTTCTTGTTTCTTATCACAAACATGTAGTACTTCTAGTTCTCTGTTTGGTGTCAATGAATGATTGGTGTCAAGTAGATGTTTTGCGTAGTGAGATTTATCTGGTTGTTTTAAGCTGTCTGCTCGTAAGTGTTCACTATATCGGATTTCAAAATTTCTAAGGGTTTGACCCGAATAGACATCATTACATTCTAGACATTTAAGTTTATATATACCAGACTTCTTTGATGGGGATATTTTTGTTTTTACAAATAACCTTTTTGTACTCACATTACTTTCTGGTTTAGGAGAAATTCTTGTATTTATTGCTAAATATATTTTCTTTGAAATATTATTAGAAATATCAACTGCATACGTGATGGTTTTATCCTTTTTTATTTCTTTAGTTTGTTTAGGAAATATTAGTTGTAATGCCACTTTTTCCTCTTTTTTATTACTTAGTTTATTTAACAACTGTATTGGATAACAGTTGGATGTTGCTATTTGCTTAATTGTATTAATGTCTCTATCAAAATTACACTTGTTCGTAGGAACTGAAAATGCTCTATGTAACATTGAATTATATACTGCTAATTTATGTGATATGGGATGATTGGAACTATGTCGAATGGACACATCAGTGTGTGCTAGTTCTCTGTAAATTGAATAATCAAGTATATTATTAACTCTTTGAATTTTTAAATCGAGAAAATTGATCGAGTTGTTTTCTTCAACTTCTAATGTAAATTTAATTTAAATGGGAAGAAATATCTCCAGGATATCCACATTGGGCTAAGAATATCTAAGCTTTGACATTTGTAATATCATATATTCTTCTTTTTTCTGTTAATATATTGTAAGTCAATCATAAGGTAGGTAATTTCTTGGTCTATCCAAAAATGATGTTAAACAACACGTAGGCATTAAATGAAATGTATCTTCTGTCATTCTGACGATAATATTTAGTGTCGAAACAATTGTCAAATTTCTTGGAATTCTCAACATTTTATCAATAAATTGTGGATTTATATAGAATCATTTAGTTTCATTTAAAACAGTAAGAAGAAGTCTCGCTTCCTTCTTCTCGTAATCTATTATTTGCAAATAAATCTTATTATTACTTATAAAATATATTATTAAGGAATTATCGAATACGTACTAACAGTAAATAATAGTAAGATACTAACCAGAAAATCACTAACTGATTTTATAGCTCTGGATTTCCTAAACCACGGGTAATAATTTTACAGAAAACAAATCACCGTACTACAGACTTCGAACGCCTTCATTTGATGCCATAAATAATTTTTAAACATCAGGTGGGCATCAAATGGAATGTAACTTCTCTCTTAAACAATTGCCAAATTTCTTAGAGATATCAACATTTTTTCAATGTATTGTGGAATTATATAGAAACAGTAATGTAATGTTTTTTCTTATTTATTCAAACAGTAAACGTGTGGGACAAACTTTAAATACACAGTATGGCTACTTACGAATTAATTCAAAAACTAAACTACTCACATACACTTGTTTTATATACACTTAACTATTCAGTTGAATTTAATTCGTATACACAGAACCTTAATTATTAATTTATATCAACACTTTATTGTTCGCTATTTCGGTGTATTCCTGTTTATGAGTAGAGATCACTTTATAAACTATACTTCTCCGCTGGTCGCTCCTTTATATATTAGTGCCTTTCTTACTAGATAATTCTAGATTGCGGCTCACACAAAAGCAATTGGCACTCTGGAATAGTCTTCTATTTTCGGGATATGTATCAAATGGCGGCTGAATCCTTCGGAGAACATGTCTATAGAAACGGTCACAAAAAATTCCAACAGACTTCTCAGAATTCGGCGCGCTCGCCATTTTTTAATTCCGTCAACATAAGGTTACAGGACCGTACTTAGTATCTACTTCGGTATGCGAGTTCGTAACATTACCCCCTCCTTAAATGTAGCCGACACTTGATGTTTGAATCGCCAACTGGCCTCATTTCTACACCTTCCGATCTTATGGAAATAACAGGGCACCGTCTTCATCGGATACTGATAACGGGGGTTGTAGCTGCAAATTAATATCGCGACATGGAAGATCACCTCTAGCATGTTCCTGATGACTCGCCAATCCACTTGGTTACTCGCTATCTTAGGCATAGCCTGTTTCTTCACGCTGGATTACAACACATAGTCTCGGAAGTTTCGAAGTCCTTCTCACACATCGCGGTAGGTAGATCGATCTTGAAACTCATTTTTAGTTACCTCGTAGAAGACGTACCGCGAATTATGTTTCAGTCTCAGTGTCTTGCCAGGGGCTGGAATTTGGTCTTCAAGCTTTTCTAATTGCCCGAACTTATTCCAAAAAACGGTTGCCAACCCTCGTGCGTTCTTGATACGGACGGGGATATTGTATGCCAGTGAAATATCTCCCGGGAGAGTGAACAAATCTTGTCGTTGTTCTTAAGTGACTCCATATCCAGCTTTCCCGGTACCTCCATACGCGACTATAAATTCATCGAAGGTAGTGTCAGACACATCTCGGATATGGTTTACTTCTTTATCCAGGTCATGGTCTCCTTCGAATGGTGCTAGTCGATTTTGGTGAACTACTTTTGTCGTTGGGGATCTTTCTTACGCGATATATAACATCAATGATCCTTTTCTTGATTAAGTATGAGCCTTCCCAGGATTTTTGTAATTTTGGAGAAAATCCTTTTCTCCTCGTCGGGTTGTGTAACCATACTTTGTCCCCTTCTTTGAAACCGCCTACTGTGGCCCGCGTGTCGTACCAACTTTTCATTCTGTCACTGGCAACTTGAAGATTTGTTCGAACTAATTCATGAATATCGTCCAGTCTTCTTCTCAATTGGATCACATAGTCTTCTCCTGCTAGATCTTCTCCAGGCTGACAGCCAAATTCCAGGCAGATCGATAAGCCAATGCAAATAGGGAAATATATTGGTACCAATCTCTCTGATGGCTGGAAACTACTTTGGACAGGTATTTTCTAATAGTCCTGCTCATTCTCCCGACCATTCCATCTGACTGTGGATGTAATGCTGTTGTCGTGGTGTTCTTCATGCCCCGCTTGTTGCAAATTTCCTGGAATAAAAGACTTTCGAAATTCCTTCCCTGGTCGCAGTCTCGTTGGTAAAAGCTTTATCTTGGAGTTCATTATTTCTGGTCGTAAAATGCTTTTAGTTGCTCCAGTGTCTACCAGCAGAATATATCTCTTGCCATTCACTTCGCCAGCTTTATATACACTGTCGTTGCGACATCTGAGCGAAGCTACCAGTATGAGAGGGTTTTGAAACGATCGTGGGTCGGTGCTGCCCCCTCGTAGCCGACCTGTTCTAGTTTTCCTGTTCTTGGTTTGCAAGAGTCCCGGGGCGCTTACACGAACTACGTACATGCCCTAACTCACCACAATTACAGCATCTGATCTTTCTCGGCTTTTTGTCCATCATACTTTTTATTAAACTGACGAACTTATCAAATCTGTCTTCGTCACCTTCTTCTTGGATGGTCCTAATTTTGTTATATCCCGAAGACTTCGTTGCTGCTTCATATTCAAGAGCAGCTGTCAATGCGTCAACCAATGTTTTGGAATGGGCTAAACAAAGCGTCCTCTTCATCTCGGAGTCGCGTAAGCCATCGATAAAGGCCTGGATGCCCAGACATTCCATCATGTTCTCTGGTGCTGATGGATAAGCGAATCGAACTAATCGGGCAATGTCCACTTCATACTCTTGAAGGGCTTCATCACGTTTCTCCCATCGGTTCTTTAGCTGAGATTGGTACAAGTGCTCTAGATGTTCGGGGCCATATCGCATGTCCAACCTCTTCTTCAGCTGCTCGAAGTCATCCGTTTCTTCGAGTGGTATCGTCTGTAGTACATCTGAGACTTCTCCCCGAAGCGCGATAGTTCACTGCCTTCTCTCTATCGGACCAATTATTCACTCTAGCGGCTGCTACAAACTGTTTCACATAATTGGTCCACGACATTTTTCCATCGAACGTTGGGGCCTTGACTCGGGTAAAACTACCAATGTCTTCTAACTTAGGGTGTGTTTCTGGCTCGCAAGGTTTTGTTTGCTTGGTCTTCTTTCCTTACGCTGGCGTGTCTTGAGTTCTTATATGTCATCTTTGTTCCTAACTCTTGATTTTGTCGTCCATCGTTGTCATCTTATTCTCAATTCCAGATTTTAGATACGAAATTTCATCATCGGCAATGTCGTTTTTCACTAATAAGATATCGGCAGATATATCGTTCTTCATAGCAGAAATCTTCTCGTCCATGTTCTCTTCCACGTTCTCTTCCATGGCAGAAATCTTCTCGTCCATGTTAGCAGAAATATTAGCAGAAATTGACGAGATTAAGGTGGACACCTTGTAATTAAATAAAACTGTTCCTGGATCCATGCCGTCATTTTCCAGTGCCACTTTAAGTCTTCCTACTAATTCACTTTTCTCACCGGACGTTTCCAACTCACGATCGTCCAGTTCTGCTCTCAACTCAGTCACGTTCAAGTTACATAGTCATTTTTACGTAGCAATTTATTTATATTATCCCACTTCTGACACCAATGTAACGTTTTGTTATTTATTCAAACAGTAAACGGATGCGATAAACTTTAAACACACGGTATGACTACTTATGAATTTATTTAAACACTTGACTACTCACTAATACTTAATTTATATAAACTAACTATTCACTTATATTTAATTTATATCAACACTTTATTGTTCGCTATTTCGGTATATTCCTGTTTATTTCTCGAGATCACTTTATCAACTATACTTCTCCGCTGGTCGCTCCTTTATATATTAGTGCCTTTTTTACTAGATAATTCTAGATTGCGGCTCAAACAAAAACAATTGGCACTCTGGAATATTATTTTCTTTCCGGGATATTTCTCAAATGGCGGCTAAATCCTGAAAAGATCTTCGGAGAACATGTCTATAAAAACGGTCACAAAAACTCCCAAAAGACCTTCTCAGAATTCGGCGCGCTCGCCATTTTTTCTACTCCGTTAACATAAGGTTACAGGACCGTACTTAGTATCTACTTCGGTGTGCGAGTTCGTAACGGTAAGTTTCATTTAAAACAGTAATATACATATTTTGTAATTGTGAATGTCTGTTTTCCTTTTCTTATTATACAAAAATTTTATGACTTGCTACAATCATTTATATTATGTGACGTAGTCAAATAAATTAATCTTAATTGTAAATCAAAGCAGCCATCCTTTGTGACATCTAATTCCAGTCTCTATGTCGTTTACCATACCTTCTTGTTTGTAGTGGGCGTATGGTTTTGATCCCGGAGTTTTTTTATATTCTCTCACCATTTTCCACATCAGTTCAGCACGTGGAACAACAGAGATCATAAAATGCAGCAAAACTAACAAGCAGCGCAGGAAAATAAATTAAGGTCAAGGCTTGTTCAAGCAACCCCGCAGTATTCAAGTAGCCCTGGTTTACGGAAAGTACTATTGAATCATAGACTGATATATTTTAAAAACAATATTAACCTCGAGGTGGTGGTAAATATATGAATAGAGATGCAATTCTATTCACACCTGTACAAATTTTAATACAGCTATTCTCCAAACAAAACTTTGATTTGCAGAAGGAAAAATCAACTACTTTCCAGACTGTATGCCGCGGCGAATATTGAAATAAATTTCAGCGGAAAACAAGAGAGTAGACATCTCCATTGTCGACACTATCTCATTCAAGAAAAATAATTACGTATCACTTAGACGTGTGAGTTGAATCCCATATCTATACATATATTCACCTACACTTCGAAGTAAATATGGTTCACAGTTGAAAGTAGAGATAGTGTGGATATCAGCTTTTGAGCTCTATTGTTATAATCGTAACTAGAAACAAACAGAATCCAAGTCGTGTTATATTCAGATTAGATACTCTGAACGAAAAATTATGTAACATGTTATGTATACTGACAGAGCCTAATAACCGGAACCCGTCTAGAACGTATGCAATAGATCTTTTGACTGCAAGCACCAATTGGACAGTGCTAATCGACAAAAGATTCACGTTTTTCGGAAAAAAATTATTTAATATGGAGGCTGCATAGAGCTAGAAAAGTAGTTATTTTTTCCTTAGGAAGACAGTCAAAAATATATCAAAATGGTTACTACTAAACTTGTAGAGGTGTGAGTAGAATCCGATAAATATACTGTTATATTTTTCTTCACAATATCACACGTGATATGGATTGATTTCTGCCATATGTCGTGTCGCTGTACACTCCAGTAATCCAGAATCAGGATGGATTGGATTCTTCATAATGAAATGATCTTTAGAAATTACAAAACTTGCAGTAAACTAGCACACAAAAATAACTAATTCCACTCGGAACTTCATGTCTTCTTCTATACCCTTTAACACTATTCTTTGTTGTACTTCTACTTTTTTGCAATGGTATTTGTTCAAGATTAGGAAATCTTGAATTGTATAGATTACGGTACCTTCTGAAAACGTGTAAAATATTTGTAGATACGAAACTTATTTTGCTTCATTTCGCCATTGTTAGACATTTCAAGGCGTAAATTCATTTTATTTGGTAGAATTGTAAAAATGTGTTAAGGTATTTGTAGATCTCTTTATATGCTTTCGGTATTTTTATGAATTCAAAGGGTAAATTCACTTTATTTGTAGCTTTGTTAGATATTTTCAAAATATCACATTTCGCACTATTATTATTTGTAAAGTAGCATTGTTAGAGCAAACGAAATAACACATTGTGAAGTTCGTGAAGACATATTGTCGCATTTTGTTTGAAATCATATTGTTAAAAATTTAGGAAATTGTCACGTTTCACACTATTATTTTAATGTGTTAATGGAATCGTAAACGCCGTTAAATGGTATTGCTTGCAGCAAACTAAATAGGGCCTTGTAAAATTCGTAAAAGGACTTACTGTCACATTATATTTGAACATCTATGGTATATGTTTGAACGGTTTTTGAAAAATATTTGGATAACCTTTCTGAACTTTTATTTATATTTTAAGTTTCGGTTGTCCCATATGTCAACCGATGTGGCTCCGGTTAACGCAAGTGGAGACGGGAGTGGGTGAACGTCTCGAATCTGAGATGTTAAATTATTGTATTGTTAGGCCCTAGTCAAATTTATCTGAGCCGTAAAGAGATTTTTCCCAACTTAAATTTGACAAAATTGAGGGGAAAACTAAAAGAACAACCTAACTTAAATTCCCTTTATTATGGGTTTCCAAAATACTTAAATACACAAAACATTTGTATCATATTGTAACAATTTGGACCACAGTAAAAGAATTTATTTACATTAAAAGCCACAAATTAATTGAAAAGATTCCCCTGTCCCCTGAAAACTTTACATATTATTCAGAATATTTGTAATATGGTGTAACAATATACACCACAATAATGTATTGACAGTAAAAGTCAAAAATATAGTTGAAATATTATTATGCAATAGCAATTTAAGATTTATCACATAAATTTACCAAAAATATTAAAAAAAATGTTCTTGCGTAAAATAGACCATACAAATTCTGGCGCTATGAGAACCTTGTGTTACATGTTTGTACCCTGCGTTGGATCCAAAGCAAAAGTGAACGGCTTACAAATATAAAATTTCACAGCATACTGATAATGTAGTTTAGATTGGTAAAATCCCGAAAACCTTAGTTAAATAATGGCTCCAACTCCCCCCCCCCCTTGAAACTATAACGTAACTTATACTGAATTTATATAAGAAAAGGTAATTAATGACACTTTGAATATGTACATCCTCTTCATATAAGCCTACTGCGTTCTGTATTGGATCCCCAGAGAAAATGAAGTGCGCCACTAATCCAGGTGTGAATATAAGTCGAGCAAAACTACTGGCAGCCTCTTACTACAGACTCCCAAAACCAGAGTCGAGTTCCATATGGTGTATCTTAATCAACGTAAGACAATCTCCCCAAGCTGACAAGCAGGAGATGAACCCTTAAAATACCAATGTGCATCAGATATGAGGCACGACTTCATAACCCTCCCAGGATGACATAAATCTATTAACCATCTTATATTTAATATTGGGTACTATCGCCTATGGCTCAAAAAAATCTATTTTTCAATTTACGTTAAAAAAAATGATTTTCTCTAGTGCTCTACTAACTGACTTACAACTTTTTCTAAAAAAACGTGCAAAATTAGTATGTGAATAGAAGGTATATCCAACCTAACAAAATGAAAAAAAAATGACCCTCATATACAGTGTGTCCAATTAAGTCGGAACCATATGGAAAACGTTTTTATTCTTAGTTTTATGAAGAAAATATATTCTTCATAAAAAGTTGTGCATGGTTCAAAACCTGGAATGCACTCATCAGATATCAAAAGATGTTAGTCGTATACGAGGTATGTAAAAAAGATGAATTTTTGCTCAAGAGTAAAGTACCTCCTTTTTTGAGAATATTGACAATTGTTATGAAAAAAAGTTGATCAATATTGAAATATATTGTCAGATATCCAATAATATCCATCTGCCATGGAAAAATTATTTTTTTGTGTTTATTAACTTCTCTATATCAGCATTGCCCTGACAAATTCAGGAGATTAGCAACTTGCATATAGAACGATTTGTTATCTAGGATGCACTGACAGCAAACGTCAAATCGCTAGTTAGATTGTATAAAATACAATAAAAACGGCGCTTCGGTTAAGTAATGGGAAAAAAATTGAAATAGTGTTGATAGTAGGAGATAGTTATAATTCTCATCGAGAAGCAGCAGCTATATTTAACAACAGACATCAGAATAGAAATATTCAGCATTCGACAGTTTCAAAAATTATAAATAAATTCAAGATTTCTGGATGTGTTCACAATAATTTCAATAAAAAACGCCAGAAGAGGGTTGCCAGTGAGGACACGCAATTACAAGTGATGTTATCCGTAGTAGAACATCCTAAAATGTCATTGAGAAAAAGAATGTCTTTGATCCGAAATGGAGTAAGTAGAGGTACAATGGCAAATATTATCAAAAATAACAGTTATCATCCATGCAAACACCAGTTTGTGCATACATTGAAAGATAGAGATTATGACAGACGGTTTGAATTCTGCTTGTTGATACAAGGATAGTTAGAAGAGTATCCCTTTTTATTGAGAAATATAATTTTTACCGATGAGTCAACATTCACATCAAATGGAACTATCAGTTCACAAAATTGTCGCTGGTGGTGTGACAGTAATCCTCACTTTACCATCAAAACACGAGACCAATATTCATTGAAGACCAACGTATGGTGTGGTATTTACAAAAATAAAATCATAGGACCATATTTTATTCGACAATCAATGAACGTTATCTAAGTTTTTCACAAAATGAATCATACAATTATTTTATTAGCGAACTATCCCTAATAAACCGTCAACGTGCATGGTTCCAACAAGGCGGTGCTATATGCCATGCCACAGTAGCTGTGAGGGAATACCTTGAATCGACTTTCAATAACAAAGTAATACACAGACATTCGCACATTTTTTTTTGGCCGACTAGATCTTCAGACTTAACCCCTCTGGATTATTTCTTATGAGGCTACTTTAAACATAGGGATTACCAGCAAAGGACTTTTCAAAATATTGATCATTTGGAAAGGACAATTACAGAGGCATGTCAGGAAATTACTGCAGACATAATCAAGCATGTATTAAGAGAATTTAATAGACGAACCACTGAATATTTAGAAAGAGATGGTGGATATGTTGAGGCTTCAGTCAATTGAAACAAAAAATAAATTATTTCACTTCCATTTGTTTATTATCTTTCGTTCAAATATTGAAAAATAACTATTTGAAGGATTCATTATATTGTTATGAATGTTATTTACTACTTATTAGTTAACTTGTTCATATTTTCATCTGCAAAATAAAATATTATGAGATGTATACATTAACTATTCAATTGCGATGCACATTGTTGCATAACTTAATAATGAACCGAAAGGTTATCATGTCATAAAATAGCTGACTACAAGATTTACATATGCATGTATTTTAGTTATACCAAAAACTATTTTTTCATGGCAGAAGGGCAATATTGGATATCTGACAATAGTTTTCAAGCGTGATCAACTTTTTTTGTAACAATTTTTGATTTTGTAAAAAATAAAAGTACTTTACTCTTGGGTGAAAATCATGTTTTTTTGACGAACCTGGTATATGACTGATAAAAGTTGTCATCTGATAGTTGAATTTCACGTTTTAGACCATGCAAAACTTTTTATGAAGAATGACTTTTTTTCGTAAAACTAAAAATAAAAAGTTTCCCATATGGCTCCGACTTAATTGGACACATTGAATATAAAAAATAAAGATTACACGCAGTACGTAGAGATATAAAACAGAGTGATACTTGTCAACTGTTCAACTAAGAATATTGCAAGTACATGTGTCAGTATTTTATACGTGATATGCTGTATACAGTGTATACTGCTAACTACTCAATTAAATCATTTAGACTACTATTTGAAACCCGTTATCTGTAAGTAGAACACAATTAGGTGGCAGTCATAAAAGGAATTGATGCTTTTATGTTCAAAATGACTGACTATTTTACTATAAAATAAAAAAAAATGACCCTGAACTGTACAAAAAGATTATACTAATTTACAACAGAATGAAAAAATACTAATAGTTACCAATTTAAACCCACCCATAATCCCTTTTCTGTAATAGAAAATGATTGAAAATGTTCTCGATAACCTATATAAAAATACTATGAAACTTCATTTGCCTCTAATCGAGGGTTCCAAAATTTCTACAGATTCCAACAAACTTCTCTTCCATACAGAATTGAAAATTCTCTCAAAGATACTAGGATTCCAGTTGATAATCTCCTCTCAATGAGTCAGGTAGCATGGTTTCCAAAAATCAACCATTATCCACAAAATCTCGTGAAATCTCCCAAAAATAATATCACTAATAGCTTCCCGAATAAATTAAGACGGTATTAATAATCTCCCCTAACCGGAATGGTTTCTAATACTATATATAAAATTAAATACCGTTTCACTGACTGGAAATCATCTAGACATCTTCAAAAACCAAATTGAAATGTGTCGTTAACAGTTTTCCTGTCCCTAAAGTTCATTTTACAACGCAGACTCGAGTAAGTTTTCAACCAATAGAAATCTAGCAGACATGAATTTGTCTTGACCGCGGACCATAGAACAACAATCCACATACGACATCGAACAAAAGTCGAATAAACCCAAAAATGTTACCAGTAAATGTCCACATATCATCTACGAGCACATCAGAGAGGAAATCTGTGTGTAAATGTAATTGTCTATGACTCGTAAACTCATAAAGCAAATGCCACAGAGATCTCGACAACTCCCAGTGCGAAACGACAAACGGACGCTCTTATGGAAGGCATATCTGTCATCGAGCAATTGTCAACTTCAATTAACACAACATAAACAAAGTGCTTACATATTAGAAATTATTTAAATGTATTTAAATAATCATAGTACCGTAAAAACCCCGCAGATGTTAATGTTCAAAGCCTAAACACCCGGAATTACCGTTCAAATCAGATGGAATCTAAACAGTTAACGTATTATGGGTAAATGTTTACCATACCGAACGACATTCATGTCCTAACATGCAGTTATCTAATATGGAAATATCCACTGAAGCCCACGTGGTCAACAAATAAAGATTAAACATACCCCTATCTGGTTGAAAAGTATGTGTAAGTTAATCAAGTAATTTATTCTAACTTGATACTAGTAATATGATTTAGACTGCAAGTCAAGGAGTCGGTTATATCCGAACCCTAATAAGTTACAGCACTCATCAGATAAAGCGGGCAGTTTTTTGGACTACTGAGGCTAACACCCCAATATTATGTAACCAGAACAAAAATCAGTAGTCCCACGGTTATTCATATCTACAGTAAAAACCAAAAGAGAGAGAAAGACCCCTTAATACCCCGAGAATGTAAGTTAAAAAAATAAGAATAACTAAAATTAGTCTATTTACAGCGGTGCTCGTTTTTGTATCAGAGGATACAACTTACCAACTTACTCAGCAATCAATAGTGATTGATAATATAAAATTACTGTCAAGATGTTATGATATGTCAGCTACAGTCTGCACCATTTCCCCAGGAAGATGATGACAGAGTAATCACTAAAATTCTGGACTGACAGAAACAGATAACAACAACAATACTTTTAGAAGACTTCTGTTGAAATCCATACATCAAAAAAATGTTAGAAAAAATCAACGTAGTTTCACAACCTGCTAATACTTATAGAAGCATATGTAAAGTGTTACAAAAAAATGCCACATAGGTAAATTTTTATATTATATTGATAATAGTTAAGTTATCAAATAAAAAATCTAATGATCATTTAATATTTAAAGAAATTGAGTTGGCAGTCTTTGTGTCAAAACAAACCCGTTACAACCTTTCAATAGCAATTGAAATTCTATTGTAGGCGTCCATTGTTGATTTTTGTCGATGGTTCCGGCAAGTCAAATGATACTGGCCATACCAAAATGAAACTACGCTGTAGAACTTTTTTTTCCATTAACAAAGCTGATATCTCTTGTATCTTTCATACTCATAGTAAAGTATTTTTGTGCTTAATTTGTTGAAAAAAGCTTAATAAGTTTTCATGTTATATCCATGTTAGTCCTCATAGGCCTCACCCCTCTAAATGTGTAATTAATTTATATCACCATTATGACACAGAGCTTCCAAACTGCCAGGGAGAATCTGTAATTTTCATAAATATTTCTACTTCCCCCAAATAATCTGTACTTCTCCCAAAAAGGTTCTCCGAATACGGGCTGTGTTTTCCCCATTTATATCCAGTTTGTGATAGGAAGTGGATGTTCAGCATTCAAATACATTGAATTGAATGTAGATAATTTTTATTTCAAAGATAATACATTGAGAATTGGTGAGTTCGGTGGCAACATTATTTTAGTTTTGTGTACGATGGATGCCTATGAAAGTGAGATTCAGGGCCTCAACGATCTATATGAGTCTGTCCCGACCGATGATGAATATATCGCTGATTCCGATGGATCGTTGGTCGATTCAGATCACGAGAAAAGTAACTATTTTAGACAATGACAGACGTATGTATTATTACGGTAAAGTCAACACAAAGTGGGCAAAATTGCTTCCGCCTCGTAATATCCGCACCAGAAGAAGAATATTATTTCCCACGTACCTGTTACCTGGTTAACGGTCGCCGGCCAAACGTTGTCTGTCTTGTCTTTTTTAGCGCAAGCGCTAAGCGATATACGCACCCAATCGCTTGAAAACAGCTGTTTTTGATCAGTGCGGAAATAATTTTAAAATTAGAAAAAACTCAAATCATTAGTGCATGAACATAAACCGGCCGCCAAAACACCTGTGTTTTAACTAACCTAAAAGTATATACACTGAAAATCTAGAAAGATGAACAATTTATTTACCATGAGGAAATAAATAACAAAATTGAAAATTCTGAAAATGAGAAAAATATCTTGAAACTATCAAAAAATATACATACATATTGCTTTTATAACTGCCCCTTGTCCTGATTGGGCAATGGACACAGTTTAACGATCGGGCGGCGAAGCTGTCCGGTTGCAGTTTTAACTGTCACAACTCGCACGTGATTATCGCATCCCGGAAGAAGCTCTATAACTCGACCGAGGGGCCACTTCAACAGCGATGTGGTATCGCATTGGATTAAAACCAAATCATTAAGTTATATTCCTAATGGAGTCTTAATCCACTTTGTACGCTGTTCTAAAGTATTAAGATACTCGGTGGAATATCTTTTCCAAAAAGCGGCTACTAATTTTTGAATTAGCTGCCAGCGGTCCAATCTGTTCAATTTGAAATTAGGAAAATCAGGTGTTGGGATTATAGGAACCAAGTTTTTCAAGGTAACGAAGTTCGCCGGCGTGAGAGGTATTAAGTCGTTTGGATCTGACGACTGGGAATACAAAGGACGCCTGTTTATTACTGCCTCAATTTCACATATTGATGTGTACATTTTGTCATAGCAGAGTATTTGATCGCCAACCACACGAACTGGGTGTGTTTTGAAACTTTCCACGCCAGCCTCCGCTAAACCGTTAAAATGTGGTCATGTGGGGGGAGAGAACCTCCACTTTAGCGCAAGCTCTTCAGAAGCTTGTTTTGCCAGCTCAAGTAGCTGATTATACCCACCAACAAGGTTAGTCCCATTGTCGCTTTAGCGGAAAACCACCGAACCTCGCCTTGCAACAAATCGTCTAAAACAAGCAATGAAGCTCTCTGTGGTGATATCCACTGCCAGCTCTAAATGAACCGCCGCTGTTGATGTGCGTACATATACGCAAACGTAAGATTCGAATTTCTTTGTGATACCTCTGCCTCTTGAGGGCGTAATAAAAAAGGGACCGCAAAAATCCAACGCTAGGCTAGGCTAGGCAAATCCGCCATAGTAGAAGGGGTATACGTCTTAGGACGTGCTCTGCAACACTTTACATAACTACTAAGTGTTTTTTCGATGGCTCTTCTGGCCGAAATAATCCAAAATTGTTGCAAAAGTATATGATGCAAAGTTTTTAATCCTGGATGAAGATATTTTTTATGGAAATATCCTATTATGACCGCAGTAAGACGATGTGAACTAGGTAATAATAGTGGGTGTTTCACTGAAAATGATGAATCTGATGAGTTTCTCAGGCAACCGCCCGCCCTGAGAATCAAGGAAAACCGAGAGTTTGCGAAATGGTTTTGGAAGCAATTTATTTTGATTTATCATGGAAATGATATTGGAAAAAACTGTAGTTTGAACATGTTTCACGAGCCACATTAAGGCTCTCTGTAACTCGCCTAGAGTGGGTCTGCCGAAGTATTTTTCGCTGGTATGTTACGTACTTGAAAATTTGGAAAAAATCGAATACAGTAAGAAAGAATTTTTTGAATAGTAAACAAGTTAGAAAATCTTTCCAATAACGCATCTATTGGTTCAATTGCCTCGAAGACAATTTTTTTCTCTTTGCTGGATATGATCTCTGAACATGATTCGCCTAGTTGCTTAGAAAAAGATTTGTTATACCACTCGTCTCTAGAAAGAGGCAAAAAGGTGGTCCATTCCACCACAAATCATGACGCAATAAATTTGAGGGGTTTGTGCCTCTCGAAGCGACATCGGCTGGATTCAATGCGAATGGAATATAACGCCAAGATGAGTAGGGAACGATATCTTGTATGTGGCTAGCCCGATTTGCAACAAATGTCCCCCAACGACAAGGAGGTGAATTTAGCCAGGCCAGGACAACTTGGGAATCAGTCCAGGCAAATATTTTGGTAAACTCTATTTTTGACAATGAAACTGTTTTTCGAGGCGCAACACGACTTTTTGCGCAAAGCAGGGAAACTAAAATAGAGTCACTAGTTTCAATTCTTAGAAAAATGGCAGCCCCATAGCAAATTCCACTACTGTCACTGAAACCATGCAATTCGCACCTAGTATATGTATCTGCAAGGATATACCTAGGTAATGAAATTTCGGAAAGTTTAGGGAGATCTCACTTTAACTGCTGCCAGGAATCTGAAATAGGAGGAGGCAAGGGCGTTTCCCAATCAATTTGAGCTTTCCATATTTATTGCATAATGTTTTTTGCAGAAAGTATGACAGGACAAAGCAATCCTAAAGGGTCAAATGTTTACTAATATCAGAAAGGACAGTTCTTTTAGAAAACATGGATTTTCACTTGCCCTACACTGATATGAAAAGCAATCAGAATAAGGGTGCCATTACAGCCCTAAAACCTTTAAAAAATGAGACTCTGTTTTATAGAAGGACGAGGGCATTTGTCCGTCCGAACCTGGGACTTGTGCTAACAATTTCGGAGAATTACTCGCCAATTTGCGTAACTCGACACCTCCAAGTTGGAGTGAATCTATTAATTCCCTTTGAAGCAAAAGGACTTCAGTCAATGGAGGGCTTGTACCCAGGATGTCGTCTACGAAAGTTTGTGTCTTAATTACTTTGCTAGCTGATGGAAAACGATCTTTTTCGAGATCTGCTTACTCATTAAGAACTCTCATAGCCAGAAAAGGGCTTGAACTAAGACCAAGAGTAACTGTATTTAGCGTCTATTGTGACACGGGCTCGTTAGGCGAGAATCTCCACAATTTTTTTTAAAATGCCTATGTTCAGATGTGACTAGAATTTGTCGAAACATGCCAACGATATCAGTAATGAATACAACAGGATATAAACGGAAGATAATTAAAAGGAAACTTATATCTTGTTGAAGTTTGGGTCCTGCTAGTAAAGTGGAATTTAAGCTTATGCCTTTGTGCCCTTTCGAGCTTCCTTTCCACACAACTCTGAGCTTCGTACTCACTCTATCTGGCTTAAGCACGCAATGATGTGGTAAATAGCAAGATAAAAGTGGTGTTGGAGAGCTTGCAGATACTAAAGACATGTGATTGCTATTCAAATAGTTCTGCATGAAATTGCGATAGTCATTGTAAAGTTCTGGATTTTTTGTGAGCCGATGCTCCAACAGAAAATCTACGATGTGCATGTTCGTAGGTGTCACCCAAATCGGGTTCGCCATTTTTAAACGGTAAAGAAACGATCAATCTTCCCGTAGAGTCTCTAGAAACTGTACTTTTGAGAATCTCTTCGGCTTTTATATCCTCAGGGGAAGAAAAAGATTTTTGAGGGATCTGTTCGATTTCCCAAAACTTTGGAACTATCACTTCCAGCGGGAGTTCCGGAGTGGAAATAGAATGACAACTTGAAGTGTTAAATTTCGTAAATTGTGGAACTTCAATTTTCCCCAAAAGAATCCATTCAAAAACTGTCTCAATAGCTGAAGGTTGGCACATTTTACCACTTATTCGCCCTTCGCCAATAATTTTCCCCAATATTTCTACCCCGACTAATTAATCTATGGACCTAAAAATTAAATATTTTGTATTAGCTAACTGTAGCCCTTTTAGGTGATCCCATTGCCCTTCGTGTAAATCATAGAGGGGAAAATTGGACGATAACTTCGGAACTACAATAGCTTCAAAGCAAACGGTTGGGCCAAGAAGTTTTCAGGTTTAATTTTGCAACGAGTAATACCATTTGAGGAAATGGGAGACATTTGATTCAATCCATGAAAAACTGTGGAATAAGGGCGGCGAACTAGGCCTAATCTACGTAAGCATTTTTGACTGATGAAACAATCGGTACTCCCAGAGTCTAGCATGATACGAACGAGGTGATAACAACCATGACTGTCACAAATATCTGCTACCGCAGTAGCTAAGAGACTAGTGGTTTAGGAAGGTATTTTATTTTGTGCGGACAAGCACGTTATGTTGCAATGAGTTTGCGGTGTTTCGGTAAGAGGGGGAACAACCGTGGAATTTTGTTGTGAAGTGGGTTGTGGTATATCCTCTGAACTTTTGAAAATATGTACCGAAGTATGGTGTTTACCATTGCAACCGCTAACTCTGCACCGAAACTTTGAAGTACATGCTTGGGTCGCGTGACCATGATACAGACAATTTTGACATAACTTGTTATGCTTAACAAAATTATGCCTATCAACCGGAGATTTTTCTAGGAATTTGGAACACTTTGAAAGTCCATGAGATTCTTTACACAGATAGCAGGAAACCTTAGATGACTATATGTTGAAAACATGGGGTGGTATTGAAGTTTTTTGATAACTTTGGTTTTTAGAAAAACCTGAATCGGAAGAAAATTTCCCCAATTTTGGGACAGTAAGATGCTGCACGGATTCCAGTGCTTTACACCTATTTTCGAGAAATTCGTAGAATTGTTTGAAAGTTGGAATTTCCTCAGAACTGTATTGAATCTCGAAACTGGTTCGGAATTCTGTTGGAGTTTTTTCCAAAAGTAAATGAAAAAGAATAAAACTCCAAAAATTAACATCAAAATTAATTGACTTTCAAGTTTCCAAAGCCTCGAAGAATGTGTTAAGAAGATTTCTCATATCCTTTGATGTACTTTTTTTACAGGTGACACCCATAATTAAATTCATGGCATTGGTTGCCAAAAGAAGTTTATTTTGGTACCTATTAACCAATTTATCATAAGCCAAAATATAATTGGCATCAGGAATTTTGAAACTGCTAAGTAATCTCGGCGGTTGTCCCTCTAGGTAAGAAAGCAGATATTTTAGCTTAGAATCATTTGAAATTGAAGCATTGCTATGTACATTTTATTATACATATCGAAATATGTAGGCAAAAATTTTGAATCTCCATTGAATTTTGGAACATTCAAGGTGGTAAGTGACTCTGACATTGAAGTATTAGTACAGGGGGTGGCTGCTGATAACCGTGCTGCCTTCTGAATCGCTTCTTCGTCGTCCAGGGGTTTACAGATGCGATTGTTATACATTTTAGACTGGTAAAAATAAGATTCGGTGTCCTTACAGACCTTGTCTTCCTCAATAAAAGCATCGTTTTTTTCGATGATATTTATAATCTCGCTGTGGTATTCACAGAAAGTGTCAAATGCTCGATGTCAAATGGCGATATCCGTGGAGAATTTTATTGAAATTTTACAATTGCTTTTCTAATTTTGAAACTATCGCGGCTCGATTGACCATATATTTATGTGTAAGCACCAATGAAATTTGCTTCGGAAGAAGTTTGCGAACTGTAGATTTATTCGAAAAAAACTGTAATTTCTTAGCAATGTGGATCCCTTGATTTAGGCTATCACCATTTTCATTATTCACTTGAACGTCTCAGTATCTTTTCAATCACTTTAATGTTCAGTTTGTTATTTTATCACCAAATTTACTACTTTTAAATTGCCGTGTTTAACGGTCGCCGGCCAAACGTTGTCTGTCTTGTCCTTTTTAGCGTAAGCGCTACGCGATATGGGCACCCAATCGCATGAAACCATGTAAACAACCAAATTGGTCACTAGCTTCGCTAGTATGGACCCTATGGGCGACAGCTAAGTACATCTGTCCCCGGTGACAATCTTTCGGGCCTTCAGCTCACTTAGTCGGTGAGTGGGAGTGAGTTATTTCAGGTATTCGGGATGTTCTAAAAATAAAAGGGCGCCAGCCAGGTTTCTGCTCAGCCAAAATGTTCGTCCTATCCTAAACCTAGCAAATCAATAGGGAAGAATGAAGAAAACAGGTATCTAAACTTACCAACGTGTTTATTAACAAACCAAAAGTTTTTTTAAAAGACAGATACTGAAGCTTTCTTGTCAATTTCTGAAGATGCGCAAAAAAGGATGAAAAATTACTACGTTGAGAGCTAATAAGTGAAAAAAACTAGTTGAAAAATAAATGGGCTACACAGAGCTCCGTGTTATGAATAAAACATGTGAACTATTAAAAAAACGCAGATTGAAATATGTGAACTGATAAAAAACGAAAAGTTGAATATAACTGGGCTATACAAAACACCAGTTATCAGTTATACATGTGCTTACACTTAGCTAGGATATAACATACGTCATCAACGCAAAAAATAACAATAATACAGACCCTAATTCAGGGAATAGCTTTGGTACCAAGGCGATCTACTGTAACTCAGGTTGGATGTGATTCAATACGATGAGTTTTAAAAAATATATGTTATCCCCCATGTTATCCCCTCATCATCTTCTCATCCGGAAGAACGGTGATCGCCTCTTCACCCCGGTCCAGGCGGAACCAAATGGTTATGTACCCCAGAAAACTACTCCTCCAGAAAAAGGTAAGTATCCAAGAGAAAAGGTATCTCTCCAGGAAAGAGGTATATATCCGAAAAAAGATGGTATCCCTCCAGGAAAAGGTGAAAATCCAAAAAGGAAGGTATTCCTCCAGGAAAACCCTTAAATGTACAGATAACATCGAATTACTAAAATGTTATCATCAACGATGAAACTATTAATTGACTGAACCAGCTTAAGGCTATGTGTCCAGACTATATTATTATCAACACCAGATGTGTTGTTGAAATAAGATGAAAATAATAGCTAAAGTGAAATTGAATTTTTTCCCCAAAGAGTTATTATTTAATATACTGAAGTATTGCCTCTGCGGCATAGAAAAACTTTATTTACATATGGAACCAGAAAATGCTTCTTCCCTAGTGTTCTACTGATCGAGATGGAGTTTTACTTGAAAAACCTGAATTACTACTATGTGAATAAAATATATACAAAATCTAAGCGATAACTAAGAAATTAATCTTATGCATAGCAACTGAGTGACAAACTGAAAAATTACATTAATAAGCCAAGAATTATCTATTATGTGATCACACCTTACTGCAATATGTAGCGATGTGAAACAATGATACCCTTCATTTATTCAACTAAGAATATTGCAAGTACATGTGCCGATATCCTATAAGTAATATGCTGATCACTCTATGAAACAATATAAAAACTACTTGACATCTATACCTATACTTTGAGAATTAAACTCATGTGACGAATATCAAATATACAATCATAGATAGAACAGTTACAAAAAGTAGCTATAAAAGATAAATAGATATTTTTTTGTGGTTCAAAACGAAAAAATACCCCTGAAATGTACAAAAATATATACTACTTTACAACGAATTGAAATATAATAATAGTTACAAATTAATATATATATATATATATATATATATATATATATATATATATATATATATATATATATATATATATATATATAAGATCTCTTTTACAAACCTCTAATTGAGGGCCTAAACTTCCTCGAAACTCCTGCAATAGTCTCATCAAAAACGAGGATGGAAATAAGCTATCCAAATCCCGACTACCGTATGATTTCTGTCAAAAATCCTTTCTAAAAAAGGTCAGGCAGCGTGGTTTCCAAAACGGCCAATATCCACCAAATCTTCAAAAAATACAGCCACCAACAGCTTCCCGAATCAATTTACAACGTCTTGATTATTATCCACAGCTGGGTTGGTTTCAAATACCATAAATAAATCAAGATCTTACTAAAAACTGAAAATCATGCAGCCATCTAGAAGTTTGGATTAGAAAAGGAAGTCATCGATGCTCCATGCGCCAATAACACAAGTAACTTAACTTTTCCCTACAACGCAACTAGAGTAAGTTTTCCATTCAATAGCAAACCAGCTGACAGAAATTCGTCTTAACCACAGAACATAGAACCACAATCCGCTTAAAACATCGAACGAAAAGTCGAGTAAACTCAAAAGTATTAATAATAACAGCTCATCTACGAGCACATCGGAGAGGAAATCTACGACGTATCCATCATCGAGCAAATTGACAATTCAACATAACCAGACTTTACAACAACAACAATACAACGATTCTTATGAGTATTAGAAAATTACTTGAATTATTTCAAACAATAAGAGTACCATAGTACCCCCGCATATGTTGATGCACAAATCCAAAATCACCGGAATTATCATACAAATCAGATGTAATCAAACAGTTAACGTCTTATGGTTAACTGTTCATAATATATTCAAATGACAACCAAGTCTTAAACAGAAGTTTCTGAATGATATGGAAATACTTACTGAGGCTATGACATGGTATATACATATTTGATCATCAAATATACAACTATCTTGAGAGACAAGTATGTATAAAATAATCAACAAATATATGTTTTAATCTAACACTAGTAAAATGTTTTGGACAAAATCAAGGAGTCGACTACAATCGAACCCTGATAAGTTATAGCACTTATCAGCTAAAGCGAGCAGTTTTTTTGGACTACTGAGGCTAACACCCCAATATGATGGAACCAAAGCAAAAATCAGTAGTGCCACGGTCCCTCATATCTACAATAAAAACCACAAGAGAAAGAAAATAAACCCTTAATACCCATGAAATATACAGCAACAAAACTGATAAGAAAACTAATTACCGGACTTTTAAAAAGGTAGGCGCTCATTTAGTTTCTTATGATAACAAAACTTCACCCTCTTCACAGTCACCTAGCGACAAATATAAAATTGTAGTCATGGTGTGAAGACAGGGTTGGTTACAGCCCGCACCATTCGCTGGAAGGATGATGGCAGAGTTGTCCCTAAAACTCTGGGCTGACAAAAACGATTTCAAGTATGATATAAAGCAGGGTCGAACTCTGACTGTTTCAACCAGCTGTTTTTGATCAGCGCGGAAATTATTTTAAAATTAGAAAAAACTCAAATCGTTAGTGCATGAACACCGAGCATCTATCCAAAATTCACCTAGAAGTGTTGGAGCTATAGCTGTAAAATATGCTGGAATAATTTTTGAACACCAACAAGATCTCGCTCCAAACAAGAGAGGCTACTGCAAATAATACAAATAAATAAAAACAAGCGTTTTGTAAGTTTTGTGAGAGTTGTCTCTGTATGGAGCACTTAACGGCTTGTTTATTCAAATACATAATTTTTTTTTGTAAAAATTAAAACGTATTATCTGTGAGACAATTTTTATTAGTTGTTTTTTTAATTTTTTTATATTACTGTATTATGTTACAATTTTGGTGCTCATCATAAATTTCCAACATCTTTTTCTTCTCAAGTTGTTTATGTAGGTATGTAACAAAAATGATAACTAAATTGTGCATTTTATTTTGAAATTTAATTTTGCGGAAAATTATTAATGTAAAAAATGATTAAATGGCCTAAAACATCAAAAGCAAGTATAAAAAACATTGTTATAATAATATTCCTTTAAACCTCAGATGGTAATCAAAATTCCAGATTTTTAGTTTTTGGTTCTGGCAGGCCTCTCCCGTGGCAATATGTAATTGAGAACCGTTTTTTCAAAACTCGATAAGTACATTTTTACCGAAATTGAGTTATACATGGATTCTATAAAAAAATTCCTGCCGGACCTGCTGGTAGCGTCAGATTCATGAAAACGCGACAACTACAAGAGCTATAGCATAGCCAAAATTTTGCGGTTTTTCAAAATCCGATAACTACGCGGACTTTTTGAAAACTCGATAACTACACTGATATTTTAAAACTCGATCAGTAACGAACCTGTACCTATTATTTAAATGAATCATTTCTGTCGTTAGTGCAGTTTAAGCTTAGAGTGATCAGTGCTTCTCGTTACCACGTCTTTACGTGTTTTGTTTTTATTTTCAAAATATGGATGAAATGAATGAAGAATATAGTAAAAACGTAGGCTTTACGCAAAAGGGAAGAAAATTCCGTATTCCCAGAAACAACCGTGATCCAGGAAGATCAAAAATTACGCGCTATAAAAAAGAGAGGTTAGGTGAAGCGGACATCGCATGTAATCATTTCCAAGACAAGACAAAAGGCGTTGTTTGTAATGCAGGAGAACTGACAAGAAATGAAATACTTGGTAAGTACCATATTCTTAAATTTGCTTTTGAATGAAGATTTTCACAGACTGTTCAGCTTTTAGAAACATAATAAATAATGCAAATGACGCGAAAAAAATTGAGCAAGATAAAATATTGCTAAAGTTCATGCAAGTTGTTGTACCTAAGCGAAAAACTACAGATGAAACTAATGTGAGAAGAAACAGAAAATTTTAGGTCAAATACTCCATAAGAACTTCTAAGGGTAATGTTCCTGATTGTGCTGCTACTTTTCAAAAGATAACTGGTAAGTCAAAAAGTAATTTTTATTTTTTTGTTATTCCGAACTTGTCTCATGTTTTAGGTGCAAGTAAAGACAGACTGTCCGGTATTTCAAAACAATTTCTCGCCAGAGAACTATTGGTTGAGAAGCGGGGAGGTCGTGTACAAAAGCAGGTTGATAAAGATATTACTGAAGCAATAAAGTCACACATAAGCAGCTACAAATGCAGTGAAAGTCACTACTCGAGAGGAAAATACAGAAGAAGCTACCTACCACACATACAGAAAATGTACAACAAATTTTGTGACACAACAAATTTTAAATGTGTGGCTAAGTACAAGAAGATTTTTTATCAAAACTTTAACTTTGGCTTTGGAAATCCACATTCAGATACATGTTTCATCTGTATAGAGTTTCTGGTAAATATGAAAAGAACCAAGGTGTTAGAAGCAAGAAATGAACTCCGCATCAAGTATAGGTTTCATAAGATGAGAGCAAAGGCCTTTTTCAAATACATGAATACATTCCGGGAAAATACATTCAAAGTTTGTTTCGATTGCCAACAAAATCAGCCGTTGAGAAAATTGTCTGTTGCTGAAGTTTTTTATTCAGAAGTTTGGCTCTATAACCTAGCCATTGTACATCATCAACATAAAAAGCAATCCAAAGAATATACCAGCTTCTACGTTTGGTTGGAAACGCAGGGAGGTCGGGGCTGCAATGAGATAACTTCTGCTCTGTTAGATTATCTGAGCAAGCTTGAAAACAAATTGTCTGATGAACGCAAGAATGAGTTGATCTTGGTGTTGTTTTGAGACTCGTGTTCCTCCCAAAACAAGAACAGCACCATGTTGACAGTTCTTATCTACTTTTTGGAAAAGTCTACAGTTTTTAAGGAAATACGACATGTTTTTCCCATAAGAGGTCATAGTTTCATGCCTGCAGATAGGGTTTTTGGAAGAGTGGAGAAGGAATATCGAAGACGAGAAGAAATTTCAGGACCGAGGGAGTATCACGAGATTTTGAAAAACCATGGAACTGTCAATGTTTGGGGACAAGACTGGAATACATTTGATTAAAGTCGGTATCGCAGAATATTGTGAAGGATAAGCTACTTTTTAAAATAAGTGAACCTCGGGTCCTAACGTACCAGGAAAGAAATAAGACAGTGATTTGCAAAGTCCGCAATACGTATACTGGTCATGACATAGAAGTCAGCAGTTTTAAAAAAAGTGTCAAAAACGCAAATCAGATACAGCATCTCAGAAGCTTCCAGCAGTCAATCATGTAAGCGATCTTAAGAATGTCGATGTCAAAAAGCTGTTATGTGGCATTGAGCTGACTGATGGAGTATCGTCTTTTAGGCTTATTTCAGAATGAAATAGGGCTATTGAAGAGAGTAGCATGACGCGACTTCGGAAAAATGTCAATGCGGATTTTCGTTTTGGTATTCCTAGCTGCCAAAATCAGACTCCGTTCCAAAGTTTATATATATATATATATATATATATATATACGGGTGTTAAAAAAATGTCACGAAATGGAATGGTGAATAGTATGACCCAAAATAAGCAGAAAAGTCTTCATAAATATATGACCGCAAATTAACGGTTTCGGAGATACGGAACATTTTGTGTTTATAACAATTTTTTATTATGTATAAAAAAACAATGATATTTATGAACAATCAACAACAACATAGAGTTAAATGAGATGTTCAAAGTGCCCTCCCTCCAATCCAATGCAGCTACGACATCTCCTCCGCAAGGACTGTCGGATTCTTTCCAACACCCTCATTGGCTAGGATTCGATAACATTCCTGCTCTATTCGTTGCTGCAGCTCTTCGAGGTTATTGACAGGAGTGGCGTACATGAAATTTTTCAAGTGTCCCAAAAGAAAGAAGTCAAGGGGATTTAAATCAGGCGATCTTGCAGGCCATGGCACAGGTTCGCCCCTTCCTATCCATCTTCGACCAAAGGATCCGTCTAAATGTTCGGTCGACTCCGAAAAGCAAGTTTTTGAGAATGAAAAAAAATAATCAAAAATCAAAAAATGATTCAAAAACACAAAACACTCCGTATCTCTGAAACCATTCATTTGCGGACATATGTTTATTAAGACTTTTCTGCATATTTTGGCCCATACTACCCCCCGTTTTAATTTGTGACACTTTTTTTTAACCACCCATATCATCATCCTTACCGGGGTTCAACATAGTAACGCATGAAGATGAATTTATTTATTTCATTTTATAAAATGTTGCGACATTTTCACTTGGTGTTGTAATGCGGTTGGTTGACCTTCCGTTCACTCAATTCCTGTAAAACATTTCACAATTTACAATCTGTAGTTTACTATTTTACAACTTGATGGAGTCTAGTCTCACTTCGGAGTCTCCCTGATGATGAGGACAATCATCCTCAAAGGCTTGGACATTTTCCGCTAATAGTATACCTTTTCCATTTTCTTGCTGCAATTCCCCAATATTCACTAGTCTTATTCCTAACTAGTCAGCAAAGACTATCCTCCTTTTACTTATATATATATATATATATATATATATATATATATATATATATAAATGTGTTCACTAGTTTCATTATAAAAAAAAGTTGAAGGAGACGTGATTTTAATTAAACTATTTTAGACAGTATAGAGTAAGATCTTTTAAGGTCATATGCATACAATTTCTTCAATGATAAAATGGATACTTGTACTCAGTTGAAAAATGTTTCAAAAGTATGTGATGGAAAATCAAGCTTTATTCACACCAAACAAACCAATGATAAGAAATGAAAGGAAAGGGTACAAAAGAACTTTGCGTTAGGTATAAAAGCATTCGAAATATTTTTAATACTTTCACCGTGTCGCGCTTATTAGAACAATATTTTTAATGAACATTGTAATAAGCTTCTTTTATGCGAATAACAGAAACGTTTGTTTGATCATATTAATATAGACCAACACCAACCAATAGTTACACCCACCAAAGAAGCAGAAAGCTAAAAGGATGATTTATAGAATTATGTGAGAATGGTGATAATTTTTGAAAGTCTGACAGTAAATGACAGTTATTAAAATAGAAATGTATACAAACAACCCTTTGAAATTAAGTCGTGATGTGAGGATAGGAGTTTGTTGGAAAAGAGAATCGAGGTACTTGACATATTTTTGACGGTTAAGAAAAGAAAATTTTTGAGAAGATAAAAAAGACATATTAAGGCAGTTGAGACTTTTGAAATGTTGAAAAGTTGATTGCATTGGATTTAACTGGTTAATATAAGGAGTGATAATTTAAAATTAAAACATTGTAATTGACAATTCAGATAGATATTTTGGAATAATCGAAGAAATTTATATACATGTGGAGCACGTTTACAAGAATTGAAAGACAAAAGGGATTGATTTGAGGTCAGATTTATATACATATAGAGCACGTTTGTGGGAATTGGAGGACAGAAAAGATTAATTTGAAAAGAGATTTGTATTCATATAGAACACGTTTATAAGAGTTTGAAGACGGAAGAGATTGATTTGAGGAGAAATTTATATACATATAGAACACGTTTGTAATAATTGGAAGAAAGGAGACAATCACTTTAAAAGGTCTGGTTAATTGTTATCAAAATTCTCAATTAGTGTATATTGCAGAAGTTTTCGTTTTATCATAAGACATTGAATGTTTTTGTAGATCCTAAATTAGTATATTTTCTTATAAGGTAGTCTTAACATAGAAAAGGAAAATCCAGAAACAAAGATCTTTGTTTGGGAATACTAAGAAGCAGTTCCTGTATTTATAGTTTGGAAGGTAAGAGATTTTATTATAATTGCGATTAAATTTATATATATATATATATATATATATATATATATATATATAATGTGATAGTTCTATATAAAAAAAATAGATACAGGGTGCTTCTTAAATAGAGAATGGAGTTCGAATATTCGAGATCTTCTAATATTACTGACACAAATGTTGTGTTTGACTATCCTACTGAATTCTGTTATATTTTCTCATGTTTCATTCAACACCTTTGCTCTCATGTTTCACATCTTTTCTTGGTTGTACCGTACCGATGACGGCTAATGAGCTAGAAACATGCATGTCTGCGGTTACCACTCTTTTCAGTAGCCCCTTCTTCTATTTGCGTGCAATACCCACTAATCTATTCGTTGCTTATTGTTCATATGTCACGCACTATTCGTACATCTTCATCTTTATATATATATATATATATATGTTATATTCACAAATTCACGTTAAACTTTTTAAAAACAATTTTTATTGAGTTACACAGTTTTATGTTATATAAAAAAGAAGTAATAGGTTGAAATTATAATTGTAACTAACTATTTTACATAAAGTCAAAGAATTTATAGAATTTGTTAAATCAACGTCAGCGTTCATTTTCATGGAGAATTCGATGTAGCGTCGCTCCCATGAAAGTGCAGAAATCATTATTTTTCTGTAACATAATATTTGTGTTACTTAATGTGTTTATTTTATAAAAACGCAACGTAGCATCGTTCTCATGAAAATACGGAAATCGTAATCTGATGTTTGACATTGCGTAACATTACTTAAACATAAGCGTTTTTTCGTATATAACAACTCCCCCCTTAATTAAAATTGTTGTTTAATAAACAACAATTTTGAGAATAAAAACCAAAATACATAAAATATAAAATAGACAATACAATATATACAGAGATTTAAAGATTAAAAGGAAAATACGCAAAATACAAAAAATAAAAATATAAAGGTATACATTAAACCATGAAATTGTCAATTTTCGATTTCCACTTCCTCAGAGGCTTCAGTGTCAAGTTTGGGTCTTCTTTTTGCCAGAATGTTATGAATTTTGATAAAAACATCATTCGGTTGGTCCGGAACAGGCTTTCCTGGCGATTTGTTGAATTTAATATTTCTACACTTATAACAGGTGTAGAGGACGATCAAGGCAACGATGAGTGAGATCGTAGTATATGTGAACCACGAAATATTTTTCTCAACAAACGGTTTGTTTATGAGTTCATCCAAACTTTTTGAGTATTGGTCCAGTTTGTGTTTTGTCACTTGCAGATCATTCAAGTTAATGTTATTAAGATCTAGTGGTTCTATTTTGGGTACTTCTACTTTGTTTGGAATGTCTAGGCAACAGTTGTAATCAACCATTACGGGATGAAGTACATGAGGAATGTTTATAGTTTTTCTGGTACTAGCTTGTATTTTAGTAATGCCAACAAAAGCGGAGCATCCTGAGTATAGCTGTAAAATAGAATTTTCATTTACGGTTAATGTTTTCGTTTTTGTGTCTGGAAGACTTATGGTCACGTGTACCGGTTCGGCAATCGACACTAGCCACACGTTTTCTTCGAGTTTTTGCACATTATAACCTTGTCCGTTGACTACCGCACTTTTACAATTCGCAGGAAATGTCTTATATTGTCTTAACAAACGGGCTTCACATATCGCGTTATCGTCTATAGGGTACGCGTAAACATCGCGACACAACTTTTGATGCGTAGATAACTGTTTACACTTTTGTAAATCGTGGATTGGAATGTAGGATAAAGAATCATCATCTCGCGCTAAATATTTTTGTGAAAATGATAAAATGTGGTGAAATCCAGTTCTATTATCATAAATTGGTATTGGGTATAGGTGGAATAAAGTAAATACTTGTGGTTCAATCAAAGGTATTTTAAGAACGAAAACAAGATCTGAATTTGTTTGATATGCTTCGAGATCGATTATTTCCAAATACTGTGAAATTTCAGAATATTTTATTGGTAGCGGTAAACCTTTTCTTACTGTATTTTCTGATATTTTCTTAAGAGCAGTGATCAAATTTTCTGGTTCAATAATAGAAGTATGAATTATTTGAAGCTGTGCAAAAGTGATAGAGTTTAGAATATCATTAATAGTATTTTCAAGATACGAATAACTCTCCATTAGTTGTTCGCAAATTTCAAAGAAATTTAATTTGGCTTCGATAAGCGCAATTTCGTTTGTTGATTGTCGAATGGTGGTTTCAATTTTTTCTATATCTGAATTAAATATTTTCTCATTTAATTTTAATTGTCCCATGGTACTGTTGAGATTTGTTATGACTGAGCTTGTGATTGATATTTGATTTTTTAATAAGTTTTCTATCTGGTTTTGATCAGTTTTTAATTTATTAATGCAGTCCATATAATATTCACCGTCAGACGCATCGAGATTTCCGGTTATTGATTTAAATATGGTGCCAATACCATTAATTAACCCTCGTTTTTGTCTTTTAACATCGAAAGATATTTCACTGAATTTATCGCCAATAGATTTTGTAATTTGTTGCAATAATGCCAAATGTGATTTTACTTCGGATTGGAAGGACTTCATACTGGAGTAGTTTGAAGTAAAGGTATTTTGAATTGTGTCAAGAATTCTATTATTTCTTTCAAAAGTTTGTTTAAAAGCTGATTTATTTTTATGCACTAATAAAGTCCATTCGTCGTTCGAAACCATTATTTTGGTTTCGTCGTGGTAGTAGATTCCAACTGTATTGTTTATGGGTTCGATTTTATATTGACATGTTGCTGTTCCGATCAGCAGCAGAAACCTGAAAATAAGTTAATTTTCAACATAGGGTTTCATAAGATCGAAATTTATTTTTGATTTGTTATTTGTTTCTAAATTTAATACTGTTGCGGAATTTCTGTGTATCTCTAGTATTTCAAAAGGGCCATTAAACTTATTTTCTAACTTGTTTTTTATTTGAGTTTCTTTTACGTAAACTTTGTCACCTACTTCATAATTTGGTTTGTTTTCGGAGACATGTTTGTCAAATCGGTCTTTAGCTTTTTCTTTTTGCTTTATGGTTTTTTCTCTCGCTATTTTATAATAATAGGATATGCGGTTATTTAGATCTCTAATATATTTAGTAATTAATTCTTGTTCATTGTATAATTTTTCGGGAGGTCTACTGGACGTGTGTCCAAATACAAGTTCGTATGGTGTGAATCCGTGTGTTTTGTTTATAGAGTTATTATAAGCGATAATAGCAAATGGTAAAATACTGAAGGGGTGTTCATTGGGGTGGTCTGCTAAATTTAATCGAATCATTTCTAACAGAGTAGCATGTAATCTTTCTAGAGATCCGTTACTTTGCGGATGACCGACACTTGAATATGTTAACTTAATATCGAACATATTACAAAGGTCTTTCATTAACGCATTATTGAATTCGCGACCGGCATCGCAATGAATGCGAAGTGGTGCACCAAAATGCTGAAAATAAGCTAATAATGAAGTGACAACGGATTTGGCACTTTTATCTTCAAGCGGATATGCTTGAGAAAATTTTGTTAGTTCGTCTCTTATTGTAAGAGCGTAATTCTTTTGAGGTACCTCTAAAATATCAATATTAATACGTTCAAAAGGTGTTTTAGGCGTTTCAGTTATAACGAGGGGACTGTCCAAATTTTTGCGACATATTTTTGTCTCTTGGCATGCCCGGCATGACTTAATATAATTTTCGACATCTCGATTGAGGCCGGCCCAATTATATTTTTGTCGTATTCGCCTAATAGTTTCATTAATTCCGCGGTGAAGGTGGCTTTTGCCATTATGGAATTGATCTAAGATGATAGGTATTTGATTTTGTTCTGGCTCTTTAGTAATATTTTGACAAATAGTGAATTTTACGTCAACTTCCGAAAGTAGAAATGATAGTGTTTCTAGTATTGGAAGGTCAGGATTATTTTCGATAAAATATTTTTCTGAAGGTTTAAATAAATCTCGATTTCTGTAAATTGCAGCAAATAAGTATTCACTAATACTGTCTGGATCCCATGGTATAGCAATAATAAGGTATTTTCTATTTTTGACAGTTTTACTGCTAAGTACATTAATTTTTGCATAAGAAAAGTCGGGGTTTTCCTCAAATATATCCTCAATTATTTTTTCATGAAAATCTTGTAAATTGTTTTGTTGAAAAAAGGTTAAAATGTTTTTATTCTGTTTGTCTAGTAGATGATTATTGGAATATTCTATTTTAGAATAGTCAATCAGTGATTTTGTTTTATAAAGTTCCTCAAAAGACAAAAATTCTTCTGCAGCGACATCCCAGTCAATTTCAGGTTTATTTTCAGTTTGTTGGGATGGCCCTGCATCTTCAAGAGCGGGATAAATTGGGTAAGGTAAATATTTAAAGTTTCCTAATTTTGAACGAAATGAATCAAAGTCATTTATGTGGTTAATTTTTATTCGAGAAAGGGCATCGGCATTTTTATTGGATTTGCCAGATTTGAATTCAATTTGATAGTCGTATTCCTCTAATTTGAGGCGCCATCGTGCTAGACGACTACCGGGGTCTTTTATAGAGAATAACCAAGTAAGTGGGCGGTGGTCAGTTATAAGGGTAAATTTTCGGCCATATAAATAGGGTCTAAAGTGTTTAACTGCCCACACAATTGCCAAAAGTTCTCTCTCTATCGTAGAGTATTTGGTTTCTGCTTTGCACAATGTCCTGGACGCATAGGCTATCGGTAAATCCTTACCTATTGGGCCTTGTGACAAAACTGCACCGATTGCAAATGCGCTAGCATCGGTAGTTAAAAGAAATCGTTCTTCAAAGTTTGGGTATATCAATATCGGAGTAGAAGTAAGAGCATTTTTTAATTCTTGGAATGACTTTTGACATTCGGAGTCAAAATTAAATGGGACATCCTTTTGTAAAAGTTTTGTCATTGGTTTGGAAATTTTAGCGAAGTTCGGTATAAATCTTCTGTAGTAACCAGCGAGTCCCAAAAAGGATTTTATTTCCTTTTGGTTCGTAGGTTGAGGGAATTTTTGGACGCATTCAATTTTTGCCGGAAACGGCTTAACGCCATCTTCCGTGATTAAATGTCCAAGGTAGGCGACTTCTTTTCTCAAGAATTCACACTTGTCTGGCTGAAGTTTTAAGTTAGCTTTTTGAAGTCTCTTGAATACTTCCGTTAAGCGGGTAATATGTTCTTGAATTGTCGGTGAATAGACGATGATGTCGTCCATATAGACAAGACATCGCTCGTTTTGAATTCCAGCAAGGACATTGTCCATGACCCTCTGGAATGTTGAAGGTGCATTTTTTAGACCGTACGGCATTCTGAGGAATTCGAAATGTCCGTTTTCAACTGTGAAGGCGGTCTTTGGTATATCTTCAGGCATTATTTCAATTTGATGAAAGCCTGATGCAAGATCTAGTGTCGTGAAATATTGACACTTACCAAGCTGGTCCAATAAATCTCCAATGTTTGGTAACGGGTATTTGTCGTCTACGGTAACCTCATTCAGTTTTCTGTAGTCTACGACAACACGCAATTTTTGTTTACCTGATGCGTCGAGCTTCTTGGGCACAACCCACACGGGCGATGACCATGGGGAATTGCTGGGTTGTATAATGTTTTGTGAAAGCATTTTATTGATCTGATCTTTCACCTCTTGTTTGTGAATTAGGGGATAGCGATATGATTTTACATAAGTGGGCTTAGAATTTTGCGTATCTATGGAATGTTTTATTTCGTTGGTGAAAGTAAGTATGTCTCCTTCTAAATAAAAAATGTCAGAAAAATCATGACAAAGTTGGGAAATTAAGTCTCGTTCTTCTTCATTAAGATGATCAAGTCTTAGTTGATTTTTTAATTCCGATGTTCTGTCGGTGCACATTTCTTGGGTGGTTAGTTGAATATTATTTACATTATTTATTTCATATGGTTCTAAGTTAAGTTTTGAAAATGTTACAGTTTTAGGTATACAATTAACATTTAATACTGAAACAAAAAATTCTCCTTTTTCATTTATTTTAACTAATGCGTTTGGTAGTTTAACTTTCTCTACTTCTTGACCTACCAGTATAGCATCAGTATTAACTGAATCGCATTTTAGTTTAAATATTTGTTCAGTCCTAGGTTCAATGGAAATTGTATTTTTGTAAATTTGTGGAAATTGGTTTTCAATTGAAATATTGGTAGTTTCATTATCTGTTACTTTAAATAATGGTACAATCTTGAAATCAGTAATAAGTTGTTTATTTTTTAGATCAACTATACAATTAAAATGTTCCAAAAAATCCATGCCTAATAATCCATCAAAATTAATATCTAAATTACAAATGAATACTCTGTGTGGATCGTTAGGTTTAAATGGAATAAGGGTTGATTCGTTAACTCTTATTTTTTGGTTCGTTATACCTTGAATAATTACATTTTCAGGGGATCGATTTCTATAATTTTCGCAAGTTTTGGGTTTGAAAATTGATAATCCAGCACCTGTATCAATTAGAATTTTATAAGTGTTTGTTCTGTCTTTAATATAGTATAAGTTTTTAGAATTTACCGGTAAGGTATTTTTTACATGAACATCTGTTCGAGGCAGTCCGATTCTGGACTGTTCAAACTCATGGTTTGAATTTGTGAACTGAGGTCTGGGATCGACAAATTTGAAGTTTGGTCGTTTAGCGGATCTGGGGGTTTCGTTTGTAGAGGGCCTTGTCGAAAATCCTGATAATAATCATGATTTGGATTTAGGAGGTTATCAGAATCAAAGTTATAAACATTTTCATTATTATAATTAAAATTGTCTTGTTCGATATGGCTATAATCGAAAGTTTCGTCTTCATTCGTATTGCAAACTGGTATACCATTATCAGAGTTAGGATCACTATCAGCAGTATAATAGTTCTCCTCTATTTCACTATTAACAGTATAATAGTCAGGAGCACTGGGGTTAATTTCTTGGTAATATTCTTGATAATCAAGTGAATTATCGGAGTATTGTTCTTGATTTTCATAATAATTTTGACTATCATCTGTATAATAGTCATAACTGTTATGAGAGTGTTTGTTAAAATCACGATTTCGATTGAAATGAAAAGTTCTTTGTTGATTAAAATTTGTATTGGGTCGATTTCCCGGTGGTCCTTGAGGTCTAAAACTTGGATTTGGTCTAATTACAGATGGGCGATTTTGATTTTGTTGGTTATTTTGAAATTGTGGCCTTTGTTGAAAATTTTGGCCAGTTTGGTTATGTGAATTAGGAGTTTGATTTGGTCTAAAGGAACCCTGAGCTAAATTTTGAGATTGTCTTTGACGTGTGAGACACTCATTTATAGTATGTCCTATTCTGTGACAAAAATTACATTGTTTTGGTGAATTTTAGCTAAATCTACGAGTAGGTATATTATTTGTATTACGATTAGTCTGAGGTTTGTGGTTTTCATAGTATGTTAATTGAAGTTCTCTTCTGATTCGTGAAATAGCTGATAAAACACTTATTGGATTACTAGCTCTAACAATTTGACCGATTTTTGGATCTAAACCGGTTAATAAAGTATTTAAAGTTAATGATTCTATAAGACGTGTTTGTGCTACTTTTTGATCTATTGTTAAATGCTGTTGTTTACTTATAGCTGAATACATTTTTGCTTCCAGAGTTTGTAATCTCGAAACAAAAATTAAAGGCGATTCGTTTGGTAGTTGTTTCATTCTTTGAAGGTCTTGAATCAACGAATTTAAGTCGCGAGAATCTCCAAAGTGAGTATTTAATAATGTTTTAATTTCTTCCCAATTTGAAGGGTCGCGTGAATTAACTAATTCAGCGGCTCTTCCTTTAAGTTTGTTTTTAATATGAAGAGTTAAAAGTACTTTTTGGTCGTTGTCGGCCATTCTGTAAGCTGTTTTACAAGCATTTATAAAAGTATTTAAGAAAATTTGATTACCGTCATATTCCGGAATTATTGAAAATATTTCTGATAATCTGTAAGGTTCTAGATTCGACGCTTGATCGGTTTGAGCAACTGGAGTATTAGCATTGGCATTAGCGTTTGTTGCACTACGTGTTTCAGGCATTTTGCTTTTATATTAAAATGATTGTATTCAAAAAAAAGTAAATTATGACAGAAGTTGGTAAAAATAAAAAATAAATTGCAAAATATTAAATAAAATAAAACGAGATGATTCTTACGTAAATATTTTCATTCCTTCCTTGGCAGCTGAAATCCTTATCCGTGAGCTTTGCTACACCTGGTTAGCAGTTTGCGTGTTCCTGGTGCCGGAGAGACCGTCTGCTTCTTGAAGATCTGGAGCTGGTACTTGAAAATTCCTTAAAGGTTTAGGAACCACCACACTTAGTTAGGCAATCCTTGTTCTAAATGTGTTTAGGAATCCTACTGACTGCGCCACTGTTATATTCACAAATTCACGTTAAACTTTTTAAAAACAATTTTTATTGAGTTACACAGTTTTATGTTATATAAAAAAGAAGTAATAGGTTGAAATTATAATTGTAACTAACTATTTTACATAAAGTCAAAGAATTTATAGAATTTGTTAAATCAACGTCAGCGTTTATTTTCATGGAGAATTCGATGTAGCGTCGCTCCCATGAAAGTGCAGAAATCATTATTTTTCTGTAACATAATATTTGTGTTACTTAATGTGTTTATTTTATAAAAACGCAACGTAGCATCGTTCTCATGAAAATACGGAAATCGTAATCTGATGTTTGACATTGCGTAACATTACTTAAACATAAGCGTTTTTTCGTATATAACATATATATATATATATATATATATATATATATATATATATATATATATATATATATATATATATATATTAATACACATCCTCTATCTAAATTCTAAAGAAATGTAATACTAATGATACACACTGTATTATCAATAATTTTAAAGTTTCAATATACAAATAAATTTTGACATTTCAATTTCGGATGACATTAATGCAGAATATACTTTATAACGATTGAAAACAAGAATTCAGATGTCTCTGTTAGCAAAATTGCAATTATATTAAAAGAATGAAAATCTCTCTTTGTTATAGGAAAACGTGAATTTATATTTTTTTGAAAGAAAAGAATTTTTTGGTAACCAATGGAGAGGAGAATTGATGATATAAAAAGTTGAGGGAGTTGAATTTGATATCCCCACGAGGCAACATCGAAATAAGAGTTGCCTCAAATTTATTTAAAAATATCATAGTAATTTATATGACTATTATCTGATCATCAAATCCTGCATTGTAAAGCCAGTGCGCAACGAATTGCATCGATAAAGTGCGGGTGATTTCCCGATTTCTAGAAAGTTGTTCCTGAATTCTGGACACGGTTTAGAATACGAACGAGTTAACCAGTACATAGTTGGTGAGTCTAGTCCAGTTTATTTACATTATTTCTCGAGAATTAATGGGCCTTCATTAAAAATATTTCAAATTAGATGCATCTTGTGGTAATAAGTTCGATTGAAATTACAGTAACGTTACTCGAATAAAATTCAACGTCAAGCGAATATAATTTGGAATAGACAATTTAAACGGAAATTTGCGTATTTTGACATTGATATACATCGAGTATATAATCAAACATTTTGAACTCTGATAAATTATTTAGCGAGTAGATTTATAATTATAGGTTGTTTTAATTTTAAGGTTGTTAGAAAATTCTATCTTTGTTTCTGCGTTTATAATATTTTTGAAAAGTTCTAATCTCTTGTAATTTGTTATTTGATAATATATTATATAAATTGGAATTCCAATCACTCTTTGGTACTCATTTCATATAGGAAAACGTTAATTTATATTTGAAAAAAAAGAATTTTTTGGTAACCAAAGGAGAGGAGAATTATTGATATAGGAAGTTGAGGCAGTTGAATCTGATATCCCCACGAGGCAACATCGAAATAAGAGTTGCCTCAAATTTATTCAAAAATATCATAGTAATTTATATAAATATTATCAGATCATCAAATCCTGCATTGTAAAGCCAGTGCGTGTATAATTCGCAACGAATTGCCTCGATAAACTGCGGGTGATTTTCCGATTTCTAAATTATTGATTTAGAAAGTTGTTCCTGAATTCTGAACACGGTTTAGAATACGAACGAGTTAACCAGTACATAGTTGGTGATTGCTGTCCAGTTTATTTACATTATTTCTCGAGAATTAATAGGCCTTTATTAAAAATATTACTAATTAGATGCATCTTATGGTAATAAATTTGATTGAAATTACAGTAACGCTACTCAAATAAAATTCAACGTCAAGCGAAGATAATTTGGAATAGACAATTTAAACGGAAATTTGCGTGTTTTGACATTGACATTAAGGTTGATAATCAAACATATTGAACTTTAATAAATTATTGGGCGAGTAGATTTATAATTATGGGTTGTTTTAATTTTAAAGTTGATAGAAAATTCTATCTTTGTTTCTGCGTTTATAATATTTTTGAAAAGTTCTAATTTCTTGTAATTTGTTATTGGATAATATATTATATAAATTTGAATTCCAATCACTCTTTGGTACTCATTTCATATTCATTTCTCATTGTATTTGATAATTTTCAGGCTATAGAAATTTTGATATAATAAGTGACATTTGGTTAATTTCCTGACAGTAAAATCATATATGTCATAAGATAATTTAATTGTCTCGTAGTATTTTGAACAAACAGTTACTCTAGATTTGGAATAGCGTAATATGTAATTTGGAAAATTCTTTAAAAATTTATAAATTTGAATTATCATTTGGAATCTTTGATTCCTCCCTGAGATAAGAGTGAGTGAGTCGATTGTGGATTGAGTTATCTTTCACAATATAAAATGCAATATTCATCTGAGCCGGGGATATTAATTTGACAACTGCTGTCAAAAATTTCAATAGGTTATTTTCAGTGGTAAAGGCATATTCACAAGAGTGTAGTTACAATCATAAATTGTAACATCAACAAATTAAAAATCCATATAGATTAAATCATAATATAATTATTGAAATATCGGAATATAATAATTTGTCACCCAAACGCGGGGCAAATAATATTATTAAAGAACATAGAATATATAATAATTGTCACCCAAACGTGGGGCAAATAATATTAATAAAACATTATAATAAATTATAATTGGCGCCGCAAAGTGGGGCAAAAATATATTTATCATTATTATCATAAATAGAGAAAAATATTAGAACTTGACGCAGCAAATTCATTGACTATATAAAAAAATTGAATACCGACCATGGAAAGAAGAATGACATTAAGGGATGGTAAACAGGTACAAAAATCGATTAGGCCAAAATCTTGGACGAGTTCGTTAATGAGCCAAATCGCCCTAGTAAAAACAAAATGGCGGCTTGTCAAAAATCGTATTTCCGTTGTTTTTCATTTGACGCAAAAAAGTTAGTGAGCTTTATCGTAAACCTTAACACGTTATACAATGTTCGTATTCAACATTTTTCTCTAAATCAAACAATAAAACATTTATGTAAGAAAATTCACAAATTTACCACAATTTTTTTTGTTATTGATTTGATGCCAGAATGTTACTTTGGTTTTTTGTACATCTCAAAACATTCTATTACTTTTGTATCTAATTTTTTATTTTGGGTTTTATGCAATTATGTTACTGAAATAAGCCTGACCAATTGGTCCTGTGCCATTAGGATTTTTTTATTATGAAGTTGTGAAAGGAACTGCCCTTAGTGCTGACAATAATACTGATTTGGAAGTGTATGTGTGGAATAGTTTCAATGTTTCATAGAGTTATTTTTTATTTGAAAACTGTTATTTGCCTTTAAGATGGAAGTATTTACTTCAATTTTCATTACGTAAGTACTTACTTATCAAGTTTTCAAAAAACTGCGTATTCGTTTGTTTTTTGTTAACTTATAATAAAGTTGATATTACATAATGTTTCCTCATTTATTTGTTCCCTTTCATTATTACTTTCTTAATTAAATGTTTTCATTGGTCATTAAGTATTGTCGTGTTTACCAGATAAAAAACATGCTCTCCTGAAAATTCTTAATTTTGTAGTTATCGAATTTTAAAAAAAATGTCCTCAATTCTACTCCACCCGTGTGAAGGAGGGTTAAGCACTTTCCGCAGCAGTGATATTTTTTAGTTTTGACTGTTTAATACACATTTGCGATATTTCATGTGCCCTCCACACTACACTGTTTGGGAAAAATTATGCTCAACAATTTCCACCAATGTCTTTTTCCCTTTGATGCTTGACAAATCTTTGCAATCGTCTCTCGTGAATCAAAATACAGTTTACTTGAAGTTTGCTGCAATTAACAACAGATTTCCCTGTATACAAATTCATACAAAATCGGCTCCTTTCATGATGTTTTCATAACTACAATCTAGCTTTGCAGTTCATTCAAACTACAATCTCTCTAAGTAACAAACATGAAATTGTAATAACAAAATCACTCTTCGATATTTATCATCAGTTATCTCTAAATGCTTAAAATGTTCAGAAATGGTAGTGGGATATAGTTTAAATGGAAGTGCGTTGTTTGTTTTTGTGCAATTCACTTTTTCAAAGAGAATCCTCACGTAAAATATGCCCGGACAGCCTTGAGGTTACCTTTGATAACCCCACTAGATTCATGTCCCTAAATACAGGATCTGTGTAAAAAAGAAAAAGAGATATACGACTAAATAAAGAAATCCTTTTCCGTATATCCTTTACACGTCCTCAGAGCTTTTCCTGAAAGTAGAACATTTTGTTTTCAGCGAGGGCACTTCTGAAAGCTGGTCTCCATATTTCACCCCATTCCACCCTATTTATGTTTATACAAAATGAGAAGTAGTGCACCTGCTTAAGAAATGCGGAGAAAATCTTTCACAAAGGGTTTTCAGGATTTTACTCAGTTTGATTCGAAACAGAGACGGTCTCCGTAATGACCCACTTCCAGTAATCAGACAGTAATTACTTCAGGAATAATTACTCAACATTTCACTCAAGATTGTAAGGAGGAATTTTCTGCCGAACAATTAAATCTCGTGAATAATATTTCAATAGAAAACGAGCAACACATTATTGTCTATTTGGTTCAATACATTTGTGGGTATCCATATTTTTGACGCTTTTAAAGCTTCCAAATATTTGAATATATAATATAATTTTTAATCACACAATACAGAAAATTACATGATTGGAAGAAATTAATTCGAATAGGGAATTATGAATAAAAACATCGCAAAATGATATTAATTAATGAAATATCGCAAATGGAATAAACGGTTTCATAGATTAAAACTAACTTTTCCGCACTTAAATATTTACTACAAGAGACTGTATTGTGCTAACAAGACATAATTTCAAAAAGTGGCCGAAGTTTACGACGACGACGAAATACAAAATAATAAAAAACTCCAACTTTTTTTGGGGTGAACCAATACTTTTCTTGCATGCTAGATAGGGTTGGCGGAAAAGTAAAAATATAGTGATGTACTAATGGAAGAATATAATGATTTTCTCACTCAGCAAAAGAAGTAGGGAAGACTAGGGAGGGTTGATACGGTTAATCCTTGACATAGGAAATAGAAATAAGTTTTCATTCACTGAAATCGGTTTGTGCGGCCTTTTATAGCTAACTAAGTTGCTATTAATTGTAGGCAGTTAAAACATGTCAGTTTAGATTATGATAGGAGATAGCTGCTATTTTTTTTAAACTGTAAAGTGTATCAACCCTCCCATGGTAAGGGAGCTTTGATATGGTGTAAAGGAGGTTTGTTACAAAATAGATAAAAGTACTCATTATTAATTGACATTGTAAAATTTTTCAAATTTGACGGCAAATGATAATTTTCTTGTGGATCTGGCAGTCCCACCTACAAAAGCGATTCGGCGTTTTTGTGATTCACATCAGCTCGATGTTCGCCCCTGTCTAATTTTCCCTGTCATTGCAGTTCCTGGGTTGCAGGAGTCTTGGGGCGCTTAGACGGGCTGCGTACGTGTTCTATCTCGCTACACTTCTGGCATTTGATCTTTTTCGACTTCTTGTGTACCATACCTTTCAAAAAGTTGACGATCTGGTCAAGTCTATGATCGTCACCTTTTTCCTGCATAGTCCTACCTTTGCTGTATCCCGAAGCCATCGTGGCTGCTTGGTATTCAAGAGCAAAGGTTAATACATCTACCATGGTTTTGGAATGGGCTAATCTAAGTATCCTCTTGATATCGTGGTCACATAAGCCGCCAATAGAGGCCTGGATGCCCAGACATTCCATCATGTTCTTTGGTGCTGATGGATAAGCAAATCGAACTAGTAGGGCAATATCCAGATTATACTCTTAAAGGGTTTCGTAACGTTTCCGCCTTCGGTTCTTCAGCTTCAGCTTCGTGACCATATCGCATGTCCAACTTCTTCTTCAGCTGCTCGAAGTTATCCGTTTCTCCCAAAGGAATCGTATTTCCATCGAACGTTGGACCTTGACTCGGGTAAAACTGCCAATGTCTTCTTACTTAGGGTTTTTTTCTGGCTTGCAAGGTTTTGTTTGCTCGTTATTTTTTTCATCCGCTGGCTTGAGTTCCTGAATATGCCATCTTTCTTTCCAACTCCTTGATTTTGTCGTCCATCGTTGTCATCATATGCTCAATTTTCTCGTCCACGGTTGTCATATTATTCTCGATTTTCTCGTCCATCATTCTCAATTTCAGATGTTAGAGACGAAATTTCATTCTCAATGTCACCAGCAATGTCGTTTTCCACTAATAAGATATCGGCAAATATATCGTTCTTCAAAGCAGAATTATCAATTTTCACATTCGTTGAAATCTTCTCTTCCATGTTTGTTAGGTACCTTCTATTCCGGAAAATTATCGATTGCGGCTCCCAAAAACAATTGACCTCCCTGGAAATCTCTAGATGAGAATAATCACAAAAAAAATAATGAGAAATAGTTCTCAGAAACCCCTGCGCCTTCGTCAAAATTTTAACTTTCATATACAGAGTGCGCCATTAGTGTGACAAAGTTCGATATATCCATTATTATAGAAGATATGGAATAAAGTTATATACGAAAATTGTAGACATCTGCAAACTTCACATTTCAAAATTATTTTAATTTGTTGTGGGTGTTCCCTATCACCAGGGTGAAACAAACATACCTTCAGAGAGAAGTGAATGTGTGTCTACTTTGGAATATATTTTAATTCAAATCAATAATCAGCTTAGACAATCACTAAATTATGTACACAAACTATTGTTATCCAATACCACAGGTGATTGCATCTTGAACAGTAGTTTAGTTAACAGCCACCACAAGTTCCTAAAAAATTGAAGCTTTGATTAAACATATAATTAAGAATTAATATATTGTTTACATACCAGTATTGGATAGTGATAAAACCCATTAAGGTGTTTCTTTCAGTGCAATGTTTATATTTGAATGATGTTACTCTTCGTGAACAGTTCATACAACGATTACACAAAGTTTTAGAATGGCTTCAGACATAAAATAAATCATTGATTTTAATCTCTTGATTAGGTTGACGTTGACACTTCATATTTAACCAAACAGGTTGAGTACTAGGGTACCACATAAATCTGAAATTCACTAAGCCAGCTCGGTTGAGTTCGGAGTTCGTTATTTCTATTGGAGATATTCCATTAGTCAGCCGAAAATAAGGATGATTATCAGAACTTGATTGGCCGTTGAGCTATTCAAAAACTTGCAGTTTGTTTAGTTTCGTGTTAACTTGTCCAGTTTTGGAAATATCGAAAGGAAGTAACTGATTTTTTGGTTTTCGTTTGCTGGCATTCTTAAGAAGCTGTTCTCTGCCGTTGTAAATTGGTTAAAGAGGTTTTCCTGTCACAAGAAGGTGAGCGTACTAAACATTTTTCTTGAAATAGTACAGTCGTTGAGTGGTACATTACATTCAGATTCGCTGACCTATCAATTTTTGTTCATCGGTATCTGTTTCTTTTAACAAAAGTCTAATATTGAGGCAGCCATTTTGGACTTAACCACTTAGTATTCTTGAAGGACTAGAAGTCGTTATACCTAGACCTTGATTAGCCGCCTGAAGCCTTTGAGGGAGGAAGTCCCCGAGAAAACGGCGTGTTAAGCTATACACCACTCTGGAGTCGAGATTTCGCCATGTTTGTTCTCGTTGATGCACGTGTTCGCCGCAGTTCTAGATGTTATTTCTTCAAGATGGATGGAGTTCCGCAAAATAAATCTTTAGTTTGAGACATGAGTCTGAAGGTCTGAAGCCGTCTTCGAACTTGGGTGAGTTCATTCCAATTTAAAAAAAAAATCCACTGAAGAAGTGCACCGGCATATTTTTGCTACTATTTTATTACGTGATACTACATTTTTATTATAGTACAGTGATTTATTGGACTTTTCATAAATTGAATTCTTACCTTAATCATTAAATCTCCCAACGGAGGTGAAATTTGTTTTTTTTTTAATCTTTAATAACCTGTCATATTTTTTGGAGCAAGGCATATGCTATATGCGCCTCCGTGTCGATCTTGGTTGTTGTCCTGAAACTCGGGATCTTCCAATTGAAGGCACAAATGAGCGTTTGGTTTCCCTGCTGAAATCCGTTGTTTTGTGTTTTCCCGTGTTTCGATTAACATCTTTGCTCCCAAATTTCACATCCTTATTTGGTTATACCGTGCTGACGAGGCAAATGAGCCAGAAACATGCATGTCCGCGGTTCCTACTCTGTTTCAGTAGCCCCTTTTTGCGTGAATTACCCATGAATCTCTTTGTTGTTGTTGTCAACATATCACGCGATATTCCTACATTTTCTTTATATTTATATATATATATATATATATATATATATACGTGCCAGGTAGTGACAGTTATGAAACAAAGTAGTTGGGATGCGGTAAATATAGGGCTAAACAAGCAACTATTGTTTGACTAGATTAGCTTTCGGAAATAATTTATTTCCTATATCAGAACTTCTACAAATGAACAAAATTTGAATTAATAAAACTGAAAATCTGCTTAGAATACAAAATTACTCACCAAAATAAGTTTAACATGTATGCATCAAGTATATCAAGATTCACAGGAGCAAGAAAATTCATTGAACGAATAACCGAAATATCACGTTGAAAGTCGAGAACATTTGAAAACATTAAAACTGCAATATCAAGCAGAAATGTAACAATTATTAACAACCACAACAATCCAAACACAATTAAAAATGAATGGTTAGTACATTACCAAGGAGAAAGGCATCTATTTCAAGTCCATATCGGTTTTTTATCAAGAAACAAAAAGAAAACCCCATCATCTAATGAATTTGGTTAGTGAGCAAGTGGAGTGTCAATTATATTTATAAAGTAAGGATATAAATTGGTATTATAAAAGAATATGTGAGTGATGTAAAAACATCAATGTGAAAAATGAAAAACGATTTCAAAAAACTCAGCCATTCTACAAAGACAACAGATAGGTGTAAATTTTACTAAGTCCATCAAGATCAGACTTTTTGTTCAAACAATTATTTAAATTTTGGTCTATATCACACATCTCGAGATCAGACTTTTTGATCAAAGAGTTATTTAAATTTTTGTGTATATCACACATCTCGAGAGAATGTCTTTTATTATAATTTTTTCCTTTGTCAAGTACTTTAACATTACCAAACATCATACTATGTTTATCAACTATAACATACTCAGCCAAAGCACAAGACAGATTTGTAAGTACAACAACCTTTACACTGAAATCAAGTCAAGGTTGGGCATGGGCGAGGTTTCGAACCTTATTTAAAGCATTTCTGGTAGTGAATGTAATAATATATATATATATATATATATATATATATATATATATATATATATATATATATATATATATATATATATATATATATATATATTTATATATATATATATATAGGCCAGACCTGTAGATGTTTATCTGGGAGATTGACCTCACATAAGAGTGATGCAATACTGTGAAGCTGTCTTGCGCTTTGGCAGAGCATGTTATAGTTGATAAACATAGTATGATGTTTGATAATGTTGAAGTACTTGACAAAGAAAAAAATTATAATAAAAGAATTTTTCTCCAGATGTGTCATATACAGAAAAATTTAAATAACTGTTTGAACAAAAAGTCTGATCCTGATGGACTTAGTACAATTTACACCTATCTGTTGTCTTTGTAGAATGGCTGAGTTTTTTGAAATCGTTTTTCATTTTTCACATTGATGTTTTTACATCACTCACATATTCTTTTATAATACCAATTTATATCCTTACTTTATAAATATAATTGACACTCCACTTGCTCACTAACCAAATTCATTAGATGATGGGGTTTTCTTTTTGTTTCTTGATAAAAAACCGATATGGACTTGAAATAGATGCCTTTCTCCTTGGTAATGTACTAACCATTCATTTTTAATTGTGTTTGGATTGTTGTGGTTGTTAATAATTGTTACATTTCTGCTTGATATTGCAGTTTTAATGTTTTCAAATGTTCTCGACTTTCAACGTGATATTTCGGTTATTCGTTCAATGAATTTTCTTGCTCCTGTGAATCTTGATATACTTGATGCATACATGTTAAACTTATTTTGGTGAGTAATTTTGTATTCTAAGCAGATTTTCAGTTTTATTAATTCAAATTTTGTTCATTTGTAGAAGTTCTGATATAGGAAATAAATTATTTCCGAAAGCTAATCTAGTCAAACAATAGTTGCTTGTTTAGCCCTATATTTACCGCATCCCAACTACTTTGTTTCATAACTGTCACTACCTGGCACGTATATATATATATATATATATATATATATATATAAATATAAAGAAAATATAGGAATATCGCGTGATATGTTGACAACAACAACAAAGAGATTCATGGGTAATTCACGCAAAAAGGGGCTACTGAAACAGAGTAGGAACCGCGGACATGCATGTTTCTGGCTCATTTGCCTCGTCAGCACGGTATAACCAAATAAGGATGTGAAATTTGGGAGCAAAGATGTTAATCGAAACACGGGAAAACACAAAACAACGGATTTCAGCAGGGAAACCAAACGCTCATTTGTGCCTTCAGTTGGAAGATCCCGAGTTTCAGGACAACAACCAAGATCGACACGGAGGCGCATATAGCATATGCCTTGCTCCAAAAAATATCACGTTGAAAGTCGAGAACATTTGAAAACATTAAAACTGCAATATCAAGCAGAAATGTAACAATTATTAACAACCACAACAATCCAAACACAATTAAAAATGAATGGTTAGTACATTACCAAGGAGAAAGGCATCTATTTCAAGTCCATATCGGTTTTTTATCAAGAAACAAAAAGAAAACCCCATCATCTTGTTTGAACAAAAAGTCTGATCTTGATGGACTTAGTAAAATTTACACCTATCTGTTGTCTTTGTAGAATGGCTGAGTTTTTTTAATCGTTTTTCATTTTTCACATTGATGTTCTCACATCACTCTAATATTCTTCTATAATACCAATTTATTTCCTTACTGTATGAATATAAATATAATCGATACTCCACTTGCTGTTAAATTCACTAGATGATGGGGTCTTCTTTTTGTTTCTTGATAAAAAACCGATATGGACTTGAAATAAATGCCTTTCTCCTTAGATAATGTATTTAACATTCTTTTTAATTGTGTTTGAATTGTTGTGGTTATTAATAATTGTTACATTTCGGCTTGATATTGCAGTTTTAAGGTTTTTAAATGTTTTTGACTTTCAACGTGATATTTCGGTTATTCGTTCAATGAATGTTCTTGCTCCTGTGAATCTGGATGTACTAGATGCATGCATGTTAAACTTATTTTGGCGAATAATTTTGTATTCTAAGCAGATTTTCAGTTTCATTAATTCAAATTTTGTCCATTTGTAGATGTTCTGATGAAGGAAATAAATTATTTCCGAAAGCTGAACTAGTCAAAAAATAGTTGTTTAATTAGTCCAATATTGACCGCATCCCAACTACTTTGTTAACAGTTATATATAATGTAATAAGTATTGGTTGAAACAGTAATAATATAAATCAAATTCATATTTAGTATTAAGAAATAGATACATTTATAATTAAAAAATATCAAGACATAAAGATAATTTATATGTCATAATGTATATAAAATTTTATGAAATTAATAAATATTAAATGATGATGGATTCAAAGAAATATTTACTACTAGAGAATTTAAATAGTATAAACAATCAGAGCAAAAGATATTATAAAAGAATTTATGTTCATGAATATAAATATTTTTTTCAAATTATCATATAGATATGTCAAAACAAAACTAGACATTGCCATGTCGACATATAAAAGGAATTTGACTATCAGTAAAAGAGTAGTTCTATTGAAATTAGTTGAACAGTAAAACAGAACAGATACTTTTCGGGTAGAATTGACATTTATATATGTTTCCAAAAAAACTTCCTGAAGTGTAGCAATTGTGAAAATAGTTCGACATCTCCAGAAACAATGTTATTGGTGGAAAGTGGCATGACAAATATCGATTAAATGAAATTTCACAAAATTTATTGATAATTAGTGAGCTTAGAAACAATATATTGGCTGTTGATTAAAAAATTGACGATCAAATAGAAGCGTTGGGAGTTGGTTCTTGGCGTCGAAATAGTGAGGATGTGATGAGGAACTTTTCCCGAAATTTTAACAAATACAAATCCTAGAACACTTACATGTATTTGAAACTAGTTTTTCCCGTGAGAATATCCAAATTTCTCAACAAATCAAGCAGCTAGAACTTCGGAAGGCGTAGCCCTGAATCCAGACAGGATATATCCAGTATCCAGGCATCAGGTCAGTGCTTCTTTATATATTATTGGCCTATAATAAGAATAATAAATCTTGAGTATAAATTCAGTGACTATTTTCATGTATATATATAAGAATTCTTGCGTCGTTATGATCGATCTATAAAAAAGAAAAAAGACTTTATGTATTTTATTCACTAGACAAATTATAAATATTATTTCAAAAAAACTCCTATTCTATGATATAATAATGCTTGTACTCACGTATTTTCAAATCATATAAGAAAGATGCATCTTATTTCATTCGCATAATACGTCCATTTGTATATATAAATTTTGTAACTTATTTCTTCCAACAATCTATTAAGTGTATGTATATAATTTTCAACGTAAATTCTTTTATGAGAATCCATCAGCATTGTTATAACGACAATGATGCTATGTATTTAATATTCACGCATGTGCAGAGCTTCGTTAAGAAACGTTCGTTCCATCTCGAATATGTTCGTTGTTAGTTGGGTATGCGCATAAGATAGTGTATATTCGTTTTGATTCTGTGTTGGTAAATTCCATAGGCGTAACCATATTGATAAAAAAATATAATTAAATAAAAAATTTCATTATAAAATTAAATGATTGAGAATATTGTGTTTTGTGTTTCTTTTTATTGTGAATGAGCGAAATATATCTAAACAATGCCAGGACTCAAAGAGTAGAGAAAGTCTCATACTCCCGAACCAATATCATATAATAAATAATAACAATATATCATATAATTATAAACAACTGAGCTAGCCACACAAATTCAATAAATAATTAAATATCTATCTAAACAATTAGAATTATAAATAAAATATTAAAATATATTTTCATATATATATATATATATATATATATATATATATATTTGTCAATTTGAATAAACCGTTCACTAGATGTGAACATAAATACAACTGTATTTAGGGGTTCTTATTTACATTTAATCCACCTACCAAATAGTTTTTATTTTCTTATCATAAATAGTTAATTATATATGGTTACGAATTTACTTGATTAAAAAACCATATAGTAAAGTTTTGTTTTTTATTAGTATTATTTTTTTCTACAAAATTCAGTTGAATTGAGCCAAGAAAGTAGCTAGCGTGAGTAATTTCTTTTTTCTGAAATATTACCAAAAAATAAGTGGCGCCCTATTCCTGTCAATTATTGTGACACGTAGGATCCTACGACCACTGCTCACCAGACGAAGAGCCACCTGAGCCTTGTAACTTCGAAACAAGTTATACTTTTGTTGACTGAGACACCCTATATATCATTTCAGATTTAGATTGGGCTCACCTCCCCCATACATATAATGTAGGGATTCATATAAGTATATAGGGTATTTCAGAAGTTATGCCCAATTGTACGTGAAAATCATTGTGAGTTCAATGCCTTATATAGTTCAAACGAACCAATTTGACGTCAATATTTTGCAGTCATAACATATGGATATTGGTCTTGTTTCATGACACAGTGCCATTTTTTTGATATTACAACATATGAATACAGGGCGAGCCAAGAGTCGAACACATAATGTTCTCTATTTTTTCAATTGAATCACCCTGTATTTCCGTTCAAAAAGTGAAAATGCACCCTACAAACTTTCATTTTTATTATGCTATACCTAAAATCATCAATTTCTGAGATATTGTCAATTCGATAACAAAGAGTTAAAAAAATCATTTATTGAAAAAGTAAGATATAGAAAAATGAAAGTAAGACAAATTCTTTTACAAAAATAACAAAACATCAGTCAAATGTGAACTGTAAATTGATTCTATACCAAATGTTCGAAATTACCACCCAAAACGTCAATACAACATTGCAGTCGATCTTCAAAAGATCAACTTATATTTCCCAACATTTCTACAAAAATACTCTGAAATACTTTTCGTTTTCTTTCCTTCATATCGTTCTGTGTGGTTGGCGGTATTTGATAAACACGGTTTTTCACGTAACCCCACATGAAAATGTTAATTTTAGTCAAGTCTGCTATCGAGGTGGCAATTCTTCCTACCCATCTGACGGGAAAATGGGTATTCAGATAATTGAGAATTGAAGCAGTGTGATGTACTGGATCTCCATCGTGTAAAATCCACATTATTTGCCGAATGTTGAGCGGAACATTTTTCAACCATAATGATAAACGATTTTCTAGAAAGTCTAAATAAACGACCATTCACTCTTCCATCGAAGAAATGTGGTCTAGTTACGTGGTCTCCAATTATACCACAACAAACATTCAGAAACCACTAAGTTTGACTTCAAGTTGATAAAAAATAGGAATTATTTGTGGAATGGTAATGGAAATTATGTCTATTCATGGTACCATTCTTATGAAACGTTGCTCCATCTTCAAAAAGGACAAAATCAACGAAATCGATCTGACTATGTATTTGTTGTTGAGCCCACTCGCAAAAAGAAACTCTTCACGAAAGTCATCGTCGAGTAATTCTTGACATAACTGAATGCGGTATGGATGCAGCATACAATTAAATTAATTTTCCTCAGTTAGTGCAGTTTTTGTTTTTCATGTTTTTCATAAAGTACTGAACCTATACGGTTGAAACGATCCATCAACCTTTTCAACGTTCTTTTTGTGGGTTGTCTTTGTGCAGTATATCTCTCATGGTAAATTCTTATTGATAATAAACAATTCCTACTACCTTCTACCAATACCCAAACCATGTCTGTAAATTCTTCAACGGGAAAGTTCATTGTGTAGAAGAAGGAATGCATATATTAAAATAATTTGACCGGCAAAACTTCGTACAGCCTTGGATACAATTTACTTATTCTCGAAAATCCATACAGAAGACCTAAAAAGAAAACTGGTGATTCATACAGTATAGGATTTTAATAGAGATTCGGAAATTGATCCAAGCGAGTACAAAACTAATTTAGTGTTTATATAGCACATTTTGAAATCATACCTAGGATTCTATTAATCATTAAGCTCGAAATTCACTTATCAATACGACTTGAGACTCTCTCGCTGCAACATGTATAAGAACGCCAGCCTCCGTTTTCGTCTGATGTTTCGAGATATCTTGGCACGCTTTCAGAGCGTGAACATCAAGTTTATTCACTGGTCTGAACACATGGACCTACTCTCATTACAACGAGCTCTAGAGCAGTGCTCCGCAACCGGTGTGCCGCGGCACACTGGTGTGCCGTAAGCCGACTTGAGGTGTGCCGCTCTTTCAGACAATACGAATCAGATTCGTATTGTAGCGAGACCCGCGAAAAATGAAGCAATCTGACAACAGCGCCGATGGTAAACGTCTATTCGTCTATCGGCGCGGCGCGGCGGCTTGATTCTCGAAGGCGACTAAACTAGAAAGATCCGTGCCGTTCGAGGCGCGACTCGATGTTTTCCTGAACATCGCCGCTGCCTATATAAGCGCGCCTGTCGTCGCTCAGAGACTCAGAGAGAGTCGAATTGTCAAGTGAATCAGATAAATACGCGGGCAAACAAATAAATCGTAGAGTGAAATAAATAGTGAATTGCTATATAAATAAATTCTTGTGCCTTATAAATAAGTGAATATAAATTAGTTATAATTAGTTAAGTGTTATTTTTAGAGTTCCTGTTTTCTTTTTTACGTTGTCGGCCATATTGTGTCTGAATGAATTAAATTAAACTGGACTAAGTTTTGTTGCAGTATCTACTTTTATAAATAACTATAGTGCTTCAAATATGGATAAATTTTTGCTGAAATCACGAGCAGATGACGAAGAACCTAGCACAAGCTCCAGCATAAGTTCTGCAAAAAGAGCAAAAAAGGTGCTGAAAAGGAAGTACAATCAAGACTACCTTCGATATGGTTTCACTTGGTGTGGCGACGAAGCGGCTCCAAAGCCTGAATGCGTCATTTGCGGTGAACAGTTGTCAAATGAAGCAATGGTACCCAGCAAACTAAACCGTCATTTGATCACAAATCATCCCAGTTGCGTCAAAAAAGACATTCAATTTTTCCAACGGCGCTTGGATAAAAATAAGAAACAAAAGCAGTTTATGAAATCGGCGGTTACGGTTTCTGAAAAGGCATTAGAAGCAAGCTACCTTGTTGCAAAATTAATTGCACAACAAAAAAAACCGCACACTATCGGTGAAACGCTTATTTAACCAGCATGCATGGAAATTGTTAGACTTATGCTTGGGCCAAACGAAGTTAAGGACGTGAGTAAAGTTTCTTTGTCGGCCGATACTGTTAAAAGACGTATCCAAGATATGTCAAGTGATATTTTGGGAACACTAATTAAAAAAATCATTTCGGCTGGAATTTTTGCGCTTCAAATCGACGAATCAACCGATATTAAAAATAAAGCACAACTGATGGCTATTGTACGTTTCGTTGACGAGGACTCTATTAAAGAACATTATTTATTTTGTAAGGAGGTTCCAGAGAGAACTACCGGTGAACAAATTTTCCAAGTAACTGATAATTTTTTTAAAATACATAATATTCAGTGGATCAATTGCGTTGCTATTTGTACAGATGGTGCTGCTGCAATGATGGGCAGTAAGAAAGGTTTTGTATCTTGTGTAAAACAAAAAAATCCGTCAATACAAATTACACATTGCTGCATACATCGAGAAGCATTGCTGGTCAAAAATTTGCCCGAACAGCTTTCGATCACAATGAATGAATGTATTAAGATCATAAACATAATTAAATCGAGAGCCTTAAATTCGCGAATCTTTGGAATACTCTGTGAAGAAATGGGAAGCAAACATGAATCCTTACTGTTTTATACAGAAGTTCGTTGGTTAACCCGGGGAAAAGTTTCAGCTCGACTGTTTGAACTTCGCTACGAAGTGCGTGAGTTTCTTTCAAGTCAAGATATGTACGATCTATGCCAGCACCTCCATGATGAATACTGGATAGCCAAACTTGCATACATGGCTGATATATTCGAACATCTGAATGAACTTAATAAAAAAATGCAAGGACGGAATGAAAATATATTGACGTGCTCCGATAAATTACAAGGGTTCAAAAAGGAACTTGAACTTTGGCAGGAACAGTTGCAAAAAGGATGTCTAGAAATGTATCACAGGACCAACCACAGTACGATCGAAAACAAGCAGTTGATTGTGGATTTGGCCCAACAACATTTAAGTATGCTTCAACAAAAATTTGAATACTATTTCCATTCTATCAACACGGAACAATACAATTGGATTCGAAATCCTTTCGCAACCAATGCAATAAGTTCCACGGAAGCACTGCCATTGCAAACTCGAGAGGAGTTCACAGGATTAAGTAATGATATGACCCTAAAACTTAAATTCGACGAAGGTCCGTTAGATGTTTTCTGGATTTCCATCAAGACAGAATATCCACGCATCTCCGACAAGGCCATCTTCACACTACTTCCGTTTTCCACAACATATTTATGTGAGCAAAGTTTTTCAACGCTTGTATTAATTAAAAATGATAAACGGTCATGCTTAAAAGATCTTGACCAAGAAATAAGAGTTGCGCTGTCTAAAATTGAGCCGAATATAAAACTTTTGTGTTCAACGAAGCAAGCGCAGGTATCACAATAATCAGTCATCATCATGTCAAAATATTTATTACTATTGACGTGTCAACAGAAGTAAATTTAGTATACCTACCTGTCCTACCTAGTATTTAGTATAGTTCTCATGTATGTACCTATTTGTATTTTTCATTCTATCTGAGTAATAAAAAAAATAGAAAAAAAATATGTATTATGTCCTGAGTGAAAATTTTGATGCCCCAAATCTGAAAGGGGCTTCTTCACATTTTAAAACAATAAAAAAAACTAAGGTAGTTTGGACATCCATAAATAATTAGTATACATGGAGTGAACTGACCCCCGACCTAGCTACGCCACTGCTATAAATATATTTTAGATTTTGGTGTGCCACGAATTTCTAGGGAGCAGTTTGGTGTGCCTCAGATGAGGAAAGGTTGCGGATCACTGCTCTAGAGAGTCAAATTTCGACTTCACGACGTTTTATTCCACATATTTCAATCGCGCTCACATCGTTGTTGAACGCTCACTTACACTTGTAACAGTGATGAAATTTATGTTGTTCATCTTTTGCTTCCCGCTAATTAATATTGCGTTCTCGAATAATATGTCCGTGACAGAATTTTTTTTTCACTGGTAATTAATTGAAGACTACAAACAGACAAAATTCACTTTCTTTTGACGGAACTTCAAACAGTACGTTTCTCTCATGTTCATATTGTCATTATTTTTTATATTTATGTGTTAAGAGTTTACTTGTTCTCCCGTAAATAAACATACCAATAGAAATAATCAATGTATCTTATCAGACTATTCCATAATCGTACAATAGAGAGAGATATCATAATAATAATTCTCATATTATTTGATTGAACGACCTAGAATGACAAAATGATATCAGATCCCAAGATATTTTTTTTAATCTGCTACCAAATCTAATTATATTCTATGATCTAATTATTTATATTCAGATAATGTCCCGTTGAGCTACACCCTCTGATTCTAGAATGACAGTAAATAATCTCTTTTCTCCGCGTTTGGTAAAACACACCCATCACAATTTTAAGAAAAACGTTGGAAACTCGGAAACTTGAAACGTGTCAGAAAATAGCTCAGAAATTATATATTATCTTTTTCGTTTGTCGAAGTTAGGTTGTTGAGAGATTCTCTTGAAAAAATTCAAAATAAGGTTTCTTTTATTGGGTTCGTTCGTTTACTTGTTATTTTGGATGCAATACAGTGCCATGTTTTTTCTTAAGGGTTCCAAGAATTTAGAAAAAAATACCTGATCATAATCTAGCTCTCGTTGAATATTTTATCAATAGAAGAACAACAGAATCCAAATTAAGAGTTTGGTCCTGATACCATATTGGTGTGTTGATATCAGCTTCTATTATTTTATCAATTTAGTAGTGAAAATTTATTCAAATTTGTATTCAGTTTTTGTAAGTGTACTAACAACTTTGAGGAAAACCAGGGAGTTATGTTTTTCTTCCCCATAATTGGATGACATATTCAAATCTATACAGAAACACAATCAGATAGGATAGTTTTTAATTATCTTATCGCTTGAGCAGCCGGTTTTTACAGCCGGACTGTTCAATAGCGAACAGGACCGCATTTGAACAAATGTCCATTAAATATATCTTCAGAATCTTGAACGTAGAAACGATTGAGACTTCCGACTACAGAAATACTCAAACTATAACTCATCCCATCTGTCAACCTACCTACTCACAAGTAGCATCTAAGAAATGTTACCCATCAAAAGCACTGACCCTCATATTTTCATCTTTAGAGGCAGTGAAATTAGAAGAATATGTATATGCACTAGGCCCTTAAGGTCAACAAAAAAATATATCATATGCATCAAATATTTCAAACAACCGAATTTGCATATACTTATAACGTGAATCTACTTCAAAAGAATATTTAACAAAAGATGATTGAATATCTATAAATAACGAAATTATGTAAGCAAGAAGATTTATTACCCCATCAAGTCGTATTTGACTATCAAATGTTTATCCCTCTATTCTCGATGAGACTCTAGAGGCAGAATTAAAAAATATGGGCTTCAATTTGCTATAACCTGTAAGTTCTGTAAGAGCCTATTTCTAAAACAGAATATGGCCATATCGGTAGTTTCCGACGTCAAGTATACTCGAGACCTCTACAAGACGACGCATATATGCCAGATTCATTCCTAGTCACTCATGAGAACATATTCCACCGTATCTTCTTGTCCATCGACGAAATGTCCTGATTTAAAAAATGAAACAGCTTGATCACATAGCATCTCAATGCACAATAATCTCCACTACTCCAATTGAATCGCATGCCCTAAATACTGATACTCATAGCACCATTTCATCAACATTGCCACCAGAATCTGAAACATTACCAAATTCTCAGGAAGATAGTATTGTATCACATCCAACTCCTCCTCTCATCCAATTAAACAAATATCTGTACTACTCACTTCGAATCAAGTTGAAAGCAAATTCTCAGATCGACAATCCCCAGAAATTGACAATAACACAGAACCTCAAATTGCAAAACCCGTTACTCAGTCTCTCAAAAAAAACCACACAAGAACTACATAAGCCCACTAAGTCTCTTATCGAAAATCACGACTCTCGTTTTCCTCTTAATTTCTACGAACTCATCGATCTATTTGATAACTGCTATGGTACACCCAATCCCAAATTGATTGCCCAAAATTGACTTGCCAGCACTATGTAAAATGCTTGAAGAAATATATCCACATCTTTCTGATTGCGGTATTAAAACCAGATGTACTAAAATTCGGAAAAATGCAAGCATACTTGTAATCCTCAAACTACTGACCCTGAACGCGATTCATCGCAGGAAACTTATTGAAAATCAAATATTGTATTATTGTTTTTTTTTCATCGCGTACAATAATATAGTACAGTGGAACATCAACGGCGTATACTCATATCTAGAAGTTATAAATTTTAATATCAGAGCAGAACCCATGAATATTAGGTTTACAAGAAATAAATTCCACAGATAATAAGACACCTAAGAACTTCAACTGCTTTTTTCGGAATAGAAAAAATTGGGGACGAACCAGCGGCGGCGTATCAATTTCTGTTAAAAAAGACATAGAATTATGTTTTATTCCATTAGTAACTCATTTAGAAACAATTGTAGTTCGCATACAATGGATAATGAAATTAAATATATGTAACATATATCTTCCTTCCAGTAAGGATATTAACATTGAGAGCTTAACCAATCTTACTGATCAGATTCCTCTTCCTAAACGTGCATACGATACAGCTTTGAAGCATAACATTTTATTAAAATTAGACGATTGGGGAATGAATGGAAATATGCTTGCGTTTATTAAAAACAATTTATATAAACGATCATATCGTGTGAAATTGAACAGGAATTTCTCGAATAACAAAGAACTAGAAAATAGCACCCCTCAAGGCTCGATAATAAAAATAACACTTTCTTTAATCGCAATGAACGATATTTTAAATAATCTTGAAAGGCCATTGAAGGGAAAATTATGCGCAAATGATTTAGTTTTCATATATTAAGGGTAAAAATATAAACTACATGACGTATATCATGGAGCAACATATTCGACATCTTGAAATTCGCTCTGAGTCTACAGAATTCCAATTCTCCATTCCAATTAACCCATTTTTATTCAACCCTATACTCAAGTTATACAACAATAATTTGAATTTTTGTGATCATATGGGATAACAAACTGATTTGGACAACTCACACTAACGACCTGATTCATAAGACTCACAAAAGTTCTAATGTGCTCAAAATACTTCTGATAGGAATTAGGGCGCTGATTCAACATCTTTAGTACATATATATCGATCACTAATTAGATCACGTTTTGGTTATGGATGCGTAGCCTACTCGTCAGCCAAAAAAAACAGTACTGAATCTTTTAAAGCCAGTCCAAAATACTGCGATTAGAATTTGCCTGAGTGCATTTCATTTAAGCCCCTCCGAGAGCCTTCTCAGTGAAGTCTCCGATACTCCCCTCCACATCCGACGGATTTACCTTAGCCTCTAGTAGGTGATCGGTATATCTGCGAATCACAATCACCCAGTTTATGACAACCAATCGTTATTCGGCTGACTATAAAAAGAGGAAAAGAACAGATCCACCACTTTATGAAAAAATTAACAGATCCCTCAACCTTCTAAATATATCTACTCCTCCAATCACTCATCAATCTATTCCCTCCCCTCCTCCACGGATAATAAAACTACCAATATGCGATACATCGTTGACAAGTTTTGATAAAAACGAAACAAACCATACCCTAATTAGAGGAAAATTCCATGAGGAAATATATTATTTCCAACAATATACCTGTATTCTCACAGTATGAGCAATATATGGTTTAGAAGTTAAGTAAGGTATGAAAAATACGTTACTTTTCATAGCAGTTGTAGAAAAAATTATATACATGGTGACGTGATCTCCGGCGTGGTATTGATAGCAGCCGCTTGCTCTACGTCTTAAGGCCTCGGAAAGTCACTTCTGTCACATTTGAAACCTTACACTTTCTCGGGCGCCAGATTTTTAACGTGGTTGTCTCCACGGCCCCTTGACTTCACTCGTCGAGAGTTCCAGGTAGCCTCAGATGGAGGTGCGGTAAATTTCAGGTGTCTATTGTCGTCAAAATCCGGGAGGTTATTGCTCAATATAGAAACGTTCTCGGTAGTCCTGAAATAAAATATTATTATCCTGATCCACACTCCAGGAAGCTAAAATTCGTGCAGCCAAACAACTACTCTACCATAAGGAGGTGCTAATCTATAGTAGGTCAATAAAACACAAAGTTTTATTTAGGTTTTATTATAATTGTATTTTTTACCAAGCCGTTACATATATATAAAAAAAATCCCAATGGCACAGGACCAATTGGACAGGCTTATTTCAGTAACATGTTTGCATAAAACCCAAAATAAAAAATTAGATACAAAAGTAATAGAATGTTCTGAGATGTACAAAAAACCAAAGTAACATTCTGGCATCAAATCAAAAACAAAAAAATAAAAAACATTTCTGGCAAATTTGTGAATTTTCTTGAATAAATGTTTTAATGTACGATTTAGAGGAAAATGTTGGAAACAAAAGTTGTAGAACGTGTTAAGGTCTATAAAAAAGCTCAGTAACTTTTTTGCGTCAAATGAAAAACGAAGGAAATACGATTTTTTTTTCAACTTTGACAGGCCGCCTTTTTGTTTTTACTCGGCCGATTTGGCTCATTAACGAACTCGTTCAAGATTTTGTCCCAACCGATTTTTGTAGCGAGTTTGGTTTCGATCCGTCAAAAAATACGCCCTCTATCGTGCTTACAAATTCCGCTATAATTTGTGAATTTTCTTAAATAAATGTTTTAATGTACGATTTAGAGAAAAATGTTAGATACAAAAAATGTAGAACGTGTCAAGGTCTATGAAAAAGCTCAGTAACTTTTGTGCGTCAAATGAAACACGAAGGAAATACGATTTTTTTTCAACTTTGACAGGCCGCCATTTTGTTTTTACTGGGCTGATTTGGCTCATCAACGAACTCGTCCAAGATTTTAGCATAAACAATTTTTGTAGCGAGTTTGGTTTCGATCCGTCAAAAAATACGCCCTCTATCGTGCTTACAAATTCCGTTATAACACATAAATATATATATATATATATATATATATATATATATATATATATATATATATATATATATATATATATATATATATATGTATATATATATATATATATATATATATATAGGATTATTTTTTGTGGGTTTGTGGCAATGATACCAAGTGTACTCTTTTAAATATTTATTCTACGAGCTTTCGAATACAATCGTATTCATTTTCAAGTACTAAAAATTATAAAATATGGTCAAAAATTAAAATAAAGGGTATATAAAAAAAATACTTACATTGTTTAACGAGATTGCAGGTAAAGTTGTAAAATATATGTATAATAAATCATTTCAAATAGTATCCAAAAATTATTATAAAACTTCAAAAAACAATATATGTATTAAATAATGTTACCAAGTCAATATGAATTTTTTTTGATTTGTATTACTTTGATGTTAAAAATAATTTTATCATAGGTTACTTATATGATTTGTACTCAAATTTTTAAATGTTGCTTTTCAAATTCTAATAAATATGCGTATATTACACTAAGATTATTCAGGTCTGTTTTTTTATTTATACAATCAACATCTTGATTGATGTAAGCTGTTTCTAAAAATAGACGTTTTTTATAATTCCTTTCTGTAGTTAACACCTTAGCGGATTGATAATACAAATCAAAAAAAATTCCTATTGACTTGGTAACATTATTTAATACATATATTGTTTTTTGAAGTTTTATAATAATTTTTGGATACTATTTGAAATGATTTATTATACATATATTTTACAACTTTACCTGCAATCTCGTTAAATAATGTAAGTATTTTTTTATATACCCTTCATTTTAATTTTTGACCATATTTTATAATTTTTAGTACTTGAAAATGAATACGATTGTATTCGAAAGCTCGTAGAATAAATATTTAAAAGAGTACACTTGGTATCATTACCACAAACCCACAAAAAATAATCCTGATTATTTAGTTGGCAAATAATTAATTTAAAATTATACATATATATATATATATATATATATATATTTATATATATATATATATATATATATATATATATAACAACAGAGAGATTCATGGGTAATTCAAGCAAAATGAAGGGCTACTGAAATAGAGCGGTAACCGTGGACATGCATGTTTCTGGCTCATATGTTAACATATCACGCGATATTCCTACATCTTCTTTTTATTTGATATAAATATATATATATATATATATATATATATATAAATATATGTATATATATATATATTTATATATATATATATATAATTATTAATTATTATTAATGTATGTTCTATGTATTAATGTATAATTTTGAATTTTACCTCCTTCCTTTTTTTACGAATCTCCTTGTATATTCATTTATTATGTTTTATATTTTTCCTATCCGGCTAGCTATAATTATGGTTGAGATTCTTGTTCTCAGGTAGCGGTTCCCTCAATGTAACATTTATCATTAAAATAAAAAATTTTGTGTGAATGATTTTAATATATCAAATGCAAATTGTCATAATATAAATTAAACTTTATAAACCTCACCTCAAAATTATCAGTATTCCTCTGTAACTCAATATTAATTACCATTTAGATGTTATTTGTAACTATTCAATAAATACTATTTTTATTATTCTCAAATATATTTGTGTTAAGTGAATTACTCATCGTACTGACCCTGTATTTCGAGTAAACATTTCTACAGCTCCATTCGATAGCGATCGTCATCGTTGTTAGCTTCTCTCTCAATTACTACTGATTAGAATATCAACAATATCAACATGTGTTTCTGAATCCTAAATGTTGGTTATGTTATCTATTTTTCAATATGGATTAATATTGTGATCTTTGGAATATTAAATAAGGTAAGCTTCCCTTTTTTATACTAAATTCAACAATCCTATCTAACTATACAAAACCCTTAAAACTATTAAATATACAACTAACAAATAAATGCAAATTCAACCGACTTATGAGTGTTCATTTGTAGGTTAATTCTGTCTCATAATATAAATAATGTTCACCAAGTTTTTGTATGGGACAAAATAACATCAGAGCTGCATACAGATGTTATATACACTTCAGTGGAAAATGAAATGTTTCTTTCTTTACTTGGAATAAGTATGGCAGTTGATATAATTTCCAGTCAATAAATATGATAAATATCTTACCACTTTCTGGTTTAAAATTACATAGGATGTCTCACAGGTTAGTTTTCTTCACTATATTAATGTTCTGGTCTGGTTTTTAACTCCTCATTTTTAATTTACAGCCTTTTTTAAAAAAGAATCCAATTTCATCACTTCTCCTGCTGTCTTTTTATCTCAACCTTCCCCAACATTGCCGTTTTTCAATTTTTTTGTCAACAAACATTTGTTTATTTCTGTCATTGTGAAGATAATGTCACATGTTTATTTGCGGCTACTATCTGTCACTTCACCAATTAAAATTAAGAATATGATTTGTTTAGATACAAAGATCATTTACACTATATGCAAACAGTGTATTAAAATTTAAACTATTTGCATAGGTTTATAAAGATAATTCTGATATATCAAATTTGCTATTGCTTCTAAATCTTTATCTCTTCCATTTTTAAATATTGTTAGACTTACATCTATACTATGTAGTGTGTCCCAAAATCAATAATTATTATAATATTCTCTAACGAAAACATAATAATGAACTTATTACCTATATCCTTTTTTACTTATGACACCTTCAATTGGACTTACCAACTTTAGATGGTTTCAATATATATATATATATATATATATATATATATATATATATATATAACCTTTGGAACGGAGGGTGATTTTGGCATCTACGAACACCAAAACGAAAAACTGCATTGAAATTTTTCCGAAGTCGCGTCATGCTACTCTCTACAATAGCCCTATTCCATTCTGAAATAAGCCTAAAAACACAATACTCATAAGGGAGATAATAGCCTTGTGTCCCAAAAGCACAGATGTATTATTAAATATGCACTACTTAGTGATGAAGCAGGCAGGACATAAGCGAGAGTGGTTTATGATCATAAAATAGCGTGTGTGAAAAAGAAGCGGTAAAAGCAAACCACAACTATTCAAAATTTGGTGGTCTTTTCATTCACATGTTTTATAAGCTTTCATGAATGGAACGGGTTAGGTGTCACCCCTATAAAAAAACTATCAAATCGGAAAGGATACTGAAGATCGGGGACTCCATCAGGAAGCCCTAGCGTTTATGTATGCCTGGCGTTCCCGGAGATTTCAATCAAGATTTTCCCTATTAAATCGGAAAAGGTATTAAAGAGCGGGAACTCTAGATTTAGAATATCAGGAAGCCCTAGCGTTTATGTATGCCTGGCGCTCCCGGATATGTCAATCAAGATTCTCCCTACAAAATCGGAAAAGGTATCAAAGAACGGGACATCTAGATTTAAAATATCAGGAAGCCCTATCGTTTATGTATGCCTGGCGCTCCCGGAAATTTCAATCAATATTCTCCCTATTAAATCGGAAAAGGTACTAAAGAACGGGAACTCTATATTTAAAATATCGTGAACCTCACTAAAAGGAAAATCGGGAAAGATACTAAAATATCACGAATCTCACTAAAAAGAAAAATCGGGAAAGATACTAAAACTGGGGACTCTAGATTTAGAATATCAGGAAGCCCTAGCGTTTATGTATGCCTGGCGCTCCCGGAGATTTCAATCAAGATTCTCCCTACAAAATCGGAAAAGGTATTAAATCAGATGAGATATTAGATGGTTTACCACACTCCGGGGTACAAAGATATTCCAACTTATTTCAAAATGAAAAGCAACTGCATGAATATTCTAAATTTATAATTGAAAAGACCACTTATTTTTCGGATTTTTATTTCTAAAAGTTCTTACCTTCACAGCAACGGAATTATCGAGAAATTTTTTTGCAGAAAAAAAAACTCGATAAGAAATTTATCGGTAATTGGAAAAACAGCCAAACAACTTTCGGCAGACGGTGCAGAATTGCAACCTCCTGCTCCGGTTAGCTAGCACTTTTGCACTCCCGTTCGATTCCAAATCTACCTGCCTCCAGTCTTACTTTTACACCTCTCTCGATTAGTTCGACCTGCGCGCTTCTACCAATATGTATCTCGTGGCAGTTGGGAAACCAGTACATTGATATGTTGAGTTTAAAATCGGAATAAATATTTTCACACAGAAAAATGATATCTCCATCGCAACCAGACAGTAAAAAATAAAAATATCATCGGAAATTTGAATAACTATCATCCTCCTACAGAAATTGTTCCTACCCCGACGCCAGAGGATAAAATAAAAATGTTCTCGGAGACTTACAATAATTATAAATCTTATGTCTAAAACAATTTCTATACAGAGGTTGAGATATATAGCGGGTATATGTAATATAAAATGAATATATACTCGGCGACATAAACTATGAAATGATGTGTATACAAAGGAAAGAATATATAACGGGTGATATATAATATAAAATAAATATATACTCGGTGTCTTGAACTATAAAATGAAAATATACACGGCGGCATAAAATATAAAATCATTTCTCCTACAGAGGCCAGAATATATAACGGGGATATGTAATATAAAATGAATATATACTCGGCGACATAAACTATAAAATGATTTTTATACAGAGGCCAGAATACATAACGGGTGATGTATAATATAAAATAAATATACTCAGCGATAGAAAATACAAAATGAAAATACATTCGGCGATACAAAATAACCTTTGAGTAACGAAAACGTCGTTACAACATACATGACTTTTATTTTTTAATAAACCATTGAATTAACTAGTTTTGAGAAACCTCTAACATTTACATTATTAAGTGATTAGAGTATTTTTGGTTCATATTGCACTGCCCTTGCTGATGAATAGTGTTTGAATCAAAGGATGAAAAAGTGTTGGTGATTTTCTTTTATAGTCCTTCATTATTGACCTATAATATAAACCATTTTGTTTGTGGTCTCTTGTTCATATAACCGTCTGCTGAATAATTATAAGGAAACACGAATATTTCGAATCTGAAAATATCAATTCACCACAAAGGAAATAAAGTGACTCAAAATTCCACCGCAACTGCATATTATATATCTCCACAGTATGCAAAGTATTCAAAATAACGTATCACACTGCAGAATTTGTAAAGTATAAAATCGAAACTATTATGTGCCATAGACATAGAGATAATTGAACGAAATTCAATAATTCATGATACAAACCATAACGATAGGGATGGAAGTAGGTAAGAAAAAAATAATCTACCGTACCTGATCAGGAGAGAGGAAAGTCTTGGAAGATTTATTAAAAAAACATTGAACATGCTTTTGAAATACAATATCTTGAAAGTAAATCCGTAAAGCTAGTAGAGGTTATAAAATGGTGAGAAATTTAGTATAAGGAAAACGGAGGAGAAATGTATCTCTACTGCAATGTAGGGACATGAAAAAACAAACATTTACTCGTACTCCTATGATTTTTATTTGTGAACTATTTGTTTTCTTCAATTCAGTCTAGATTTAGTAGTTAAACCTCGTGAAAAATCATTCAACTTTCACTGAAATAAAATTACTTATCCAGATTTAAAAGTGATTTATTGCTGACAATAACAGATTTTGTTTCTCTATGAGGTTCAGAATATAAATCTAATTCCATTAATCATATTATGTGGTTTCAATGTAATTAGTATAACATAAATGAAATTCGAAAATTTACGTGTAACGTTATGTACAAATGAATCTTCATTTTCAATCAATTATTTATCTTGTCATATTCACACAGGCCAATAGATTTTAACTATAGATAAATAAGAAAATTATTACAATCAAATATATATTTAATATGATACAATACATAAAAAATATCAAAGTTATAATGTATATTGTAACTCAAACCGTTTCCTATTGGACTGTGATATAAAATATTTTTCTCTCGCAGCATTAGAATACAGGATCTAGTTAATCCAATCGACAAATTAAGATAATTAGCTAGTATAAACATGGTCAGTGTTGCCGTTGTTGTTTCTGATGGTATATGAACATCAAATTTCATATAATATAGACAATTATTACTTCACGTTAACGGATAAAAGAAAGTTCCGTCAACTTTACTTATAAATCAAGCGTGGCTGATAAAATGTGAATCAAAAGAAAAACTTCATTGGAAAAAGAAAATGTGTGCCCGGTGTAATATAAGCACTTGAAACGAGTTAACGAGACGTTGTTCTATATTCAATGAAAATACAAATTACCCACTAATTTTCTCTAGTCTAAGTAATTAACGAGTTTTTAAAGTTAAAAGTTATTACTCAACATCATTTAACTTTCAACGTAATCTGAAACTCCTCTTGATATAGACACAAATACAAGTTGGGAAGTCAACAAACCGTAGAAGCTTCTCCAATTGGATAAGGTCTGAATTAAATCATAGTGGATCTGATAGACCTGACATATTTCAGTTACTGTGAGAAGATAACATTGCATCCAAGTATGTCTCCAAATTCTTGATTCCTTATAACGCCATCTGCAACAAAAGCCAAAAATCATAACAGTAAACATATTTTGATTAAGCTTCTTGGTAGAAAATCTCCAGGGTGACTGATTTATACAATATTGACATACAAAAGTAATCTTTGTGGATAAACTAAATTGGATTATGGACTTCAGTTCACCTTTTGAAAACACAACTGTCAATCTTAAACTTTCAGAGGAACATCTGTCGCTTCACAACATGTTAGAAATCCACCATCACGAAATTAGTATCTCATGCTGCTATTACCAAGTAGATACATTTTACAAAATTATAATTTTCATAGCTGCTACTAAGAACTAGACGCAAATGAAATCCTTCATCTATGAAATAAATACTTCAAGAGCTTTCATCCAACTGTATCCCAATACCACCAAATATTTGCGAAACATTTTATTTAGGTAAAAGAAATATTTATATGATTTATAAATATTTGTTATCAACACGAAATATTTGTTAAATATTCATTTTATAATATTTATATCAAACACAAATATTTGGCTAATAAAATATAAATTAGATATTCGATTATTTACTGATACAAAATATTTAAGAGCTTATATTATAAAAATAATTGAGAAGATTAAGTATATGAAGGTTATAATCGAACCAAAATGTGATACCTGTTTTAAAGACCGTTAATTTTTTTGTTTTTGAAAAATATCCCTGCCTATAATTCCCGCGATTGCAAGGAAGTACGAATATACAAAATATTTGTTTAGTATTTGTGAAATATTTGAATATTATTCGCTAAATAAATTGTATATACATTACTAAATAATTACGTGCTTCACATAATTTTGAAACTTTGGTCAAACGTTCAATTAATGTTAAATACCTGTCTGAAAATTTCACATTTTGGGTAAATACGTACATAATGTAATGTTTTTTTTATTTATTTGAAAGTTTTTTATTACGACGGGTCGGATTAATTTATACACACGGTATGTCTACTCACTTAATTTCTTTATTCACCAAACTACTCACTAATTTATATTATATACCCAGTATATTCACTTACACTAATTTATATAAACACTTCACTACTGTTTATTTACTTATTCACTGTTTATATCACGAGATCAAATTATAAATTGACTTTTGCAGCTAGTCGGAAGTCTTTATATTAAGTGCCCTTTTTACTGGATAATTGCCTCCCTGGAATAGTCTAGATAAGACTGGAAAGGACTAGATAAGAGTAGTCACAAAATATAATGGTAAACAGTTCGAAGAAATCCCAGGGCATTCGCCAAAATTTTAACTTTCATACGAGACTTAGGCAGAGTCGTATTCAGGGACTACACCAGTGTGCGATTTCGTAACATTACTCCCTCCTTAAAAGGAAGTTCCTTCCGGAACTTCTGTGTAGCCGGATCTGGATGTTTAAATCGGCAACTGGACCCGTGTCTGCATTTTCCGGTCGTATGGAAATAACAGGGCACCGTCTTCAACGGCTAACGATAACGAGGGGTGTAGCTGCAAATTAATTTGTGGACACCGGTATCTTCAAAGATCACCTCTATCATGTTCCTGATGACTTTCCAATCCAACTGGTTGCTCTCTATCCTGGGCGTTACTAGATTCTCCACGTGTGATTCCAGCACATAATCTCGAAAGCTTCGTAGCGCTTCCCACACATCTCGGTAGGTGTTTAAGTCTCTGAATATTGCCAGAGGCTGGCATCTGATCTTCAAGTTTATCTTGTTCTCCAAACTTCTTTCAAAAGACGGTTGCCAACCCTCGTGGGTGTTTGTTACTGGCGGAGATGTTATGTCCCAGTGAGGACTCTACCGGGAGCGTGAACAAATCGTGTCTTTGTTCTATAGTGACTCCGTATCTAACTTTCCTTGTACCTCCGTATGCACGCATATATTCTTCGGAGGCTGGATCAGACTCTTGTTATAGATAGTTCACCCCTTCCTCTTTGTCATGTTCGCCTTCGAATGACGCTAGTCGGTTTTGTTGAACTACTCTCGGTTTTCCATTGGGAATCTTGCTTACGCGATAAATGACGTCGTTGATCCTCTTCTTTATTACGTACGGACCTTCCCATGATTTCTGTAATTTTGGAGAAAATCCTTTTCTCCTTGTTGGGTTGTGTAACCATACTTTGTCCCCTTCGTTGAAACTTCCTTCTGTGGCCTGTGTATCCTACACTTTTTTTCATTCTGTCTCTGGCAACTTGAAGATTCATTCGAATCAATTCGGGCACATCGTCCATCCTTCTCCTCACGTAATCTTATCCTGCTAGATCTTCGCCAGGCCGACAGCCAAACTCCAGGTCACAAAGAAGCTTCATTTCACGTCCAAATATAATTTTTGCACCCGTTTATGGCAGATCAATATGCAAATAGGAAAAGATACCGGTCCCAATCTCTCTGGTGGCTGGAAACTGCTTTGGACAGGTATTTTCCAATAGCCCTGTTCATTCTTTCGACCATTCCATCTGATTGTGGATGCAACGCTGTTGTCCTGGTCTTCTTCATTTCGAGCTTCTAACAAATTTCCTAGAATACCTGGCTCTCTAAATTTCTTCCAATGGCATACCATATCGGCTCATGAATTCTTTCATTAGTACATCCGTGATCGCGTAAATTTCTACCCATTTTGTGAAATAATCCATTACTACCAGGACATATTTACCACCATTTTCTGTTGTCAGAGAAGATACAGCGATGTCTGAAGCAATCCTTTTAAAAGGGCTTCCAACAATGTATTGTTTCATAGGTGCGATGTGGTCCATTACTCGTAGCACATGTCGTACATTTCCTACACCAGTACTTCTCTTCGTTGGATCTGTTCACCCAATAAAACCTTTCACGGACTCGCTGAAGGGTCTTCTTCACTCCCAGATGACCTGCTCTCGATTTCGGAATAACTAGCTGTCTCCTTATCTCGGAACCATCATCGTTTTCAAGGAATCTTTTCAACAGCCGTTCTCCCGGGACAAGGAAGTCCCACTGAGCCCAATATGCCTTGAGTGCCGGTGAAAATCTTGACACTTCTTGCCATGTAGGGCACCGATTTTCTTAGTTCCACTACCGAATCTTCTTTAGGTGAGGATCATTCTCCCGATCTTCTCTGATTCTGGTAGGGGACCATTCTTCGTTGACCACAATAGTTCTTGAAACTGCAGCTTTTCTAGATTCCGCCTTGTTGCCGTGGGAGCAGTCTGTTTGGCACGGCCGTCTGGATACGGTGTCGGCATTTCGGTGACTCACACCAGCTCGATGTTCGATGTTGAAATCGTACTCTTGAAGTCGTTCAATCCATCTAGCGATCTGGCACTCGGGATTCTTGAACTGCACTCACCACTTGAGTGCAGCGCCAAAAGTTCTCTTTTTGTAACACAGTAGTTTCGTTCTGGTTTGGAGAGGACTTTACTGAATTATCCCAGCACTCTTTTTTGCCCTTCTTGAATCTGTGAAAGCACTCCTCCAATTCCTTCGTTGCTTGCATCAGTGTCAAGAATAAAGTCTCCCTCTGGTAATGGATATTCCAATATCCGCGCCGTGGTTAAATGTCTCTTCAAGGGTTCAAAAGTCGTTTGACAGTATTCGTCCCACTGGCAAGCTCTTGTTTTTTCTGAGAGTCGAGTTAGGGGCTTGGCAATATCTCCAATCTTCCTGATAAATCTTCTATAGTATTTGGAAATCCATTCTTCGAAAACAGTAAACTAGAATATGAGGCACCTTAATCATGATGATGCTTACCATCGTAGAAGTACTTCAAGAGCAAGTTTTTTCAATACAGTAATAAAACTATTCTAGATTTATTTTGCCCGAACTTGACAATTTCAACCAATAGAGAAGTAGTATTGGTGAGAAGAAAAGTGTGTTCAGATATATACTCGGTAGGTGTCGGGAAGTAAGAGAGGCAGTAACGTTAGCGGACTGTATAAATAATGGGCAGGTGGTTGATGATATTTAAATATAAACTACCCTGTCTTCACTGACCACGAAAGGGTAAACTAACTACTAAGAAGTCAATAAAGAGTCAGTTCATTTACAATTGATCTTTAATGAAAAGCAACTTCAAAAGATCTCAACAAAAACCAAAAAATAACATGTGAAAATGTTACAACTTAAAATTGTTCATGCCACTACTTGGCAACACTGTAATATTAGCGCTTCGCACTTAAGGTAAAATGTTATTAGTATACGAACAAGTGTAACAGGAAACTAATTAAAGGGCACTGCACTTTACAGGAGTAAATACATAAACTTATGTTTGGTATCTATATTAAGTGTAATTCGATATATATATATATATATATATATATATATATATATATATATATATATATATATATATATATATATATATATATATATATATATACATATATATATAAATTATTTGTTTTTCTTTAACCTTGTATATAAATTCCTTCCATTGTTCTTGGGCATCAGATTAATTATAAATAATGTATCAAATTCTATTTTTTATTTGACGTTTCGCTCCATAGTTCGGAGCATTTTCAAAAATGTTTACATTGATGTTGTTAAAACAATAAATTGTAAACGATTGAACTATTAAAATTAAATGTACACACAGAGACGACAAAAACTGGTTACTAACAAAACTATTTCAAAAATAATAAATATATATATATATATATATATATATATATATATATATATATATATATATAACTTTTAAATATTATGGGGTACAGCCAAAATGTATGGGTGGTTAAGAAAATTCGATTTTCACTATACCAAGCTTTCGATAATTTTATTATTATCTTTTTCAAGGCTAAAATACAATTTTGTTAAACTAAAAAACAAGGTTTATGTTTTATATAAGTAAAACTTACTAGTAAATTGAATAAATTCTTGAAGGATATCAAAATTGATAACATTATTATGATTTCAGTTTCATATAATTACAAAACACTGATATCAACTGCTGAGAACGTTGTCTGTAGTATCAAGGAATGAAAATTTTTTTGAAATGATTGATCAGTCAGAAAGATGAAAAAGTAATGAAAACTAACGTAATACGAGTATATAACATTCCATGTATACATTGTAACTTAACTTACACTGGCCAGACCTCACGTACCCTAAAGCAACGTATAACCCAACATCAAAGTGATTGCAATCTAAATAAAAAAACTTGTGCACTCACAGAACATGTTTTAGAAACTAAACATAGAATGAATTATAAAGAAACTAAAATTTTGAGTATAGAATCTAATAAAACTAAAAGAGAATTCATAGAATTAGTAAACATAAAATTAAATCAACCATCGATGAATAAGAGGTCAGATATCAACAATGTCAGTGCAATATATACTCAACTTATTTACCTACAAAATAAACCAACAACCTTTAACAATGACACGGATTTCCTACACATAACATCAGATGATGAATATTAAATAAAATGCATGATTTTATGATAACTAACATAGTTATTATAAAGTTTCAATTTCTTTCATATCCTTTTTTTTTTTTTAATAAATTTAACTTGTCATTACAAAAAAAAAATTTTTTATTGGTAATTTTCAAATTTAAATGAAATTAAATGAATTTCAAATCATATAATGAAAATTTATACTAAATCTACATGTTAGTGTTAATCAGGATATTCAACCTTTAACCTTTAACCTTTAAATTTACATTTGTCATTAATATATGAATGACAAGATGTAATTTCACACTAGATAAAAAAGTTAGTGTAAGTTAAGGTATTTAACCTTAAACCTTAACGTTGTCAGTCGTCACTGTTATCAAAAAAAGTCAAAAAAACTATGACTGATCAATCATTTCAAAAAAATTTTTATTCCTTGATACTACAGACAATGTTCTCAGCAATTGATATCAGTGTTTTGTAATTATATGAAACTGAAATCATAATAATGTTATCAATTTTGATATCCTTCAAGAATTTATTCAATTTACTAGTAAGTTTTACTTATATAAAACATAAACCTTGTTTTTTAGTTTAACAAAATTGTATTTTAGCCTTGAAAAAGATAATAATAAAATTATCGAAAGCTTGGTATAGTGAAAATCGAATTTTCTTAACCACCCATACATTTTGGCTGTACCCCATAATATTTAAAAGTTAGTTTTTCAACTATTCAGCCGTGACTACCCTTCTACTTTATATAAATATATATATATATATATACATATATATATAAATATATATATATATATATATATATATATATATATATATATATATATATATATATATATATATATATATATATATATATATATATATATATATATATATATATATATATATATATATATATATATATATATGAAAAGATGTACGAATAGTGCGTGACATATGAACAATAACAAAGAACAGATTAGTGGGTATTGCACGCAAATAGAAGAATGGGCTACTGAAAAGACTGGTAACCGCAGACATGCATGTTTCTGGCTCATTAGCCTTCATCGGTACGACATAACCAAAAAAAGGTGTATTATTATTATTGTATTGTTTTGTTGACTTGACTTACCTTCGGCTAGCTCCGAATTATTATATGTTAATGTTGCTTTTATTTTGATATAGAGTCGGTGGCATGTAGTATCCTCCCTTTGGGTTCAGGACGCACATAAATAAATGTATTTTAATCTTGAATATTTAATTTTTAAATTTTATGGTTAGGTATATCCGTAAATTAAATCTTTCATGAATATACACCTTTTAGTTTAATGATTCAGGATATTATTCCACAGAAGTAATGAAGTGAGCAAATTTTGATAAATCTATGATAGATATTGAATAAAAATAGAAATACCAACACTTTAAAGAAAATATTTTAATAAATTGTTAAGATCAAAATGTAGAATTATTTGCACTCATAAAGTTCCACGCGACACTAAATGGAATTCACAGTCTATGTTACATATATGAAATGTTTATACGATTTTAACGTTCATATATTCGTTGAAATTATCGATGTATTATTCAAAACTGACTATACAATTACATATATATATATATATATATATATATATATATATATATATATATATATATATATATATATTGTAACGAAGTTACATTTTCAAAGACCGGGCAAAAGCACAATCTTCCGTATAATATGAAATAAAGCATTCGAACACCGTATTTCTCCGTCCGTATCGATACAATGTAATATAAACATCGGTACAATATAACATAATATAATTATCAAACCTGCACCGACAGTCGGCGACACTTACGACTTCGCGCCGTATCCCCAACAAGCCATACCGTAAAGCAGAACGATTCTCAGTGTAGTCAGTCTATCCGTAGACTCAGATCCTTACCCGCATACGCAGGTGAGACTTAAAACTAAGAGACTTCATTGTGCTCATAAAACCGTTCTCTTTCAGAAAACCGATTCCGCTAGCGTAACCGAACCGTTTACCGAGGTGAGTGATATTCCGAATTTTATACCTTAGGGTATATGGCTCTCGCCGTATAATCCGACCAGGGGAAGTAAAGGGGAACCGTGTCCGCTGCTAGAACGTTGAGTTCTCACATCCTAGCAGCGGCCGTGTTTGGGCCTTAAGCCATCCGATCGAGGGGAACCGTGTCCGCTGCTAGAACGTTGAGTTCTCACATCCTAGCAGCGGCCGTGTTTGGGCCTTAAGCCATCCGATCGAGGAGTACCGTGTCCGCCACTAGAAAGTTGAGTTCTCACATCCTAGTGGTGGCCGCCGCAACTCCGAGATTTCGATACCGCGGAAACCGAGAGCCATATCCCCCGAAAGTAGAGCTTTGATTAACCTAGAGGGTCGCTTGCAATCCGTAGTAGTTCTGCCCACTGCCGCTAACCGTCCACCGCATCCTCGCCCCATTTTTGCTTTCGCTTGCAATCCGTAGTAGTTCTGCCCACTGCCGCTAACCGTCCACCGCACCCCCGCCCATTTTTTTGTTGCTTCCGCTTGCATAGCTTTGTTTTACTCACCGTAGTAGTTCACCGTAGTAGAGACCGTTTTGAACCAGTAGGATAGTAGTTAGTACTAGTGCTTTTGCCCCGCCTACCCGAATTGAAGACATTTAGTTTAGTTTTACGTTTAATAAAGACTCTTTGTAAATAAGTAACTTTTGGTTTCTCTTCTCTCCAACTCCAATTACCAGTAAACCTCCGTAAATAGGTAAGAACGTTAAGCAGCTAATACCCAGGTTACGAAGCCGGGGAGGCAAGTAAAATCTGCCCGACCGGCCGCAACACTTTCGTCAACACCATAAAGTGACCCCTGGAGTATTTTAATTCTTCACTGACGCTGCCCGGTGCGAGTGGAGCATACCACTTTAATAAACTGGCGCCCGAGGCAACCCGTCACCTGTAGTTAAGGCGCCAACCCGTCAAGTAACGACGCAAGAGCGTTACAATATATATATATATATATATATATATATATATATATATATATATATATATATATATGTAATTGTATAGTCAGTTTTGAATATATATATATATATATATATATATATATATATATATATATATATATTTATATATATATATACATAGAACATTGTTGAAGGGTTTACTACGTTGTCGAGAGATAATTTTTTGGCGGTTGTGAGATTTGTCTTTGACAATAGTTATTTTAGTTTTAACAACGAATTTTATCGTCAAATATTTGGGACACCAATGGGTTCTCCTATAAGTCCAATATTAGCAACAATTGTGTTGGATTTCTTATTAGATCAGGTTATTCCAACATTACCTTTCGAAATTGCATTTTTATATAAATATGTAGATGACATAATTTGTGCCATACCTAAGGAGCATACCGAAACTATAATAAATGGGATTAATTCTTTTAATGAGCATATTCAGTTCACCATTGAAATAGAAGACGATCGCTCGTTACCTTTTTTGGATACCAGAGTAGTCAGAGACACTGATAACAAAATAATATTAGGTTGGTTCCAAAAACCTACAGACTCAGGCAGGTTTATAAATTATTTTTCAAGTCACCTCAAATCACAAATTTACAATACCGTAATAGCAATGAAAAACAGGGTAGTACATATCAGTGATAAAAAAAGGTTAGCATCGAACCTCCACAAACGATTTGTGATCTTTGCTAATAATGGTTATCCAAGGAACGTGCTAAAAAAGCTGCTATATAACACCGAAATGTATGATGGAGCGATTGATCCTCCGGAACCACAACAAATTTTATATAAAAAGTTGTCATTTATACCGCAGTTGTCTAACAAAATAATAACGATTTCCAAACAATTTAATAACATAAAAATTTTGAAATATAACCAACAAAAAAAATCTAGCTTATTTACAAAGCTTAAGGACAAAACACCACTATTGTACAATACCAATGTAATTTATAAACTGCCATGCAGAGATTGTCAAGGGTGTTACATAGGCCAAACGTCACAATGGTTGAAACAAAGAATCACTCAACATAAAAGTGACTGCAGACTACACAAAAATACTTGTGCCACAGTAGAACACCACTTAAAGACAGGTCATAATTTTGATTCCGATAATATAACTTTATTGGAAAAAAACAACAACTACAGATCTAGGTTATTACTTGAAATGTATTATATCAAGAAACATGAAAACAACCTAAACTACAAACTTGATACTAACAATTTGAGCAATATTTATTGTAATCTTTTTAATTATTTTTAACATGTCACTCTGTATATTAACAACTTTTAAATTCTTATCACTTTCTACTATAATATATAAAAAACAGCAGAATAGAAACATTTTATATTAATCTATTTTCAATTTGTGTAATGTGATGCTAGTGCCCGTATCGGCAAAACAACTGTTGCTCTCTGTAAGTTTTTATTTATTGTTAATTTTAATGGGTTTTAAAATGTACATTACTAATTATTGTAGAATTTCTCCTGAAGAAGTTGTTAAACAATGGCGAAATATTGAGAATATTAGAAAAATTGCAGTTTTAATTGCCTACAGACCGCTATACCCGAAATTTATGAAATATTATATATATATATATATATATATATATATATATATATATATATATAAAAGAAAATACGAGTGAAGTGAAATTCGAATAGTGAAAGATAGAAATAATTAAACATGCTTTAGAAGAAAGAAATGGAAGCTAGTTGATAATTTACGTACAGCATGAACAATGATGGAACGAATTAATTATAACAAGTAAGTACAATACTATATCTATTAATTAAAATCCATGGATAACCATGTATACGATATGATATTCATCATCTTATAATGTTTTGGCCTTTTTATGAAAATTATTATTGAAACGTTCAAAATATATTTTATAGTTCACTAGTAACTCTTTTTGGAATTCCAAAATTAATATTTTAAAAGCACAGACCTTAATTTGTATCCTCGGTATAGCTATACACGGTACTGCTGCTAGCGTCTCCCAGTTCTTGCGGATTTCTCACCACTTCCCGTTCTCACACAGTTTAATGAATAATAATGTTACTATTCCTTAACTTTTGGCTTCAAATTTTACTTTTATATCATTTTATTGAAAAAAATTTTGTAGAGGACATTTACAATCATGGTTTCTATAGTACAACCCAAGCGCGACTTCTTTTGTTTTACAAATCAACAAACTTTTTCCTCATAAAATGCAAAGCCTCCTTTCCACTGTCTTCTACACAATAATTGTTGATTTGAATGTTTTTAGTTCAAAATGTAAAATTATTTATATTAGCAGTCCTGGAGGATATCAACACTTATTTGTATATGTGTATATCGTCTTAGGGATTCCATAAAATGTCTTTTTCATTTGCTACAATATCATATTTTGTTATATTTCCCTTTTAAAGGTATATTTATTTACATTAAATTATAAGAAATCTAACACCTTAAATAACTATTAATATATATGTAACTGTCTAGTTTTAAATTTTCGAATTTTTACTAATTTTATCTTATATGAATTATTAGTTTTTTCCAAATTTGCCTTTAGTATTCTATATTCAATTAATAACCAACAAATTTAAGTTGGCAATAAAGTCACCAATTTTTATTACTTCCTGTTTCTTAAACTTTTTGAATTACCATACTTCCTTGACAGATAGCTTGGCTCTGTTCCGTATGTCACCTACTATAAAGTCTTCCTTACTCTTGTCCAAATTTAACCCTTTTCTATCATCGTCTGTAAATATTAATAACCAATTATTGAGTTGAGTAGTAATTTATGTTATTTCAGGTTTCAACTGATACTACATTATGATTATCCAGATATTTACATGGCAGTATTCAGAATATTTTGAAATATGTTGACATTGACTTGACCTGGGATTAATTGTTCAGGTAAAATTTTATACTTATGTAAACAATGCTGTTATTGGAATTTTTATTCATCATCCTTTAATTCATTTTGGTAACTGTTTTTCTCAATATCTGATATTATTTTTGCTCATTTCATTCTATTCGTTTATATTAACTCTAAGTTTTTAACTTGGTTGTGTCTACTGGTACACCCTACATATTAATATAACATCTTTATATCTGTTCACATTTGTGAATTATTTTAATATAATAGAGGACTAGTTCAATATATATATATATATATATATATATATATATATATATATATATATATATATATATATATATATACCATAAACCATTCAATTTCTAACTAAGAACCTTACAATCCCAAGAAAAATATTTCCGAAAAATATAATAAAGTTAGGTTCAAGAAATAAAACAAACTAAAATTATATACATATATATATATATATATATATATATAATGTACGAATAGTGCGTGACATATGAACAATGAACAACTAATAGATTGTCTGCGGTTACCACTCTTTTCAGTAGCCCCTTCTTCTATTGCGTGCAATACCCACCAATCTATTCGTTGTTTATTATATATATATAGATATATATATATATATATATATATATATATATATATATATATGGAGAGAGAGAGAAAAAAATATATATATTTAGCCTATACGGCCGTAATCTCTCTATTAAAAAACTTATGTATCCGCTAAATGTCACTGTATACGTGTTTAATAATAACGTGAAATGATTTAAAACTGCCTGAGACTATTTGATCAAATAGAGAATTAGTAATACGAAAATATATAAAAATAACAATCAGTTTCTTGTGAAGCCGTTTCAAACTATCGCCTCTTGCTGGCCCTCTTGATCTGTAGATCAGTTAATGACCTTTTATGAATTTCGATGGCAATCTTTTGCAACACTTCCCTATTAAGATAAAATAACTACCCTGACAAATTTTATTAGTAGTTATGTGTCATAAGCCACGAGAAGCAATGTATTGAAGGCTATATTGGTTTATCTACTCATTCTGCCTTCACACACATCCTTTGAATAATGGTTAGTAGGTTAAATAAAATTTTAAATTACTCAGCGGAGACGAAATCGCTTCCTCTCGGACGTGGAGCGTGGAGCTAGTGACCCAAAGAATATGCACACAGCAAAATAAAAAAACACTAACTTGATTTTTCTGTTAACGAATAAACGGAGCAATCACTTATGCTATGCTATGCTTCATTAAGTTTTTTAGTTACCTGTCGACTTAACTCCATATGTAGGTCGCTGAGTCTGCGATTCCATACATGAGTTGATGTATTTCTCATTTTTTTTGTTTTAAATTATCGTTCTACAATACAGTTGAAATAGCTTACGCTAAAATTTCCAATCACCTAGTTATACGATGATAAACATTTTACGTCTAATATAATTTCGTAACGAAATTCCCAATACCAATAATCACTTTTATAATTTATTTATACCCATCATTACACGTCGTTTGCCTTCGTGTAATTGACGAATTTAGAGAAGAGGTCGGTGGGAGAGAGTGTGTCGGACTCTCAAAGCTAATATAGGTGCTCCGCAAAATTTTAGTATGTGCTTTTATTTAATTTGTTTCTAATACTAAAAATAATTGCATAGTGGATAGTGCGTTTGTGAATATGGGTTAAGATCCAATCTCAA